>SPJY01020047.1:910374-1172874 GCA_005191435.1 Raddia distichophylla | reverse complement strand
AGGGCACATCCCGGACGAGCTCTCCGACCTCCGCAGCCTTGCGGTGGTCGACCTCGACGAGAACCAGCTCAGCGGCGGCATACCACTGTTCTTCGCCGAGCTGCCGTCACTGACATATCTCACCCTACAGCATAACAACCTCTCCGGCCCGATCCCTCCATCCCTCGGCAACCTCTCGCTCCTCGACACCCTTCAATTGGCCAGAAACCAGCTCACAGGGCACATCCCGGACGAGCTCTCCAACCTCCACAGCCTTGGGGTGCTCGACCTTGGCCAGAACCTGCTCCACGGCGGCATACCGCCGTCTCTCGCCAAGCTGCCGGGCCTGTACTACCTCAGCCTATATGATAACCGCCTCTCAGGAGCCATCCCTCCAGCCATCTTCAGAAACTGCACGTACCTCGGCGTCGTCGACCTCGGCGACAACGAACTCTCCGGCGAGATCCCCCAAGACGCCTCCGGCATTGAGCTCGCCGAGTGGTTTGCAGTCCTGAACCTCTACTCCAACAACCTGACCGGGAGGCTACCGCGATGGATCGCCAACTGCACTAATCTGCTGCTGCTGGACGTGGAGAATAACTCGCTCGTCGACGAGCTGCCGACCGGCGTCTTACGGGGCACGCCGAACCTGCAGTACCTGCATTTGTCCAGCACTAACCGGTTCTGGAGCGACGACGGCAACACCAACCTGGTGCCCTTCTTCACGGCGGTGTCCAACTGCTCGCAAATGCTGGAGATCGAGGCCGCCGCCGTGGGGCTCGGCGGGCGGCTCCCGAGCCGGCTTGGCTCGATGCTCCCGCAGGAACTGTCGGTGCTCTCCCTGGAGCACAACCAAATCGTGGGCCCCATCCCGGTCGACATCGGCAACGTCACAAACATTGCGCTGCTCAACCTTTCGTTCAATCTGCTCAACGGGACGATTCCGTAGTCGCTCTGCCGGCTGCTGCACCTGAAGCGGCTCTTCATGTCCAACAATGCCCTGATGGGAGGGATTGTTTGGAGAGTCCATAGGTTTAAATGAATAACGAGAGAGGTGGCCCGTGTTTCTAGATTTGTTTTGGCATATAGAGTTTATCTCTAACTCATAATCTATCTCTAATATATCGGATCAGATTTTGAGTTTATCTCTAATATATTATATCAACTTTAGTATTTAATCTGAATTTCTAATATTTTCATTCAATCTAAGCCGCATAGATCTTTTTTTATTTATGTGAGAATTTCTTTTATTAACAATTTGATCCCACCGTTGATCGAACAGCTAAAATAATCATATTATGTCATTTTTAGTATTAAATCCGAATTTCTAATATTTTTCTTTTAATCTAACCCGCTATAATCTGGTCCCACAAAAATCAGCGGCATAAATCTTTTATTTTTTATTTATGTGAGAATTTATTTGATTGATATAGGCCGTTATAATTTGGTCCCACCGTTGATCGAACGACTGAAATAATCTTGGTGATGTAGACTAACGTGGTGGCTATGTTTTCCTCTACAAATGCTTCCTCACAAAATAAAAAATATATATAATCAAATGGATGGATACTTAATCAATTTCATTGTTTGCATAAAGGTAGAGCTAATTATTGACTAATTGTGGAGCACCGTTTAGATAGTAAATAAGCACACCGGTCAGGATTTTAATGGCGGTTGAGTCTGCTTCCTCGGTTTCCTATCCGATCAGAAAACCAATCCAATACACGAAAAAAAGTAAGCATGCAATCAAGTAAAACTCTACCCCGGATGCTCTGATTGTATTCCACAGTGGTAAGAAGACGCAGCGAACTCGAACTTCCGCCGTAGCCGAGGCTGATGCTTTGATTGAAGACACGTAGTGAACTTTCGCTGGAGCCGGTTGAACCCTCCTCGTTAATCTCCTCTTAATGAGGTTTTCTTGACCGGCACTTTTACTAATATATATATACAACTCACAATCTATCTCTAATATATTAGAGTTTATCTCTAATATATTAGATTAGCTTCAGTAGTTATCTTTTTAATCTTTTCAATATTGACCGTTAGATTTACATAATGGTATCCATATTGAACGATGTAGATTTTTTCTTTTTTCTATGATTAACGCGAGAATTTCTACTATTTTTCGATTAACATGGAAATTTCTAAGATTTTAGGATTAATGTGGTGGCTCTGTTTAACTTTGCTTTATATATATAGTAGATAGATAGATGTATCACCACCACTGCCATTGCAATTGCAATCTTTTAAAGTAGTGAAGACAAAAGATAATTTAAATCAACAAAAAAATTAAAAAAATAATTCATCAAAACTAATCAACCATAATCCAGGTTGACTTTGCCAAGTCGCCTTAACATACCGTGCACCATATACATACTAAAATAATTTATCATGTGCTATCCATATTGGAGAAAACAAGAAAAGGTATGCTTTTTAACAAAATAAAAAGTAATAATTTGGTTTGCTAGGCTGCCCCCCTCAAAACTGGCACGGCTTCCTTGAACAGAAATAGACCATAATATTTTTATGAGTTTTTTTAAGCTTACAAAAACTTAGCATGATTTTGGCTTAGTTTATAGATAATGGATCCGAGTCAACTATCTTAACTTTTAAACAATTTTTTGTATATTTTCAATCCACTTTATTACAAACCTACAAAGGTCAACCGAAAATGCACCTTCTGAAGCCGTGCATGAACACGGCAGTGCCAATTCGCTGGGCTTTATTTCTCACCTCAGAACTGAAATACTCCACCAAGTGGCCAACCAACCAAAGTTTTTCAGGCGAGGAGAACAAGTGCAAGGGAGGGCACATATCGGATATCGTAGCTGGTACATTACTCCCTCCATTTTTTTACGTTTTTTATTTTTAGACACGCATCTGACCATTCGTCATATTTAAAAAACTAAAAAAACATTATTTATTTTGTTGTGATTTATTTTATCAATAAAGGCATTTTAAGCACAACTTAGGTGTTTTATATTTGCATCAAAACTTTTAAATAAAACAAATGGCCAACGATGTTTCCAAAAGTTATAAACACAATAAATGAAAAGAAAAAAAAGGAGGAAGGACATAAATAAAAAGAAAAGGAGAAAGGACACTCACACTCCCTTGCAGTAGTTCTCCAGGCACTCCTGTATGCTAATAATATAATTGAGTAAATTGGTGGATTTACCGTGACGAGTCGATGCATGGCGGACACGTCGTGGCCTCGTGGCGTCAAGGCCGGCGGGCATCGATCATAATTTCGCCGTCTTCGATTCGTTTACGTCGCCGCGCTGATGAACGATGATCATCATTGTACACGCCACGATCAGGAGGGTAATAATAGTGCTGCGCACGTTGCTTGCAGCTTAATCTTCTTTTCTCCGGGCAATTATGCTGTTTCTGCCATTTAGATGAACCTTGATATGTTAAAATATTAAAGCGTCTATCTCAGTTTTTTTTTCGCAAGTCGCGAGCGGTCTTTGCAAGGCACCGTACTCTAAGCAATATATAATTAGATTTTTTATATAATCACGATAATATTTATACAAGAATAGTATATTGCTTTGAGGGTATTACTTAATTTCATTAGTTATCGTACCATGAATATAACCTTTGAAATTAACAATAGGTGATGCCACATGCTACCATCTAAATATTTTTGAATCGTGCAAGTCAAAAGAGCTCAAAATATTGTTTCTGTCCTCTCTACAATTGCAAAAGTTGTCCCACCCAATGTCAACATGATAACTTAATTATCTGTCAAACAGAAATATACTTGACAATACAACGTATGACGAACATCAGATTTTCAGCACCCCCTCCGTTGGAATTTAGAGGGCGCATTAGAGTTAATTGTGCTTCAATACCATGGACAATAGTGAAATATGACTTGCTTACCTCTGAACTTAATACTCTAAGTGGAGTTAATTAGCGTTGTTGCATGGAAGCTGGAGTGAACTTTGCACGCGCATAGCCTAAGGACCAATTGCATGCGTGCAAAAGACTTTTGGGAACTTAGACAGTTGTGACTAAATGAGGGTATTAGAGGAAACAATTCGGTAATGTTGCATTGAGAAATGTGTGCGCCCTGAAAAATCCAACAAATACAAAACTATAATGCGCCCTTTAAATTCCAACGAAGGGAGTAATTATCAACCCAATTCTTGAATAATGCATTGGCTAGATAGAGCCTGCAAATGTCTCGACCGTGTTTGTTTCGTCGGTTACTCACCAACCGTGGAGACAAGCGTCTTAGTCGGCGGTTGATATATGGCCAGCGAGCGAAATTCAGCTCGTTTCCCATACTGACAGAACGTTTTGATTGGATCGCTCGACCATGGAAGATCTCGATTCGCATACGACGCAGTGACCTGAACACCGCCGCGATCCAGACCCCTGCAACCACGATCGTCTTCCGGGTAAACTCACAATTAATTGCAAGCTGGCGCTGCCTGATATATACGCGCGCGCGGCACCTCATGCGCATCCAGCAGAGATCGATCGATCGGTCGGCCTCCACTCGAAAATGATCAGCCGCTGGCACTAGACCTGATCATCTGTTGGACTCGGACGGGTTCGGGCCAGGTTTTTAAAAACCCGACCAAAACTCAGCCGGCCCGACACGACCAGACCCGACGCACCAGGTCATAAATTCAGACCCGAACCTGACCCGAAACCCAAAAACCCAAGCCCGCACGGCTGTTTTTGTAATTTTTTCGGACCAAACCGGACCCGACGGTTGGGCTTCAAATGCACTGGTCAGACCGAGTCAAGTCGTTTTTTCGATCGAATCGGATCGGGTACGTCGGACCACACTACCGCAGGTCTAGCTGGCACATCACCCACGAGCGCCGGCCGTGGATCGTCCGGCACCCATGCACAGTGCGTGCGAGTAAGACATGCACGACGCACGTACGTACGCATCTTGCCGTCTTGTTGGGCGCGCGGTCGCGTCGCGTCGGCGGCGGGGGCAGGGGCCCGCATGCCATGTGCCCTCATGGAGGGGCGGGCGCCGTGGCCGGCTGTCTGCACGTCCTTGTAGGTAGGTCGTCGTCGATCCATCGACTCGGCCAGTCGGCCAAGCGGCCAACGTACGTGGCAGATGCCGAGACGTCCGATATTTGCTGCTCTAAACAAATTTCCTTCCACGATTTTACCACTTTAGCTAATGAGACTTGTTTATATATGTTCTTTGATTTTTTGTTCACAAAATGACTAACATAGCCCAAGAAGCATGGGTGGTGCAAGCGTAGAGAAAAGAGGAGACGACATGGTGGGCCCTCAGTTGGCATCAGTCATAGATCCGTGGGTGGGCTTTGGAGGATATGCCCAACCTAGGATAGGTGAAGGCTTGGTCATATATAGAGCAGGTCCAAAAGATCAGGTTTCGCTCAATTAGTCACTTGAGATTTAATTGAGTTTGGATCGTACTCAAAAGCAAAAACAAAACAAAAAAATCAAGCTAGAGACGAGTATCTCATCGAGCCTAACGACCTCGCCAAGATAAAGCAAACTAGGCCAACTAGTTCCATTTGGTATATAGTCACCTTACCTGAAGTCCCAACCTCCATAGTTTATACTCTGGACTCTTCCTAGCAAAGACCTCTCTGCCTCAGCATCCACAAAGCGCTCACAAGCGTGTCACAACATATATATATGCTTACTCATTCATAGCATGCGAAACCGATCGCTTTCGAGCTTCTATATATGTGCTCTTGAGTCTAAGCTCGATGCTAATTCAAAAAGAGCACAAGCTCAAGTCCGATCAAACTTGAGTCAATGCAGCTAAGATTCAGCTCGCTCAAGATCAACTTGATTCTTAGGATCGCTAAGATATAGCTCGCGCATGATCCCCTTCCCAAACCGGAGAGGGTCGGTCACCAGAGAGAGGGGAAGGAGCCACCCACTCTCCCGCTTCCGCCAACGACGGCCAAGAACCCGTCGGAGGTGACGAGGGCCCAACATCCCAACGTAGATCAAGGGGAGAGGTTCATAGCGATGCGGGACTACGCCGCCTGCGCTACGAGACAGGAAGGTCCCATCAGTGAGGAAGCCTCCCGGAGATGTGCCTCCTACCACTCCATCTTCCTCTGCCTTACATCCCTTTCGGCTCACCACCACTTGACGCTCGCTGCCGGCGGTCGGCATCAATGAGCTCATGTCTTTGGCCCAGCTCCATGCACAATGCTCGAAAATCCTCTGCCACCATGTACACCCACCACATGTGCTTGTCGTCAACGGTGAGGACCTCATCACCAACGGACACATCGGCGACCTACCCAACGATGGCGCGGGATCGTGATCTCCAACGATGGTGTGGCTTGGGCTCTTCAAAGGTGACGCGGTCTCAGCTCCACTGCTCTAGGCTTGTCGCGTCCCCCGTACACCCCTTCCCCAATCCAAGTCACCTGTTGGCACACTACCACGACCTCCTCGCCGACGACCTCCCGTTCTGCCGCTCCGTCTAGCTCCTCCCATGGTCTGGTTGTGTTGCGTGCTTCGCCATGCACTCACCACAGCACGCCGTGCGGGATAGCCGGCACTTGGAGGTGGAGTGGCCACCAGATAACGTAGGCTTGACGTTTGAGGCGGCGTGGCCTCCGACACTGAGGCAGTTGTTGAGGCCGCCGAACCTATAGAGAGTGAAAGAGGAGGCAGCCAGCGGCGTCCTCTTGGAAGAGAGAGAGTGTGTGTCAGGATGTTGTGACATACCCAAAATTCACCAATTTTAGCACAAAATGCTTTTCAAAAATCATTTTTAAGCCCCTAGAAACCTCCCTCAATTTTCTAAGAATTTTTCCAAAGCAATTCCAATTTTATTCCATTAAAAAATCTCTTCTTTATTTATCCAAGGATTTTGATCCCATAAAATATCAACTTTTATCACACCATTATCTTACTCTCATTTTTCTGGATTTTTAGAGACCAGTCTCATATTTTTCTGAGATCCCTACATTTTTCTATGAATTTCCAAAGCCTAAATCTTTTTCTGGAAATTCAGATAAACACTTTCCTTTTTTGGAAATTCCAAGAATACGCTTTCCCTTTATGGAATACGCCTCCAGCGTGTCTATCTCCCTCTCTGCCCGATGCGTTAAGTGACGGTCAACGGCTAGGATTAGCTCGGGTTGATCCAACGGCTCAGAAACGGCCACGTCGCGCACACCGTACTGTTTCACCCCAGAAATCCAACGGCGCCCACAGTTTCTCAAGCTAAATCCAACGGCGCATACTATTTCCCCTTCCCCGACGGTGCCGCCAACACCTAAACCGCCGGCGCTGCTGTCTCCGCCACGGAACTCGTCGCGACCATTCTTGAGCCTTGCAGACCATGGCGTTGGCCAATGGAGCCTTGCCACGTCGCCGCCCACATTTTACCCCTCAACGGCACCCCCAGGTCGCCTCTTTGCCGTCGAAATTTCTCGTCGGAATTCACTCCATCCGCGGGATATTTCCACCAACCTCCACCGTGCCCCTCGGCTATAAATAGGTCGCCCCCGGCGCTTCTCCAACCCAAGCCACCCCACCTCCACCACCATCTCCCACCGGCAATCGCCGTAGCATTTCCAACCGCCGCCACCTTCGCCGCCGCCGCGCTGTGCTCGCCGTCCGGCCGCCTCCGTCGCTGCCAAGCTCCGACAGCGCCCCCAATCGGATTAGCATCCCTATAGGCGCCCTCTCCAGTCGCTACCTCGCCGTCGCCGCCAACAACCCGTACGCCCCTCCTGTTTCCCCTTTTCTCTCTCTGCCATGTAGGCCCCACCCGTCAGCCTCTGCGCTGGGCTCAGGCTGCACAGCCCCCTCACCAATATTGGCCGACCCAGCTCAACCCAGCTTAGCCCTGCATCTGCCCATTTAAGCCTTTTCATTTTTCCTTTTTATCTTATTTTCCAGATAAGCTTCCCATTTTCAATAAAATAGCAAAACCCTTTTAAAAATTCTACAAAAATTTCTAAAAATCTATAATTCAATCTAATATTTTATAAAAAATATAAAATACCCCTTCCACAGTATAAAAATTCAAAAATAAAATGTTTTCCCTTCTGTTTTTATAGGATAATGCTTTTAAAATTTATTTCTATTTTCCAAAATCCCCAAAAATTCAAATTAAAATATTTTATCCCAATATTTCTTTTTAAAATCTATTTTCAAGATTTTCACCTTTTATCTTCAATAATTTCCATCTCGGAACTCCGATAACTCTGTTGTCGTCGACCCCGACCTCTGGAAATTTGTTGATCCACACTAGATATTTTCCCACGTACACATGCCTAAATTCTTGCTAGCCGGAGATCACCCAAAATAATGCCAAAATCAACCCTCCATTTTATTTTATCTGAAATAATGCCAACAATCCCCATCACCTTTTCTTTTTATAAAATTTTCCGGAGATTTCCTAAATCATACAAACCATCACCATCCTAGCCAACCCTAACCTTTTCCTCAAAAATATACTTTTTAAAAATAATTTCATGCATTCATGCTCCTTGCATTTTTATTTTTTCTTCCTATTAAATTCCCCTTCTTTTTCCCTCTCTCCAGCGTGTAGAAAACGAATTCATTACCCCCAGATCAGCTGAGCAGGAATATCAGGGCAATAGTGCAGATATTAAAGATTTAGTCGAACCAGGCAGGTTTCACTATCTTTGACGCATTTTGAATCTCCTATTAGTTTTTGGTTTGGATTTTTCGTTGGACCGCTTGACATTTCTGAACGGTAGTAGCCGCCAAGCTCTAGGTACGACCTGAAGAGTATTTATTATAGATTTATAAGCTGGAAAGGTCTTTGTGAAAGGGAATATAAAAACGAGGAATAGTACGTGGGTTACTTTACCCAAAGGATTTGGTCAACTAACGAGGCCTACCTGCACGGTTGACAACAGCACGTCTCCACGAGTTGGTGATCGGATGACGCACAGTGTTTCTACCTCTCCAACCACCAGTCTTTTACGGTTAATGTCCTCTACTCCTCTCGACAAAGTTGTTAATTGCAGCGTTGTACTCGTGTACTAGATCAGCGACATAAACAAACTAGTTTTTTTTTTTATGTATGGTCACAGGTAGATACTTCCTATACCGATAGCAAGATTTGTATCAAACAGTACTCCCTTCTGTGACTGTCGCATAAAAAACTATAGTTTTAAACATGTCATTCAAATGGTGGCTTAACTATTACTGCGATTTATTTATAACAAAAAATAGTAAATTTTTCACATGTAATTCAAAGAGCATTTTTTTGGTACTTGGAGAGGTACCAGGTATCGAAAAGTAATAGTTAAGAAGTATTTTTATCATTTTAAAATTATTTTTTCCTCTCTTTTCTTTCTCACGGTTCTTTCACTCTCTGTGGTTGCCGACCACCTTATAACACCACCTTCTGGTCACCACATTGTTACCACTGGCCACAATGTCATCATCTAACACCATAGCACTAGTGTCCCCGTAGGTGTTCAGGCTAGTGTGTATAGGTGAGGTTGTGTGGGGCTACGACGCTAGGCGGCGGGTAGGGCCATGGCACAGGTGGTAGATGCAAGCAACATGCAAGGTGACGAATGCGGCCGTGGGCGACACACGCAGGTTGTGGGCATCGATGGCACACATGACGACGAAGTGAAGCACATATGGTGCACATGATGGTCGACACAGGCACAAGCGGTACTCAGTTGAGCCAACCATGCATCATATGTAGTAGTGAGATAAGATGAGAGGGAGAAAGGAAAATGAGAAGAAGAAGAAATCTCTTATACACCCTTTGGAGCGGTTGTATTGTGAGGTAAACAATTGAGGAAAGGTACCAAAACGTATGATCTCATCATCATAGTTGGACAAGAGACATTGGAAATATTGATGATGGTAAAATTGCTCTAATTTAAACCGTAAAATGATCAAATTTCAAAAGTTGCATCTACCTGCCTCCAGTGAGTTGTAACCTTTTGTTTTTGTAATGATCTTTGACTTTCGCTTTTATTACCATCATCCTACCTCATCCTTTTCTTTTCTTTAAAGATGCAGCACGTCATCGTTCTGTCATTAGAGCACCCCCATCTCACCCCCCAAATCCCCCTCTATTTCAAAAATTTTCAAATGCAGTAGGAGGGAACTTGATGTATGTGAGAGGGAATTTGCACTGTAGCGATTACTGTAGCAGTTACTGTAGCGATAGAGGGAAATTTGGAGGCCCTGCTGGGGATGCTCTTAGAATATAGAAAGAGGAAAAACACATTATTTTATTTAAACTTTTTTTTTGAAAGCAGCAATCATTTTTTACTAAATGACTAAGCACACAACCATTCTGCCGCCACACACGGACACACCAATTCCCAGGACAATTTCCGCTTGCGTACACGCGCAGAAAAGGGACCAGTATGAATGACGAATACGGGCGGGGCCCATGATCCAACACGAGCCGCTCGCTGGGGTACACAGGTGCACGTACCGGAAACCGCAATGGTAGCTTAACCATAAAACGCCGCAATTAAGGGAGCCGTTTGGTCTTCCTTAATCACGACCCCGTCCTTAACCCTCCCCTCCCGCCGCCGCGGCAACCTCTAGTGACTTGTCTCTCCCCCCTCCGCGCGCGGGCTGCTCCTGCAACTGCTGCGGAGACGGAGTCCGCGAGAGCCCGCGGCGGGGCGGCGCTGGAGCCGGAGGATCGTGCGTGACGGCGGAAGAGGAGGGGGCGGGCGATAAAGGGGGTCTCTTCGTGGATTGCTGCGGTTGCTCCGGCCTCCGGCGCTCGGGGTCGCCGCCGGGGGCTCTGGATTGAGGTGAGGTTTCATCGCTGGGTGTTGCCTGGTCCGGAGCTGAGGAGCTAGTTAGGGTTCGCTTGGGGGATGCGGTTCCGATTGGTTCTTGATTCACGCGGGAAAGCAGCGATTTATCGTGTGGATGGGGCTGGTTCATTGCGGAGAGTCTCTGGTTGCCGTCGCCCGCCGCCCGCGAGCTTCGAAGCTGGAATTGATCTAGATGCGCCTCCGCATCAGTGTGTCCGGTGAAAGCATCGGCCAATCCGCTTGCCTTGCCTTGGGTTCGTCGATCGATGTCCTCGAGCGAATAATACTGCTGATTAGTCTGCTTCGCGGCTTGGGTTTCTCGCTGCCAATTTTATGTGGGACTATTCTGGGTTTTACGGTGTGTGGTTCCTGGGGAATCTGGCGTTGCAGCCATGGCGCTGTTTCCCTTGGATGATTTCGATGTTTAGTTGCAATTTTTTTTTAAAATGCCAGATGACAATCTGGTACTGGTACCTAGTCGAATTCGGTGAAAAATTTACGGAGTTTGTCTTGTAGCAACAATCTAGCCACAATAAACCCCTGCGGTGAATCCTTAGAGCCAAGGAAATGTCTTTATCCATGCGATGTGCGCTTCATTTGCTCTTGCTGGCTGAATTCTTCGAGCAAGATTTATCTGATTTAGATCCCAAGAATGCAAGCATCATACATCAGTACCTTCGATACTTCGATCAGAACATCTTTTGTGCTTGATTAGTCTATTTTGTTGAAGAAAGTTTTCGGCAACTTCGAGTGACCATTCCAGCATTTCTAGTTTATTTGATAATGGTGCTATGGCTACTGTTATATTTTTTACCTTTGTTTTTATCGAAGCGTACAAAGCCTTAATGCATGTGCGTGCTTCATAGTGGTAAGCATTTTTAAAGGCCCCTGTTTCCCATGCTGCTTCTGGTGAGAAATTATTAGAACTTCTAGGGAGGAGATTCGTCTTGCATGCATGTGGATTGTCCCATCTGTTCCAAAACATCAGAATCTCCGCGAAAAAAATTTGTTTATTTGCACGTCCTTGCTTGAATGCCACATGATCAGTGATCCCATGTAGCAGCTTCAGTCTGCCAAACAAATCTTTTTTTGTGTATTTTATAGTGGGCGTGTAGTGTATTTATGCATGCCACCCTCCTCCCTTGCTTCCAACCCACCAAAATCACTTCCTACTTCTGATTCAGCCATGATATTCCCATGAGAGGGATTGAAGCAACAACTGCATTTGTACGAAAAATTGGTACTAAAAGTGGTATGGCATCATGTCAACATGCAATCCAATTATCTTCAGCTTCTGGATGATCTGGCTGCATTGCTTTACCTGTTAATTACCAAAATTGGTGCCATTTCTTGCTTTTTCTATGGATAGCATGTGCCCCTTGCACAATTGTAGTTAAAGGCTAGTTGGATGAATTTCTTCATTTGGCTTCTCTGATTGCTTGGTGTCAACTGTTGAACCTTTTGTAGATCTGGATTGCCTCTGAGGACAAGTTTCATGAGAGACACTTTGATGTGGTTCGTTCGTCCTGATGGAAGCCCTCAAGAGTGATGCGAAGAAGGCTGTTCTTGTCGATGAGACTCTAAGACCACCACTAGTTCCATCTGAGAAGCACAATGCTTCTCCAGTAAGCCGTGGGAGAGATGTTCCATCCAGGTACAAGACTGGTCTGGCTGCTGCTGCTGGTACAACAAGGCGATGCACATCTCCAAGTCTTGGCAGGACCTCTGCAACTGAAGGCACACCAGCTTCCAAACGAGCGCAATCAGCAGACAGAAGAAGGCCCTCAACACCATCTTCTAGGGTGTCAACACCCTCTACCCCTGTATCAAGGTCTGTGACACCAGTTCGTGATACCATCTCAGAGGTCCATAAGAGTTCTAGGCGTATAACAAGCACAAGGTCTCCAGATGGCTTGTGGCCTGCAATGCGGAACCTGTCTTCATCCTTCCAGTCAGAATCTGTGGTTGCCCTTGGTAATAAAAAAGACAAGGTTGTCACTAGCTTATTTCTTGATCGGGCCAAGGCACAAGCAAATGTTCTGGCTGGAAGGAAGAGGAGTCCTCAGAGAAGGAAGAACATTGGTGAACAATGTGAGAATGCTCAACCTTCAGAGGACCCACCTAAGAGGGTAGTTGAGCAACAACGATGGCCACCTATGATTAGTGGGCGTGCGCCCACCAATTTTATGTCAAGATGTACCGACTTTTCAGACAATGCTAGCAGATTGGTCTCTTTGTCAAATAGAGGAGTTTCACCAAAGAAGGTGCCTGCTTCTGAAAGCACAGCCAAAGGATTGAGTCCATCATTGGATGATGTGGCAAGGAGATTGTCTATCCGTGCAAGAGGAAGAGATGGCCAGGGAGATTCTAGCAGTGTTGTATATTCACAGTCAACAGAAAGACCTAAGTCTGTTGGCCGTCCAAGTAGGACAGTTACTTTACCTGTTCCTGTTCTTCATCGCTCATCATCACCAAACAAGGTTTTAGCACCTGCATCCTCTGCTTCTAGGGTCTTTCAGAGCCCATCACGGACAAGGCCTTCAACACCTTGCCGGTCACAAAGTGCTGGAACTACTCAATTGGGTGGTACATCTTCTTTTATTAACTACATGGTTGATGCAAGAAAAGGAAAAAACACCAGCCAAATTGAAAATATCCACCAGCTGCGCTTGCTGTATAATAGATATTTGCAGTGGCTCTTTGTAGATGCTCGTGCAAGAGATGTTCTATCCTTCCAGAAGACGTCTGCTGAGGTAAAATTAGCATATTTTGTTTATATAATAATATTATCATTTCAAATTGGCGTGGTTCGTTCCATCTTCCTTATTTATGCTTTTGCCTGATGCAATTGGTTCCAACTTCAAGGATACCAGTATAGCAAGGTCCATAATGATGTTCACACGATGCTTGCTTCCTTTTTGTGAAGATTACAGGATATACGTGTGGCCTGATGAAGCATTTGATTTTTTGTAAATCAATTGGACTTGGTGATGATTACTATTTGACTAGAAAATTTTTATTTTGTAGAGCTTGCTCATATCTATGTTTAGAAGTGTTTCTCATCATTGGCTCTTATGGAATATCATAGGTGTAATTGTTTGGAATTTTGCCTAGAATGATGTTCCGTTGGTGACATAATTACCCTTCCCTGATATTATGTAAAACAGAGTATTATTTATAATGTTTGGCGTGATACCTTGAACTATCGGGATGTTGTTAATACGAGAAGAATCATGGTGCAATGTCTACAGCAAGGGTTGAAGCTCTATAGCATTTTGAGAGAGCAGGTAAAGTCCATGTTCATGCATCAATTGTTTTATGTTCTATAATCCACTAAGTATATTGCAGAATTCGTGTTATTTACTTAAGACAATTTCAATTTATGTTAAGTTGTCACAAACTTACTGGGAGTAGTATGATGTTCCTATTTTCGTCAACTGAACTTTAGTCATTAAAGTAAATATAAATGACTTGCTATGAGGTATTATTTTTTCGAAGATGTTTTTTCAAAACTAGCACCCGATTAAATGGTCATATGACTCTTCAAATGCAAATAGGGAAATTTTGTAATGAACTTAACTTTGCTGAGAATGTATTGAACTGCACAATATAGGGATTAAATTGCAGGTATTATGACTATAAAATGCATATGTCACCATCTTTTTTCTTCTGTTATTTTGATTCAGATTGATTACCTTGAACAATGGCCTGCACTTGAAAAGGACAACAGCATTTCTTTATTTCGTGCAACTGAGGCTCTAAAAGCTAGCACATTGCGCCTTCCAATTACATCAGGAGCGAGGGTATGCTGCGAAAAACTGCATTTGTTAAATTTGAAATAATTTTCATTTGCATTTATACTTCGTTAACTTTAATATTTTTTTAAAAATTATGTCTAATGGTATTTTGCTATTATTATAACAGGCAGATGCAGTTTCTCTTAAGAACGCTGTAAGCTCAGCTGTCGATGTCATGCAAGGTTTGAGTTCGTCGGTTCACTACATGCTTTTGAAGGTCAGATAAGAGCATGTGTATTACTTAAGATCCTTGTCAGTAATTGTTCCTCGATAATAAGTGTTAATGTTCCACATGTTGACATTTTTTTTGTGTGAATTCAATAAATTGTTGTGCTCTGACTATTATATGAAATACTGTGTGTATTGAAGTTGCCTCAGGCCAAAAGTTTTTTTAAGGGTCCATTTTGGCCCTTGATTTCTGTGTGTGGGTGCAAAAAACTTTCCATTCTTTTAGAAAAGAGAACCACTAAACCCATTAATTCTTGAGTTACTTAACAGAACTGGACCTCTCAAATTAAATCCTTTATCTTCTTTTTTCTCCCTCAAATCGTTGGGTAAAAACTGCCCCTTCAAAAAGTTAATGACCTCAAATGGACCTCTGTGTAGAAGTAGAGGAACTAAAAAGAACTTTACTGTTGGAAAGTTCTTGTAATATTGCCAAGGGTTGCTTTATCTGACATTGGATTATTGTAGCAGGTTGAAGACAGGACAGATTTAGTTTCAGAACTTTCAGTCATAGCAGAACAAGAAAAGATCATGCTTGATGACTGTAGAGAACTCTTAGCTGTGGCATCAATACTGCAGGTACTTGCTTTTTGCTGCCAAGCTTGTAACTTTTGAATAACATAGTTCCTTGGTGACTTGGTGAAAGCTTTTTTCTCATGGGTTATGATCTTTGCAGTTTGTACAAAATGCCTTAACTAGAGCTGATGTATCTTATATCAGGTACAGGAGTCCAGCCTGTGTACGCATCTAATGCAATTGAGACAAAGGACTTGTTCAGATGGATTAACGATCTGAGCTGGGATCTTGAATTCCCAGAACATCCTTTTGAACAGGTACAACTGTGCAAGTTGAGCTCACAACTATAAGAACTTATTTTTTCAAACAAGAGAAGGAATGTGTAGAGATGTGATAACACACAAGAATGCTAAACATCCCCTGGCAAATGGCGATCATGGTGTGATGCTGTGCAGACAACAAATCACAGTGCTTAGAGATGATAGTTTTAAGGTCTCGTCATGTGCATATGGTTTTCATTATGTAGTGCACTTCCAGTCTCTTCCCCCTTCGTTTATAGTTTTTTTGGTTAGTAGCTTCTTTTTCAAAGGGTTACCCCTATTCTTTCCTGTTATATTTTTTGACATCTGGAAAGAGAATACACAAATGAAATGGAAAGGTTAAGAATGAAAAAAGGAGAAAGGGTTTCTTTTCTATTACAGGTGTGGCCAGATTTTTATTTTTGTAGCTGTGTACTCCCAGTATCAGACTGTCAGCTTATCCAACCACATTGTTGAATGTTGGTGCTGCTTGAATACTGACATCTCACCCAGACACCTCTGGATTGCAGTTTACTCTAAAGTAACACTGCTGCTGCACAAATTGCTTTTTGTTGAAGTGTATGTATGCCTGTTCCATTTCAACCTGTACCTTAAGCATATTGAGCAGATGTTCCTGTCCCTTCAGACTTCAGGATGGTCTGACAGACACTGTATCCATTTGGAGTTTCTCTAACCCTCATTAGAGCCTGTAAATTAATAAGCCGCGCATCAAAAGCTTCGTGAAGCGGCTTCAATCTTTCTTTGCTCAACTTGATTTTAGGGCTTTGGGGAGCGACTTTAAAATTTTGGAGAACCGGGTTCGAGAAGGCAAAGATTTGTTTTTTGGAGAAATATATAAGCTAAGTTTTTTTTAATTAAAAGCGGGGGGTCTACCTTCTTGACAAAAGGAGAAAATTGTACCATTAGTTCTCAAATTTGTCCCGTTTGTGCACATAAATCCATAAGTATCGAAATCGCTTATTTAGGTATCTAAACTTATGAAATCATTGCAATCAGCTCTATAGGTAGTTGTGTGCATTTTCTCTGTACCCTTTGAAAAAAATTCATTGAAAGTTGGTCCTTGGTTCAGTTCCTCTTTCTTTAAACCAATTCTGGGTCCCAAAATATCACACAAAACACATGCAGCATGAGCTCCATCGACATGAACAATACAAAACTTGCATCTAAGAGCTGGCTATGCACGTAGAGCACAGCCTCCAGAGAGAGGGGTTTGGATCAGCAGTTGATGCCGCACTGCCTGACGTCGGGGCCCCTGGCCTTGACGGTGAAGGGGTCGATCCTGACCCAGAGCAGGGAGAAGATGGAGGCGAGCAGCACGGACCAGATGACGACGATGGTGGGCGTCCTGTTCTGCCTCCCCATGAGCCCCTTGAGGAAGGGGTAGAGGTGGACGATGACCCAGAAGGCGAAGAAGAGCTTGCCGAAGAGCGGGCCCCACGACTGGTAGCCGTTGTTGATGGCGTCGGAGATGCCGGCCACGACGCCGATGATGTTGATGACGAGCAGCGTGGTGGGCGGGATGAGGAGGGTGGTCCACTTGAAGGCGTAGAGCTCCGCGTACTCGTCGTTCTCATCGCCGGTGGCCTTGGACGTGACGGTGAAGTTGGTGTCGATCCCGGCCAGCACCTTGAGCAGGCCCTGCACCACCGCGAACAGGTGCGCCGACACGCCGCCGATCACCCAGAACTGCTCGTTCCGCCACCACTCCTCGATGCTCACCCCGCTCCACCGCATCTCCAGGATGCCCGTTGCGAAGATGGAGATGAAGAGCGAGATGAAGAAGAGGCTGGCGAACGTGCTGATCTGCACCACACAATCAAGGCCATATATCCATCTGTCAGGACTCAGGAGCTCGGATTAATTGGAGGGTCCATGGTGGGCGGGGGCTGACCGGCGGCATGATGAACTTGCCGGTGAGGAGGCAGACGGCGGGGAGGGTGCAGTAGGCGAGGAGTGGCAGCGAGGTGAAGGGGTAGATGGTGGTGTTGATGTAGGCGAAGCGCTCGAGCCACTTGAGGTTGCCGTTCTTGTAGCCGTAGAGGAGGGGGCTATGCCGGCTGAAGAAGATCTCCACGGAGCCCAGCGCCCACCGGAGCACCTGGTTGAGGCGGTCCGACAGGTTGATCGGCGCCGACCCCTTGAACGCCGCCCTCCGAGGCATGCAGTACACCGACCGCCACCCGCGGCAATGCATCTTGAACCCCGTCAGGATGTCCTCCGTGATCGACCCGTAGATCCACCCCAGCTGCCCCGTACATGCCACAAACAAACACACCTCATCGCTCAGTAGATTTTTTAGCCCGTAGATCAAATACCTTCATAGGGCATATAAAAGATCCAACGAAAACACATCTAGCTACGTGAGAAAATCGACCGAGACCTGTCTAAAAATATCAGTCGTCCGATGATGCGTAAAAATGTTTTCCTATTATCTTCTGTGCTTTGATAGTTTGATTCCGATGTGTACCTCGAGACCCCAGTCGGTCTTGTCCTCGTAGCCGCAGCTGATGACATGGATGGCCTCCTTGAGCAGCGCGGCGGGGCTCGACGACGGGGGCACGCCGCCTTCCTCCATGAGCGTCGACGTGACGAACGCCGCCGACTGCCCGAACCGCTTCTCGAAGTTCATCTGCGACATGAGCATCTCCTTGTCGCCGTCCATCCCTGAAAAGAACCAAGAGGAGATCGATCGGTTGAGACGAACAAGCTGGATCCAGAGAGAGTGCGAGTGCGCGTCGATGACCGCGGCGTGAAAGTAGTGTGAAACTTGCCCGCGTCGGCCGTGCTCTCCGGGAGGCCGTCCATGGCGTGCTTGCGCTTCCGGCGGCCGAAGCAGGGGCAGCAGTCGCAGGTCACCATCTTGGGCCTCTTGGGGCCCTTGGGGGGGTTGTAGCCGTACAGCGCCTGCCGCCGGAACACGCACCCCGTGCCCACGTACACCGGGCCCTGCACTCCGTCGAGCCCCTTCATGTTGATCTGATCACCATCACCACCAAAGAAGAACCACCAATCCCAATCAGCATAAGAACAAGAACAAGATGTTGGTGTCAGTGCCGCTCATGGTCATGGCCTCATGGGTGATGAACATGCATGGTTGTGGTGGCAAGCTCACGCACGTCGAAGAAGACGGTGTTCCGGTTGGCGTATCGGTCGTGCGTGTCGATGCCGTCGAACCTCTGCGGGAACTGGACGTAGCAGATCTTGCGGCCGGCCTGCGGGTCCATGAGGAAGCACATCGACTCCCGGATGGCCTTGCTGTTGTTGATGTAATGGTCGCAGTCCAGATTGAGCATGAACGGCGCGTTCGTCAGCACGGCGGACACGCGGATCTGCAACCAATCAAGTTCTTCGTATCAACAACCATCGATCCTTCTCTTCTTCCCTGAAACGAGGGAGAGGATCAAGGGAGGAGCAGTAGCACGATCACGTAACGTACGAGGGCGTTCATGGCGCCGGCCTTCTTGTGGTGCTGGAAGCCGGGGCGCTTCTCGCGGGAGACGTAGACGAGGCGGGGCAGCTCGTTGCCCTCGGTGTCGTGGCCGCCGCTGTGGCCGAGGAAGACCTGGATCATGCCGGGGTGGTCGCGGGTGTTGTTCCCCGGCCATGGCGTGCCGTCCTTCATGATCCACCCCTCGGCCGGCACCTTCTGCGCCTTCGCCACCAGCGCGTTGATCCTCACCTTGAACTCCTCGTACTCCCTCTGCGCCAACAAGAACGATGATCGTCGGCGACACGGAGCTCCGGCGAGCCAGCTAAATAAGCACGTACCTTCATGGCGCGGCGCTCCTGGACGAAGGTGGGCTGGACCTTGTCCTTGAGGTAGTCGACCTTCTGGGAGAAGTACCACTCGGGGGCGCGCGGCTCGATGGCGAACTTCTTGCAGAAGGGCACCCACTTGCGGGCGAACTCCGCCGTCTCCGACAGCGCCTCGAAGGTGAGCATGGACGCGCCGTCGTCGGAGACGTAGCAGGAGACCTTGTCGACGGGGTAGTCCACGGCGAGGATGGAGAGCACCGTGTTCGCCGTCACCAGCGGCGGCTCCTTCAGCGGGTCCACCGTGCTCACGAACAGGTCCACCGGCGACAGCAGCGACGGCTCCCCTTCCCTCTCGTACCTGCCACGTCGGTGGTCGGTGGTGCATGCATGCACACAGGTTTTCGCAGCCATCAATATTCAGATATCAACGGTTTGCTATTTCGCAGACGCCTGCGTTTTGCTCTTTAATTTGAATAGACGATTTTGTTTCATTTTTTCGTCAATTAATTTTCTATGTATCGATGCGTTAAAATTTTTATAGAGCTCGTTAAATTAGATCGTTTTGTTGAGCTTATGCTAAAATATAAGATGCATTATGTGTCACATGCTGGATTGAACGTAAGGCACGCAGCTTTGCTTGATCTGGCATGCCCATAATGCTTGGAACGGTCGACTAGTGGGCCGCGATGGCAGCAAAGGAGCAAGCTGAGTGTCCAATTAATTGACTAATAATATCCTGATAAACCAAAAAAAATATAATCGAATGCGATGGGCTAATTTTTATGAGTGATTGCGCTATTGTTAAACATTCCCTTCAGAATATTCCTTTTTGTCTTATTTACTCGTAATACCATTTATGTTTATGACAGTGAGGTATATAAGATTTTCAGAACGTGTAGTCTTTCGCCATCTTCGTATCTCAATGTTTTCGAGAAAACTCCTGTAAAAGCTTACCTCTAAGATTAATTCTATGAAATTAATTTATGTTTAGTGTTTTGCACACTTCAACGGTTGATGCTTTTCTTCAACTTCTAGAACGCAAAAGTTCGATACATGCAGAATTTAAAAACCTATATAAAAAGTATTACTTTTTGCAATTTTTTAATGAATATACTGTAATCTTCGTAGAAAGCAGTTGTCAAAGTTGAGGTTGCACGGATAACCATGACATTGTTCCTTTCTGACCACAGGTACTCCCACGGCCACAATGCATATGGTTTGGCATTTGAGAGGATCATCAAAATGTATCTTCGAGGCTTTGACTACTATTTACTATGTGATTTATTTATAAAACCTGCTAATATTATATATTACATAAGTATTTTTAAACCTATACGTATATATTTTATATTGAAAACGAAATATTCAGATGTATGCTATACGAAGTTATTACGATGGTTTGGCATTTGAGAGGATCATCAAAATGTATCTTCGAGGCTTTGACTACTAGTTACTACGTGATTTATTTATAAAACCTACTAATATTATATATATTACAAAATTATTTTCAAACCTATACGTATATATTTTATATTTAAAAAGGGATATTCACAGCTAAATTTTGACTTGCTTGAAACGACATAGTATTATTATGTGACTAGATGTATGGAGTACTTACGTAGTTTGTTTCTTCCGTACGTATCAAGATCCAAGTTTGGTGAATGTTGCAAAAAAAAAAAATTAAATTAAAGATGATCCTGTGGCAGCAAAGACCTGAGCGTGAGGCGGTCGAGGTAGGTCTCGCGGTCGATGGGGAACCACTTGGGGAACTGGTCGAGGATCCAGGAGATGGCGAACCAGATCTCGCAGATGATGGAGGTGAGCCACAGCGGGATGGCGTCCGGCACGGGGTGCAGGATGCGGTACCGGAGGAAGAAGCCGAGCACGACGAGCCGGAGGAGGATGATCATGCGGTACGGGTTGATCTTGCTCGACGCGATCGCCACCTTCCTCGACAGCGGCTGCCGCGCCTCGTCGTCCCTGCAATTCAAGTATATATTGAACCACCACACAGATGAGGGATTCAGATGATTGGTCATGCATGGATTCGTGGTTGGTTGATGGGTCATGGTTAATTCATGGTTGATCGATTACGTACAGAGGCACGTCGGCGTCCATGTCGTCGGGGTCGGCGCCGAGGATGCCCTGCTTGGACTTCCAGTCGTCCATCCTCTCCTTCCAGCTCACCTCTTTCTTCTCGTCCCACTTGGCGCTCCCTGTAATTTCATTTTCACCAGGCTGATCAGTTTCAGTTCATCTGAGAGCTGAAGCTGATACGGTTTGATCATGAACAACAATGGAGTTAGTTAATTACCTGGCTCAGACACGGGGTAGGGGTGGATGCGCTTGTGCAGGGAGGAGGAGAGCTCGCCGTGGCTATGGACGCTTCCGATCGGAAACTCGCCGCTCACCTGAATGGTAGCGACCGGTGACTCGGTGAGATACTGAGATTGCTGAGCTAAGGAGGGGGGGAGGTGAGGAGATGGAGGGCGGCGGCGTACCGGGACGGAGCGAGCACCGGTGATAATGGGCGGGATGAGCTGGGGGGTGTTGCTGCCGTCGCCGTCGTCGGCCCCCCCGCCCCGGCCGTAGCTCATCTTGCCGTGCAGCATCGCCTCGGTGATGTGGCTGTTCTGCTGCAGGCGCTCCTGCTGCTGCTGCCTCTGCTTCTCGTCGTCGATGTTGAACTCGTGCTCCAGGTCGTCGATGCCCTCCTCGTCATCGTCGCCGGCGACCCTCGGGCTCCCCTTGAGGCGCTTGTAGCGGGTCTTGCACTGGGGGCAGTTCTGGGTGCCCTCGCGGCGCTCGTACTCGTAGCAGGGGCGGCAGACGGGGAAGCCGCACTCGTTGCAGGCGACGAAGAGGTCGCCGTCGACGGTGAGGCCGACCTCGTCGCCGCAGATCTCGCACACCTGCCCGCTCAGCGCCCGCAGCGGCTTGGGCTCCTCGTGCCCGCGGATGAGCACCAGCTCATTCCTGTTGTGCGAGCCGGCCACCAGCCCGGCGCTCGCCTCCATCTCCGGCAACGGCGACAACGGCGGCGGCGAGCGAGAGCGCAGGCCGGGTGGGTGTGGGGGGGTGAGGTGCTCGCTACGCTTGTGGCAGGGGCTATATGAGAGATCGAGAAGGGGTGAGAGGGAGGTGAGGGGTGGCTGTTGCGTCGACGGAGCGAGCAGCAGCGCGCGCGCGCGCGGGGATCGCATCGCATCGCATCGCATCACGACGTCGGCGATGCGCTGCGGTGAGCGCGTCGCGGCCGGTGAGGGGGAGGCGGGGAGGTTGGGTGCGGCGTCCCCGTTGCCGCCAAGTGAAGCGAGCGAAAGGCTTGCTTGCGTTGCGTGCGTTGCCGTTGCTGTTGCCGTTGCCGCCTGCGCTGGCTTGGCTTGGCTTCTGTGTCAGCCTGCGGCATGCGCGCGCCCGCCTCCGGACCAACCCCCCACGACCAACCGATACTTGGCTTTCCCGCCATCTCCTCCTCTCTTTTTTTTTTTTTCCTTTGTTTAAAATTTATAGCCTCTGCATTCATACCACTGCTTTTTGGGAAATTGGTTGCAAATAAGCATGCACGACCGCATAAAATGAGCTGTGGGATAGCCTTCCTCTCGTTTCGAATCAGGCCTTTTTTGTTTCAGCTTAAATTAATTAAAGCGAAAGGCTTGCTTGCGTTGCGTGCGTTGCCGTTGCTGTTGCCGTTGCCGCTTGCGCTGGCTTGGCTTGGCTTCTGTGTCAGCCTGCGGCCTGCGCGCGCCCGCCTCCGTACCAACCCCCCACGACCAACCGATACTTGGCTTTCCCGCCATCTCCTCCTCTCTTTTTTTTTTTTTCCTTTGTTTAAAATTTATAGCCTCTGCATTCATACCACTGCTTTTTGGGAAATTGGTTGCAAATAAGCATGCACGACCGCATAAAATGAGCTGTGGGATAGCCTTCATCTCGTTTGGAATCAGGGCCTTGTTTGTTTCGGCTTAAATTAATTAAATCTATTATATATGTAAAGGAGGGAAAAAGAAGCCACCACGTGAGTCCACATCATCCAAATTATTTGAACCGTTCGATCAATGGTGGGATCAGATTATAACGGTCTAGATTAAAAAGAAGAATTTGTATCCAATATTATAAATAATAGGAAAGAGTTCCTCTCCAATACGACAGATGTTAGAAAAAAGTCCGTAAATAGACAGATGTTAGAAAAAAGTCCGTAAATAGACAGATGTTAGAAAAGAGTCCGTAAATATAAAAAATAAATGATCCATATCCAATACGTTCGATTAATGGTGGGACCAAATTATAACGGTCTAGATTAAAAAGAAGGATTCGTATCCAATATGATAAATAATAGGAAAGAGCTCCTATCCAATACGACAGTTGTTAGAAAAGAGTCCGTAAATATAAAAAATAAAGGTTCCGTATCCAATACAATAAATAATAGAAAAGAGTTCATAAATATAAAAATAAAATTCGGAATAAAAATAATAGAAAAGTAGAGTTCATACTCAATACGATAGGTAATAGGAAAGAGTTAATAAATCTAGCCGTGCAATTGCGCGGGCCATCATGCTAGTTCAATTAAATTAAATGCAAATTTATTATTTTAATAATACTTTGTGGTAAATTTTGTGAGGTTTTAAATAGTTTTTATTAGAGTTCGTGAAATATTTTTTTCATAATTTTTTGGACTCTTTACTACGTCTTTTGAAGGGTCACAACTTTTTCAAAATAAAGTTTTAAGCAACTTTCAGCTCAAACAAACAGGACCTAGAATGAAAATCAATTCTCTTTGGTGTTTGATTTGCATGTCCTCCGAGTGCCAACCCGACTGTTCCAAATATTTAGATTAGATACGTGAAAATATGCATGCAACTTCGTCTCGGAAAAATTATTCAATATATAATTTCATTAACTGTTAAAATAGATCATAATAGTAATATAAGACGAAAGCTTCATACATTTAAAGACACAGGACCCTCAAAATTACGTAAAGATTTTTCAAGATCTAGAAGAACCTTGTGATGCTCGAAAATATAGCTTTTTTTTTGGAAAATTAGGCTACAGGTATTATATGGGGGCAAAATCATGTTTCTCTTAATTGAAAGAAATAATTCAATATTTGTCAATTTAAAATATTATAAATAAGCACACTATGATCCACGGACGTGCGCACTAGATTTGTTAGTTGGTAGTTAGATTTAATATAATATATTGCATTCAATGTAAAACATATTTCAACGTATACACGATTAATCTAGACCCGCTATAATTGATATATATTTTTTGCCTTGTTTTTCTTTCATTAATGTTGCTATCGACTCTTCCTTGTAATTTAAAAATTACAATTCTAGTGGGTCCACCTAGTTAGATTTATGGCTAAATTTTTTTTTCTATAACACAAAATTATTAATATTTTAGAGGGAATGCTTTGGTTTATTTTTTAGAGGACGAGCTATAGCTAATTGGTAGATTTCTGTGGTGTGCAGAGTCCAAGCCTAAAGAAAGATTCAATGAGAAGGAAGAAGAGAGAAGCTGAGCCGGAAGAGATGAGCCCGAGAGAAGAGTCCATGCCAAAAGAAGGAACTGATGACGAAAAAAATCGAGCATGAGCCGATCCTCAAGAAGAATGAAGTCGAGTCAGCCAAATTAACTGGAAGAGATGAGCCAAGAAGAAACGAGGAGCCGAGCCGGAGAGAAGAGCCCAAGCCGAAAGGAAGAAGAGATGAGTCGAAACGGAAAAGCTGAGCCGGAGAAAAGAGTTCAAGCAAAAAGAAGAGAAAAAAAAAAACTAAGTTGCGAGCCAAGAGAAAGAAGAAATGAGCAAACGGAAGAGTCCTTTATAATTTGGAGGCATTAAAATGGTGAGAAAGAGAAAAGGGTAGCGATCGAAAAATAGCTAGTGTATAGTTTGTGTAAAAAAGGAACTAAATTGTTTCTGTTTGAATGAATGAAAATGAGAATAATTCTTCTCATGAAAAACTTTCCGGTGAAACAAGCATTGGCATCAGCTATTCAGCTCTACATAGGATCTTCCCGTGCGTACTGGCTATGCTTTGTTCTTCAAGTTTAGGTTAGGTTGGTCCGTATCACCATCGAGGCACCGAGAAGCTAGTAAAAGTAAAACGAGACATCATTCTTTCCTTCTCGACGATCTCCCCCGGCCGGCCGGTGATCGATATGGAGATGGAAAGGTGACCGGGCACCTTAATCAGCTGGTACGTAGCCGGTATCACCGATAATGTCAGCACGCCCTGCCACCAACCACGCCATGATCGTGCGTGCGTGAGACGCTCGATCACATACACTGTCCTTCACATGCATGCATGCTGCACTGCACCCTTGCAAGCCTTGCCTTTGGATCAGAAACCGTCACGAGGAAACTTATAAGCGAGTGGATGCAGATGCGCCATTGCAAGATACAGCTTCCCTGGCAATGCCCTAGGCCCTAGCTGCTGGGAAGAAGAAGAAGAGACGTCTCCATCGAAGCATCTTGGGATGCAAGTTTTATGGGTGAAGATTATACGGGGATCAGAAATGGAATGGGAAATTCTTAGGACGCAAGCTATGGATCCTGCACCGCTGTTGTGAGATCGATGCTGCTCGCATCGCGTCGCCGTCGGTGCCGTACGTACGTGTGAAGAACAAGCCGTCGCCGCCGGTAGAGTCCATCGGTTTCTTTTCGAACTTCCTGCATGTTTTGGGCTTATATATTGCGCTCTGATCAGCTGGCAGCTGCCAATCTGCCATGCATCTCGAATTCTCGATTCAATTACATGCCTCGGTCCTCTCTTTGTTCGTTTTAGGGAGTTATGACCATGCACGGCCAATGTGCAAGCAAACACATGTAACCCCTCGGTACAGGGTGCTACTTACAGGGTTGTTTTGCTCCTGCCATTTCATCTGGTGCTGGGAGTCAGTGCTGGGCCGGTCTGAGCACGGCCCCAAAAAGATGGCCCGAAAGGCGTGCCATGCCGGGCCTAGAAACCAGGCACGACGGGCCGATTGGCCAGGCCCGATTATTCGTGCCGTGCTTGGGCCCGCTTGGTCCGAAATGAGTCATCAGTTGGTATTTTACAATTTTTTGAGCTTTACCGTTGCTCAGATGAACTTTTGTTCAACATCAAAGTTGTACATAATTTTTAGACGCATCTTTTTCATGTAAACAAATTTTTCATTTGAGCAACGTATGAATTTATAAAAAGAAAAAAGTGCCAATTTGATCATTTAACTATACCCGTCGGACCACTTTGGTCCCTGAACACAATACCGGACTTGTTAAGTCCTTGAACTCTTAAAACCGGACTTGGCTAGTCCTTTGACCGGTCAAAACGGTGGTTTTAAGGTTTTCACTGACGCTGATGTGGCAGATTTCTTCTACGTGGACGCCATTTGGGGCTGCCACATCATTACCACATGGCTGCTACATCAGAAAGTATGCCAGATCTACCTCATAAGCTGGACTCCGACTAAAACCACCGTTTTGACCAGTCAAAGGACTAGCCAAGTCTGGTTTTAAGAGTTTAAGGACCTGACAAGTCCGGTATTGCTGTTCAGGGACCAAAGTGGTCCGACGGGTATAGTTGAGGGACCAAATCGACACTTTTTCTTATAAAAATTATTTTCGTCGCTACCTGCTTTAGGACCGATGGCGCAGTCCTCGGTAATTCGCCATTTTCGATGTCTTCTATTGCTCGGATGAATTTCGGTTGAACATGAAAGTTATAGATAATGTCGAGAAACATCTTTTGTATGTATACAACTTTTTCATTTGAGAAACATATGAATTTGTAAATATATATTTTGTATGCTGTTTTGTCACCTATGCCGTGCTCGTGCCAGCCCACCATGCTTTTAGGCCATGCCGGGCCTAGAATTTGGCACTCCGTGCCAACCCAGCACAGCCCGAAGTGCTGACCGGGCTGTGCATTTTGCACCAGTTCAAAGCCCGGCGGGCTCAGGCCGGGCCAGCGGCACGGCCCAATTCCCACCACTAATTTCATCATTCGAAAAGAAAAGAGATGGGGTAATTGGCCATCGATCTATGTGCCGGACATAAATTCGGTCACGTGGCTGCACAACAATCAGCAAAACGTTCACTTTAATCGTATCAACTACTCGTAATATCTAACAGGAGGTAAGCTACTATTTGATGATTTCTCCTCGGATGTTCCAAACAGTATAAACCACCCTACTCCTATCTATGGTTCATTGGAGTAAGATTTACCGATTGTGCCTAGTACTACATAGAACTATGTTGCTAGCGGTTCGAAACACTTATCATTGGTGGTTCTCGGTTAAGTGACGGTAATAATAGGGTTCCGAAACCATCAATGATACATACTTAGGCGGTGCAGCAGGGAGATGGTTGGGGACAATACTGGTGGGACAAATCTAGAAGGGGAGGCCTAGGACGGCATCGTTAGGGGAGGCTGTCGGTTGGGAAGCCTCGGAGTGGCTCCGACTGGGGGCGCCATCGGTTGAGGTGGCCATTGGGGGAGCTTAGGGCGGCACCGGTCTTGAAAGATGGCTGGGGGCGGCACCGGTTGGGAGATGGCTAGGGACAATGCTGGTGGGGTAGATCTGGAGGGGGAGGAGACCTAGGTTGGCACCTTGAGGGGATGTGGTCAGGGGTGGCCCCAATGGGAAGATGGTCAGGGGTACCGGTGGGGGAGCTTGGGGGCGGCACCAGTTGGGGCAGATCTGGAGAGAAGGCCGGGGAAGGATGTTAGGGGTGGCACTGATTGAGGGAGGTGTCGAGGGTGGTGCCAATGGGGGTGGTCAAGGACGACGCTGATGGGGAGGTGGCTGTGGGCGGCGCTAGTGAGGAAGCCCATGGCCACCACGCTCGAGCAGATCTAAAGGAGTGGAGGGGGATTGTGAGAAATGACAGAGAGAGAGGAGGAATTTGAAGGATGGAGCTGCATAAAAAGCTAGGAAAGCTCAATTTTTTTTGTACACATGGCGGGAGAAGTCAAGGCGCAAAAATTTTGGGGCATATCACTAGCGGTTTGCATATAAAATCACCAGTGATAGTAAACTATTTCTCGCAGCTCTTTAACCAAACCACACGTGATAGTATCACTAGGGGAGTAGCGGTTCGTTCAAAGAACCACTAGTGTTACTCATACTACCACTAGCGTTTTTTTTAGGGGACAGACAAGGGCTGGGCGGGGTCATCATTGGCGGTTTTCACCGCATTCGGCAGTGATGAGGGTACGGATAAGTGTTTATGTAATAATCACCCAACCATCACTGAAAGAGGAATTCTGAGGATAGACATGCCACCATATTAGGATGGTTGTACAATTTCTTCCATATAGTTTTTAGTAAGTGTGGTGGAATCACACACATAAATTATCATTGTTTCCGAGTTAAAGGCACAAAGGGGATTTAGTAAGAGGGACCATCACCATGTATCATTCTTAAGGGTGAACCATGTACTAGGAGGTATCAAATATTCATGATTATTAGATTTAGTCTGATGGACGGATATGATCAAATATATTCACTCCATTCTAAAATAGTAGTTGTTTTTTAAACTTGTTTTAATTCAAACTTTTAGAACTTTATGCATAAAAAACTTTTAAACTATTGAGATTGAGCACATAATATCATATACATAGACTTATCTCAAAAAAAAAACTTTCTTAATATTATAATTCAATTGCATTTTAAAAGTAAATTGTAAAAGTTTGTAGTGACCAATGTTACATTTTAAAGATTTTGTCAGTGTTTAAAACGATTACTATTTTATAGTCAACAAGTATATACATAAGCTACTACATGGTATTTAGAGAAGGGACAAGGTACCAAGTCCTATTTACAATGTATTAAATTTGGTCTAAATAATATTCTGATTCTGCCCAGAATGATAAAATTGCTCTGTCAGTAATATACACTAACTGAAGGATGTACCTCGGGGCTCGGGGTTATCTGCCTTTAGAACAATACTGAAAGCAGAGAACTATGCTCGTCGATGCATTTGCTTTCATATTAGAGCACGTACAATTATATAGATAATTGTTGTCTATAATACGGCTATAAACAATATTAAAGTAGACACATACTCCCTCCGGTTCACAAAAATATGACGTAACTTGTTCTAAATTGAAGTTTTAAAAATTTATCCATGATTTTTTTTAACAATTTGAATTTGGCACATGAAAATCATACATTTAGATTCGTCTCAAAATGCACTTTGATAATATCATTTTTTTATTTTTGTACAACATCCTATGATAATTAGTTGTCAAAGGTACATTTTAAGAACCGAGTGAATGTCCAGAACTTCAAGTTTACAAGAATCGGAAGGAGTACAATGATAGAGAGATGGTTATACATTTTTACAGATAGTTTTTTTAACACAATATTTTTTGTTTGTCATGAAGAATCAACTTTTACATTGAGAACGATTTAAATTTCTATGTACACTTTCTATCATATGTTCTTGTGACAAATCTTATAAACAACTTATAGACAGACGTGGACCGCTCTATATGCTCATAGTCGTTTTGTTATTGAGAAAATGTCATCAATAAAAACCAGATACAGATCTGGGTCCGTAGTTCCGTACGGACACCGGTATCTGCGGCTTGATGGCGTCAGTTCTCAGGGCAGAGAATCAGCAACCAGTGAGACTGAGACCATACACCATAAATGATTGCTTCAAGTTTGGAGCAAATCAAACATAGGGTCGACTGCTGCTAACCTGCCGTAGGCCCGTAGCCGTTGCAAAACATCATAGACTAGGCCTTGTACATTTTAACTTAGTGTAGCGTAGCGTAGCGTTTCAGTAAAAAAAATTTTTTATTAGCTTATTTGGTGTAATAATTTATAATGATTTTTTTGAATTTTTAGTATTCCTCTTCAAGATCATAAAACTATTTTTTAATTAATTTTTTATAATATTTAAACCTCTCTTTAAAGACTCTCAAATTTTACTGAAATGCTGTGCTACGGTACGTTAAACTGAAATGTACAAGGCCTAAGAGCTTCCAAAACCTGAACTGTTTGTCTGTTATAAAAGGCCGTCGTGATCTTTTTCAATAATAAAAGGCCAGACCGAATTACTCAATAGCTGAAAATTTAAACTTTGGGAACTAAAAGCTGTTTCGAAAAACCAGTTCACTTGGTTCGATGTTTTGAAGAGCTGCTTCAAGTTTTCTTTTTTTTAAAAAAAAAAAAGATTCTGGCTAGTGCTCTGCGGAAGAGAACAAAGTTGCTGAATTTTACAAGAGCAGTAGCAAGTGCCGGCCAAGCCATGCAGCCCAAAGGAGGCAAAAATTTTTTACAATCGCTAGAAAGCACAAGCGAAGGGAGTTTACCTGCCAAACAAACACAGCTCCAAGCAAACGTTTGGCTTCCAGCGATTTTTGAAAAAATAAAGACCAGGAAGTCAAAGCGTTTGGCTTCAAAAACTAATGTTCAAATTGTTGATAGCCAGTTTAGAATAAGCTGTTGATTTACGAAAAGACCCCTCGTCCCATCCAGGCCTGGTCTCTGGTCTGTATATTTCTGCCATGACGATAAGAAACGCTTTGCCGCTTTCACCTGGGCCCTGGGGGATACGAGCCGGAAGAAGGTGATGGACGCGTGCAATACTGGGCCAGGCCATGGACGGCTGAAGCCCTAGCAACCAGCCCGTGCGGCGGAATTGTCGTATCGAAGCACGGCGTGCGTGGACCAGCCCATCCGGCCGTCCCAGGTCCAGCGGATCACTGTGGTGACTGGTGAGCGTGAACTGGTGACGGGCTTAGGTTGCGCTTCGCGGAATTTTTTTTTATGTATTTCTTTTTATTCTTTTATTCAAAATTGTATGCCGATTTCGATTTTAGACAAAACTAGGCGTCGGTAGTTCATTCAAACCACAACGAGCTTCCAATCGGATTTTGAAGAAACGACTAACCGGTAGATCCCGAGCGTGGTGGAGGCAGTTGACGCTGGCTCCCTATCGAGCTTTCGAAGCTCGACGGGAACCCGTCGCTCGTTGAAACCGCGACAGCATCTTATCGTTCGTTAAAAGCACGATCTAATGGATTTTTGCATATTTGTATATATGGGGTGGTATATAGATATAAGGTAATGTAAGATATATTATTACCTAATATAAATATAAGGTATTGTAAATAAGATATATTATTACCTAAAATAAGGTATTCTAATATAATATAAGATATTGTAATATAATATATTACCTAATATAAGGTATTGTAATATAATATAAGATATTGTAATATAATATATTACCTAATATAAGGTATTGTAATATAATATAAGATATTGTAATATAATATATTACCTAATATAAGGTATTCTAATATAATATAAGATATTGTAATATAATATATTACCTAATATAAGGTATTGTAATATAATATAAGATATTGTAATATAATATATTACCTAATATAAGGTATTCTAATATAATATAAGATATTGTAATATAATATATTACCTAATATAAGGTATTCTAATATAATATAAGATATTGTAATTTCCCGAAGAAGCCGAGAGGACTGCCTCTCCTCCGTAATAACTTCGTATAGCATACATTATACGAAGTTATACGAATTCCTGTTTGAGTCCGACTCGAACAGAGTTCTGCACGGCTACTTGAAGACCCGGACGTGGTTTCCCGGATTGGAGTAGGAGTCGTGATCCCCAAGACTAGGAGTATGCCTTATCTGCCTCGGGATGTATTTGGCATGGTACGAGTTCGTTACGTACTCGTAGTCAGCCCGGCCCGATTATCCCTTGGTAGGTCGGTTCATCAGCACTATATAAATAGAGCCCCTACGGCGTGTAGAGGGCACGACGTACAGACGTACACATGGAGAGACTTCGCATTGTCGCATATTACCTCCTGTACACACCATAATCTCGCCGAGACTTGTTCGTCTCGTCGAGCCACCTCTTGTACTCACCTCTGATATATAAGAAAGGCTGGACGTAGGGCTATTATCTCTCCCGAGAGGCCTGAACCAGGATAAAAACCCCTGTCTCCTGTTCGTTGCTGTTCGCATTGTTCGGCGTGTCTCCTATCTCACTCTTGAAGAACCTTGGTTGACTTGAGATCGATATCTCAACCGTCGACAAATACCTACTAATTTTAACAACATTTAGGAGAAGAAATTACCTAAAAACGCTTGTAGAATCGTCTTCGTCGCGCCTCCCTCGCGCCTGCCTGAGTGAGAGTGAGAGTGAGAGAGAGGAGGAAAGTGAGCTGGACCCCGTGGGTGGAGGGCAATAATGGAGCCCTGTCGTTCCCTCAACGCGCGACAGGTCCACCTTTTCTGCGCGCGGCCCCGCCAAGGAATCCAATGCTCTAGTCGCGTTTTCGCCGCTCGACAGGTGCTGCTCGCTGATTCAAATTTCAAATGGGCGGGCAACGGCACTACTGGATGTGGGTTGTGGGCCCGGTCGCATTTTTGGAGATCGACAGGTTGCTATCGCGCGTTGACGACTCGATGGACGCCTAGTTTTGTCTAATTTCAAAAGCGGCATACATTTTTGTATAAAAGAATATAAAAAATATATTAAAAAAATTTTCGTGCTTGGCGCACATGCTCACGGGGCCACGGCCTTGTCGTAGCTGGGCCCCAATGCCTGGTGAACGGCCGGGAACTTGGACCAAATCCGCGGTGCTAGACTGCTGGTGCAGGCTGAACGGCAAACCGGTTTCCTGAGAACTGAGAAGGGATACTCATGTGTAGCTACGGTTTCTGTACGTCCATTCGTGTACTATTTCATCGCTGTTCGTTGACTATTTATTTATATCTTTATTTTTTATCATAAATGGACAACAAATGGAAATAGTACTATCACATCGTTGCAGCCTCATTTTATTGCAAACCGTTTTTCATTACTCGCAACCTCATTTCTACGGTAACAGGCTCAAGGTTAGTTGGATGAACAATTATAGTGCTTAGAATAAGATATGAATAGTTGATGAATAGAGATGGATAGTCCGCATTTTAGACTAGCATTGGCCATACTCTAACCATCTCCTTCTTCGTCTGATTCCACTTTTTGCACACAATATCCCCACTTTCTCTATGATGTGTTTTTTATAAAAGGGACCTTTAAAAATTTTAACTCTTATGTGAGGTTCTTATTCTTCCACTTGTCTCCTAGGCCCATAGGCGTGGCGATCAGACCAACCACTAGCTTCAACCACCACACTGCACCCTAGTGGTTGTTGTTCGTTGCACCTCAGCCTCGCCCCTCTACGCCTTAACGATGTGGAGTAAAAAGGCTCAGACTGCCATATCATTCCCACTAGAACATCAGCTCATTTTGCCCCTTCATTCCTTAACGACGTGGTGGAGCAACATGACTTAGTCTGCCACATCATTCTCCGCCCAAACATCAGCCCGCCTCACCCCTCCAAGCCTGAACGATGTGGTGGAGAAACATGATTCGGTCTGGCACAACATTCTCCACCTAAACGTACACCAGACCGCCTTGCCCCTCTGCACCTCAACTATGCCTCGGCCTCACGCAGTCGTGCTACCTCGCCACTCCATCTCATTGCGCATTTGCGCCATACCGCACCTCCAAGCTTTGCCTCGCTACATTGCTTTAGTGAGAGAGGAGCTAGGTAGACCAGGCCATCGAAAAAGAGGAAGGGGGCTAGCGGCTGGGAAGGAAAGAGATAGATACGGTAAGAAGGGCACACATGTACTACAAAACTTTTAATATCGATCAGAGAGGTTCGTGAAAGTGTAGAAAAGAGAGGTGGAGGTAGCCACATGAATCTTAAAGCAAGATACGATGACTTAAGATGTGTCTAGAATTGTGGTAATTGTGGGATTACATTACCATCTTTTGACCACCCCCTCTCTCGTTGTGATATTTTTGTGAGCCCATCGTATATTTAAAGGCAAATGATTTTTTATTTAATAAGCTACATAGAGAGAAAGTTATTACTAGATCATTGGATTAAATATATACCATCATCAATAGGTTATTTTGTTAAATAAAATAAACAACCTAAAAGTTAGCTTAGCTTGTTTGCGTTGAAAAAACAAGTTTGCTAGAACTCACACGACTGTGCTTACCTACACCATTGCCGACACCTTGGCCCTGCACTCGCAAGATCCTTTTCACTCTAAGGAAAGAAAAGATAAGAGAAAGGTGTCCCCTTTTTTAAAATTGAAACTCATACTAAATGTTGAGCTTATTCCTTTTTTAGCAACCTCGAAAGAGATATAGGGGCTCAAATATCCCATTAAAAAATAAAAAGAATACGAGACAGAGAGAGAAAGAGCATGAGTGCATGACCCGACCCAGCCAGGGTGGTCAAACACGAACCGAATCTGATTTTTCCATTTTCCTCAGCACCCAAAGTAAAAGTAGTCCTCGCAAAATTGGGCGGACAAAGTACGCAGCACGCTGACTTTGTAACGAGGGGAAGGCAGAGGTTGTCGCCGGAGGAGCTCCGCAGTCTGCACGTCGAGTCAGTCGTAGACGCCGTCGGTGTCAGCAGCAGCGAATGAGCTTTCGAGCAAGAGACACCCCAAGCCAAGCCAGCTGATGGAAGCACTTGCCGGCGACGCTCCGGCCGGTGCCGCGTTGCATGATGCGCCTCCCCGCCCGGCCGCCCGCCAGCGCGCGGCCTGACCGGCGCCGACCCGCCACGACGTACGGCGTGCGTCAGGCACATGCGACCGCGCGCCTCGCCGGTCTCGGCCTGCCGCTGGCCTGCATGCCGGAGTCGCGCCGCCACGCCACCCGATCGATATGGTCCGGCCATCTCCGGCACCGCACCGGCCGAGGGCTTCCGGTTTCTCGCCCGTGACGATGTGCAACAGCGACGGCACCGGCGAGGCAGGGTTCTCATGGACTTGCTTATTGATTATTCGTTGAAACCGAGCTTGTCGAGGCCTCAGCCATGATCAAAGCCGGGATTTGTGGGGTCTTTTCTTTCAAAAAGGTTGGATGTTTTTTCTTCTTTTTTTCTTTTCTTTTTTTTTTTTATCTCGGATCACGGATCGAACGTTCGATAAAAAGCTAAAAATTTACACGCTTTTGCAATTAGTTTAAAAGTGTCGCAGTACTTTGATCGAAATGTTACGGTACTTTTAAACCAAAACGCTACATCGGATTTAACGATGTCTCAATAAGTTACTTCATGGATAACCTCACTAGAGGACTCCAGTTCATACAAAAAGAACCCGTCACCCGAAGGAAGGCAAGCCCATTCGCATAACGAGATGACATAATAACTTTGAAGCATAGACAACCAAAAGAATCATAAGCATAGCTATCTCCTAGCAGCTCTTGTAACCCTTCATCCTTATACATACACGGGTTTTCTTTTGTCTAAAATATAAACAGGAGCGCTGAACGTAAGACTGTTATCCTGAGGGAGGCCTGCACCAAGATAAATGATATGTCCCCCAAGTCACTAAAGGATGTGAAAAGGTTCATGTGAGCATCTTCTCTTTTCACCCTATATTCTATTTGTTTGGGGTCGGAAAACTGGTTTCCCGCTCTTCAGGAGCTTTATGCATATTTATTTATACGCATGTTTATTGTTAATTGTTTAATTAAACGTGTCATAATGTATCAAGCAATTAAGTTAAACCTACTAGAGCATGTGATTTCAACGAAGCTAGAGGTCTATGGCTCTATGCTACAATATTTGTCCGGCCAGGACCTGTCAAAACTTAAGACGTAGCACTTTTTTTTTTCCTGATTGTAACGTCAGAAGACCCAAACCGTGTCTCTTTCGAACGTACAGACACAGTCCAGTGTATCCATCTCGAACCAGCGGTTGACGCACACTGTCCAAGTGTCGATCCCATGGTGACGACTGATGACTGGCTGTACGCATCCAATGGTTTTTAACTTTTTTTTAATTACGGGCCTTAATTTCCTGGCATTGCTTTGCTGCCATCCTGGCTTTATGTCCTGTCTCGTTTGGCACGGCAGTTACCTTTTACCACGTGTTCCATAGCGGACTCTTCAGCAGCTTATCGACGAGTACCTTGAAAAAAATGTTTGAGGGGGCAAACGTAAAGTACGGGCTATGTTTACGTGTCCGCGTGTTATCCAAACGACGTCCGGACATCATCGGACTGGCCGACTGGGTTTAATGATCATTGCATCGTGGTCTTTTGGGTGAAGAGATTCCTCTAGACAGGTCCGATCGGTCCCGGTCCTCGGGTTTCGTAATGTCCGGTGGGCAACGGGCTGTGTCCGTTGGAGTTTGTTTTTCCGGATTTTGTTATTCGGTTGCTGTCCAAAGGCTTCGGACTGGTTTTTTTGCTTAAGCGGACGTTGTTCGGTGGACGTCGGATAGGGTTCGACGGAGTCGTTTAATGGCATGGTTGCACCAAGTTGCGCCACACGTGTCGCAACCAGGAGGAGCACAATGTCCGGTCATTATCCAAACGACGTCCGGCCGTCACCGGACTGAGTTCGGTGGTCGTTGCACCGTGGGGGTTTGGTCCTCACGGTCACTGTCCAAAAAACTCCGAACTAGCATTTTGTTGCTTTGGCGGACGTTGTCCGATGGCCGCTGTACAGGGTCCTACGGAATCGCTTGATGGCGTAAAAAAAAATCACTTTTTCCTGGTGGTGCCATGTGCGGAGCGCTAGAAAACTATAGAGTCGGGATTCGAACCATGGCCTTTGGGGTGAAAGTTAGCTCAGCTAGTCAACCTGCCAAGGCGCGCACCTTGTTGGATCAGGCAGAAAATTTTGTTTTAAATGCTAATGTAGTATGGACGGACGGATTTTCTTTGACGAAATGATCGGACCGCCAACGTTTTTTTGGCAACATGGCGCGTTCATGAGCAGCCGGGCGCATGCAGGCACCATAGGCCGGCTACGTGGACGCACCACGAGCCGACCTGTAGGGCCTTGTAATAGTAGTAGATAAGGGAATTTTAGAATCGTGGATAGAGTGGATAGAGGTCCTGTTTGATTTAATTTTGTTTTGGCTGAGCCAATATTTATCATTTTAGTACATACCATCCAGCGTAACATTTTGTAATAATTTTTTTCGAGACTTTATTGGCTTTATTTAAAGTTTTTTGAAATACTTTTTAATAATTTGTGTAATAGCTTTTTAAAATACTTTTTGTATCTTTTTTCAAATACTCTCAACTTTGACTCAATCAAGCTAAATCAAACCGAACCGTGAACCGAAGAGTGTCGAAATGTGTAGGAAATGATGTTAAAAGTGAAGATGCTAGGGATGCTCTCATAGCACATTAATGGAGGGATGCGACGCTATAAGGGAAAAATTACCGAAATAATCAACAGTTAAAAGAAAATTAATGAAATAATCCACTAAGAAAAGAAATTACAAAAATAGCACTGGGTCCCGCCACCCCGCATGGCTGCCGCCACCCGGTGTGGCGCCCGCAGTGTTGCCGCCACCGGGCGTGACAGCAGCAGAGCGGCCGCCACCCGGCCGGCGTGGCGACAGCGCCTGCTACCGCCACCGGGCATGGCAGCGGCCTGCTGCCGCCACCCCGTGCGACAGCGGCCTGTTTCTCAGTGGATTATTTTGTTAATTTTCTTTTAACTGTTGATTATTTCGGTAATTTTTCCCGCTATAAGTTTCCAAACCTAAAACTTCGTATCTCCATAGGATCTCATATTTATCCGTGCTATTGCATCTGCGGGTTGCTCCTTTTTTTATCACTAATGAAAACTTGTCATTCTATTTAACTATTTAAGCCATATACACATTTAAAAATGTCCTGTGAAAACCCATTTTCTTTGATCGATCTAGGCCATTATAATTTGGTCCCACCATTGATCGAACGACTGAAATAATCTGGGTGATGTGGACGAACGTGGTGGCTTCTTTTCCCCCTCCTTTATATATATAATAATAGATTTTAGGTGCTGTTCTTTGAGCTGATCTGAATGGCTGAACAGCTGAACGGATGAAATAACTAAATTTCGAGAGCTCCTCAAGGTAGTATCAAGATTTTAATCTATTTCGTTGACTTGCTTATCAAACCGTTACGACCCACCCTCAAAACGGCGAAAAACGGAATTAAAAAACTCAATATTTTTCTTTTCAAAATGTAGATAAGTAGTTAAGCTGTTAAGCTGAAAAAACTTTGCCATAATGTTGATTTTTTATTGTCATGATTAAATTTTGGTTTTAAAAATAATGGCCAACAGTTTATACATTGTTTTGGTAACATATTTGTCACAACAGAATCTAGATAAAAAGTATTGCACACTTGGCATCACTATGTTTTTCCCAAAATTTTGAGGAATGTATATGTAGCTTAAAGAGAAAAAAAAACTCTCATCGATGGCAAAGAAGAAACAACTGGCTTCTCGACCTTCGAAGAAACATGCTGCCACACATGGCCCCCGAGCTCCTTGTGCTACTCGGCAGACTTTCCTGTGTCACCCTCTCCGAGGGCGAGCTGGACCAGCGAACTTGGCGGTTCTCGCAAGACGGTTCTTTCTCCGTGCACTCGGCTTACCGGTTGCAGTTCTCTGGACATTGCCCTGCCCCCACTATGCTTAGAGTCTGGAAGCTCTGGGCGCCGTTCAAATGCAAATTCTTCCTATGGCTTCTTCTACAGAATCGGATCCTGACCGCGGATATGCTTCAGCGACGGCAACTCCCAAACTCTTACTTCTGCCCCCTTTGCCGAAGGAACTTGGAGACTCCGGAACACCTTTTTCTGGATTGCGATTTCAGCACCTTCGTCTGGAGTAGGCTCGCTGCGCTCTTCAACATCCCCGCTCTCAATCCGGCCACATGGGGAGAGGTCTGCCTCAACGCTTGGTGGGAACACTTTACCCTGCAATCCGGGTCCCATAAAGGAGTCCTCTCAATCATCTCTGCCACCTGCTGGCACCTGTGGATCGAGCGAAACAACCGCATCTTCCGTTCGGAAGAGAAACCTCGCCCCCTCTTCCTCTAGCTCCTGACTGACGAGCTGCACCTATGGGAGGCAGCTGGTGCCTTTTTAGTTTCCTTGTAATTAAGCTTAGCTTTCTCTTCTGTTCCCCCTGGGGGGAGGCGTAATCCCCCCAACTCTGTTTACCTTCTTTCTTTTGATCAATAGATGGCAGCTCTCTTGCCCTTTGCTGAAAAAAAAAGATGCCAGGGATGCTCATAGCACATTAATGGAGGGATGCGACGCTATAAAAGTTTCCAAACCTAAAACTTCATATCTCCATAGGATCTCATATTTATCTGTGCTATTGCATCTGCGGGTTGCTCTTTTTTTTTTTATCACTAATGAAAACTTGTCATTAACTTGTCATTCTATTTAAGCCATATAAACATTTAAAAAAGTCCAGTGAAAACCCATAGTGTTGTAAAATAATGTAGTATTTTAGGTGCTATTCTTTTGAACTGATCTGAACGGCTGAACAGCTGAAAGACTGAAATAACTGAATTTCAAGAGCTCCTCGAGGTAGTCTCGAGATTTGGATTTATTTCGTTTAACTTGCATATCAAAGCGTTACGACCCACCCTCAAAACGACGTAAAACGGAATTAAAAACTCAATATTTTTCTTTACAAAATGTAGATATGTAGTTAAGCTGTTAAGCTGAAAAAAACTTTGCCATAATGTTGATTTTTTATTGTCATGATTAAATTTTGGTTTTAAAAATAATGGCCAACAGTTTATACATTGTTTTGGTAACATATTTGTCACAACAGAATCTAGATAAAAAGTATTGCACACTTGGCATCACTATGTTTTTCCCAAAATTTTGAGGAATGTATATGTAGCTTAAAGAGAAAAAAAAACTCTCATCGATGGCAAAGAAGAGAACATCGATGACACATAGTGGCGTAGAGTTCAATTCTTAGGTGATTGGGGATATGGAATGCTTTTCTTATTGCATTTATGACATTTGGTACTTTTGAAGTGGCATATACAAAAAAATTCTGTTTTTGTAATACTATATTTGGTAGTATATAAGGTGTTCAATTAGAAAGGCTGATGCTATATCTATTAGACGCATTATATTAAGATAATAGATTTTTTGTCGTATACAAATCAGCTTTTTTCCCATTGCTGCAAGTCAAGCAAAATTAAACAACTCTTTTGTTCCTTTAACGACATTAATGTACTTTACTTTTAGGGAGGCACTAGGGGTTATCCCGTTCCAACTGGATGGATGTATTGTCGTGTGTTGTGGTGCAAACTTACCAATACCGTTTCGGCCGGTATTTCTCGTTCCACCACTCAAAACGGAACACATAGAGCAATTTTTTATACCGGTCCAAATATCAGTCAATACCGGTCGTTCCGGTTGGTATTGGTCATATCGACCGAAATTGGCAATACCAGCCAATTCGGTACCGGGTCAAAATCAAGTACATGTGAACTATGTGCAATTGGGAGTCTTCTTGAAGCTTATGAAATGAAGTACCCGTGAACTATGTGCTAAATTATTTGAATGATTTATGCATGTCAAGGTAAATTTCGGTAAAGGTAAATTTCGGTAAACATATTTCTATTTCCAATATTTGAATTATTATATTAAACTCTGGAACGGTACGCCGGATTGTACCGGTGCTAGAATGTTTCATTCCAATACAAAATCGGAATGGACACCGAAACAATATTGATAAGTTTGTTGTGGTGTGTATTATGTGTGTCGTGTGTCATGGTGTATGTTGTTATGTGTTGTGGTGTCATCACACGTGTTGTGGGTGTGTCATTGTGTGTCTTGGTGTGTCATGGGCAAGGTGTATGGTGTGTCATGGGTGTATCATAGTATGTTGTAGTGTGTACCAGGGTGTGTCGCGCTAAATCAAAGAAAGAATGTCTTTCCCCGGTACAAATCATAACCAAACTTTAGCATAGCATCTTCTAGCTGCGAACACACCTCTAGAAATTCCTCATTTGAGAGAGCAATTAGCATAGGACAGAGAGCTTGCCTTGAGGAGGAGGCGTTGACTGCAAGCTAATTGAAGACTAAGCCAAAGATTTATAGAGATCGGCAAGAATATCCAAGTGAGTCGTGTATCTCAAACAAATCTATTCCCAACACGAACAAGGTTCACATGCATACATATCCAAAATTTTGCATTTTTAGCTTGTTCAAGCACATCCAGAATACAAGACCGATAAATCAGAGATGAATGAGGGGAGACGTTGGCAACATCCTAGATACACCGATGTCAAATCCAAGGTGAAGTGCTCTAAGAGACGGCGAGGTCAGACATCGGATTCGCGCCGTGCCGGACTAAACTTTACCATTGGGTGCATGTATGTGGGGGGCAGAGGGATACACATCCTCTGCAATTCTTTCTCTATAGCTGGGGGTCACTGACATGTGGATCACACACGTCCTATACCCATATGTCAATGCCAGTACTATACCATCAGACCTGTTCACAGGAAGCCCGGCCCGGTAACCCGGCTCGAAAAAGCCCGGCCCGGCTCGGCCCGACCGGTGCATCGGGCCGGGCTCGGGCCTCATTTCCGAAGCCCGGCGATCGGGCCGGGCCCAGGATTTTGTCGACTTAAGCCGCGGTCGGGCCGGGCTCGGGCCCGGTTTCTGAGCCCGACGCCTCGGGCCAGGCCGGGCTCGGGCCTGGTTTTTTAGGACCGGGCTTTTTCAGGCCTGGCCCGGCATTTGAACAGGTCTATATACCATGCCGTACTGCAGAGGATGCGTACCCGGGGCAGAGAGGAGGTTGGGAAAGGACGAAGAAAAGAAGCAGAACAGGGGCTCCACACGGAAGCGACACACAGAAGCGAGGAAAAAAACCGCATGGGGACATTCTCCGTCGGTCGGATTTAGGATGGTATACCGTCCCTTGGTTTTTTCTATTACTTTGTTGTGTAATTAAAATTTGAAAGTTAAATAAGACGTTGTGGCTTCTCATACCCATTATTTAAAGGGCTTTGATCGATCACTCCGGCATCACAGCATAAATCCAACTAGTTGAGACACGGCTGTTCGAGGTTAGCTAAATGAATCTTGCTTGTCTGTAACAAAGTAATTAGAGCTGATCCAGTCATCCAGAGCTCAGTGATCAAACTTTGACTGTCTGCACCCAAATTTTGCTCTCGCTCCACGCTCTTTTACTCCACCCAAATTTTTGTATATGTGGGAAGCAGCGTGGAAGCAACGTACGAAAAGCGGAGACGAGAAATTATGAACGTAAGATTAATTAGCACAAGAAAGGCAGGCAGGTACGCCTACGAGTGATCACTCACGGCACTGAAATTGACTCGATATAAACCCTAATATAACCCTAACACCACCCTGAGCTCCAACTTTCAACCGTCAAGCCGGCACCTTTGTTTAAGTAAAAGCCCTCTGCTCTGCCGGCTTCATTGCTCCGCGCTCTACTTGTGCATTCCCCACACGCGCCTGGCTGCACACGCAACGCAAGGAGAGACCAGCTCCCCTCCCGGCCGGCTCCCATATAGTACTGTATGCAGCTAGCCTAGCCTAGCCCCAGCACACCGCACACGCCACGAGCAGCGAGCGCCGGAGTCCGGAGAGGTGGGAGATGAAGGTGGAGGTGGTGGAGACGACGCTGGTGGCGCCGAGCGAGGCGACGCCGCGGCACGCGCTGTGGCTCTCCAACCTCGACCTCGCCGTGCCCAAGACGCACACGCCGCTCGTCTACTACTACCCCGCGCCCGCCGCCGCCTCCTCCGCCGCCGGCGGCGGCGGCTTCGCGCCGGAGAGGCTGCGGGCGGCGCTGGCGAAGGCGCTGGTGCCGTTCTACCCGCTGGCGGGGCGGCTGGCGACGGGGCCCGGGGGGCGGCTCGAGATCGACTGCAGCGGCGAGGGCGCGCTCTTCGTCGTCGCGCGGGCCGACTTCACCGGCGACGAGATGTTCCGCGACTTCGAGCCCTCGCCGGAGGCGCGCCGCCTGCTCGTCCCCTACGCCGCCTCCGGCGACCCTCCCTGCGTGCTCGCCATGGTCCAGGTAACTCCACAGGCCACACCTTTAGCCCAGCCAGTTTCACCTCGCCTTTGGGCTATTATTACTCCCGTTTTTACGTCAAAAGTATTACCTTTTCCATCCGGGCGTCGGAGGAAAATTGGGAAGTGAAAAATTGGGGGAGAGAGAGAGAGGAAACTGTTACCCCAGCGGCGCATTAACTGCCTCCTCATTGGCGTTGGGACCAGACACGTCGGGCCCATGGCCTTTCGTTGCCAGACAGAGAGGCGACGCGGACGAATGGACTGGGTCGCAAGACGTGTCGGTCAGCGACTGGATGAATCATTAGCCTAATCTGATAACATGAAATTCTACGTATTCTGAGCTTTTATGAAAATTTAAGAGAGGGCGTGGAGCATGCAAAGATTAATCAAGATGAATAGGTGATGATGAATAGGTGATAAGGCTGTCTCCAACAGGCTCCCCTAAAGCATCCTCTACCCTAAAATAGGGGATAGATTCTTCCTCTATGTGCTCCAACAGCATTCCCCATTCCGTTCTCTAAAATAGAGTTTTTCTCTCTATCCCCTTATATGTAGGGGTTCTCTCTCTTCCCCTATATAATTCTTCATATAGGGAACGTTGTTGGAGATGAAAGAAATATAGGATGAGATTTTTTTAAAAGAGAACCTGTATATGAGGCTATAGGGGATTAAATTTAGAGATTTCTGTTGGAGACAACCTAAAGGATGGCATGTAGAGGTGAAACAGGAGTAAGTGATAATTTATTTTATTTAAAAATCGTATTGACCATAAGACGAACCTGAGACCTCTCTGTCTGAAAGAACAGCGATAATTTCTTCGTCCATTCTTTTCGAAAGGAAATTCTCACTCCAATCTTTTCACGAATTTCTACAAAGAGATACTATTGAAGATAGTGAGAAATAAAAAGTAAAGAATATAGGATAGCGAAATAGGTAACAGGATAAAATAAAGAGAAAATAATTATAGATGGTCTATGGATAGGGAAGAATCAGACGCATGATCGCTAGCCAAACCAATCGTTGGATTCTTGGGATGCTATTCGTTTCTCGCCCCATTTTAGCTCAGCTTCGTGCAGCTGCAAGCAAGTGCGCAAGTGTGGGCTGTGGCGTGCCATTGCCCCCCTCCCTCCGATAATGCCACTTATCACGCGGACGCATGGAAAGAGTGTGGCTGTAATCTGCCTACCTCTCCCGCCAGCGCAAAGACCATGAAATTCTCCGCATTCAAGCGCGTTAGGCTCTGTTTTTTTTTACAGTTTAACGGCTTAACAGTTTAACGATCTATTACGTTTTAAAGACGCACATGCTTTAGATTTTTTGAATCCGTTTTTCACTGCTTCGAGGATGAGTACTATCGCTTTAAAAAGCAAGTCAAACGAAATGAATCCAAATCTCGATCGAGACTACCTTGAAAAGCTCACACATTTCAGCCATTTCTATTGTTTAACCGTTCAGATCAGCTAAAAAGAACAGAACCTTAGACATGAATTTAGATTTATTCGGTGTCACGTATACCGGATTTGAAGTTTTTGAATATTTATTTTATGAATTTGGACTCTGCATGTGAGGTGTAGAATCATGTACGTTTGAAGTATTGCCTCTTATTTTATTTTAGATCAATCATATAGACCTCACGGTTACTTGTCCCATTCAAAGGACTTTTTCTTTTTGGTGTCAAGTAAAGTTGAGTTTTACGGTAACAAAAGTCGAGAAACCTCGAAAAGGGTCTAAATAGGTTGCAAAATAATTGATTTTTTTTATTTGGTGGAAGAAGTTGGGAGGTGGTCGAACTGAATATAGAAAAGCTGTTTGAATTTGAATACTTATTTAGATTTTAAGAGAATTTTAAATTTGTCTTTTTTTAGCCCATTTTGTTCATGTTATTTTAAAGAGCTTCTAGATATGATTTTATTAAAGAAGTATTTAAACTAAAAAAAAAAGTCAAACTATTCGATCTATCAACTCAACTAGGCTTATTGAAGGTTAAGCCAACCTAATCTGAACAATTCAGTGTATTGGAAAGCTCTTTCCAACTCCATCGCAGAGGGCGTTCCTTCAGCTGCAGTGCTGGACCATCGAGATGTCAGTTGACTTAACAAGCGGCCCATACTGACAAGTGCAGGGCAGCAATAACACTCACTCATGGTTAGGAGCTGCAATAACACTCACTCACGGTTAGAGCTGCTTCTCCTTAATTGCCGGCCAGTGTTAAGTGTGTAACCACCTATCATCATCAACTGCCAATCGTAAGGTCAGAGGACGTCAGATCCAGCGGCGGTGAAGACGGCGGCCGGCGCGCGTGAACGATCCGCCGTCCGCCGCATCCCGGCGGACGGACGGCGGCGAGCCGTTGGCATGCGCATGCGTGTAGCTTTCGGAGCCCCAGTTTCTGATCTGTCCCGCGGCGTCCTCGTCAGCCTTGAGAGTGATGAGCACGCTCGTTGGCGCTATCCGGTGAGATATTTCCATCGTTAAGATTATTTCTGGGTTTTTATCCCCTTTGGTTCCTCCTCGAGATAAACCTGAGCGTTCGGGGCTTCGGGTACTCTCTCTACACTCCGTAGTGCATCTTCTATTCTTCTCAGGTCATTTTAGATCTGAGAGTAAAACCGCTCCGAATTAAAATTTTAATTCGAACTAAAAAAAGATCATTCACACAAATCGTTATATATTTTAATATGTTTGAAGACTACTGCATAAATTTTGCTTTGAAAAAACTTGAAGTAGATTTTAATCATTTTTTAATATCCGGGTTGGAAAAAAAAGGGAAAAAAACTCAAGACGGAGAATTAGCGGTGACTAGACTTGGAAGTCATTGCAACGGCTATGTCTAGACCCATGACAACCATGGCTCGGGGTCGCAACACAAGCTAAGGAAGTCGAGAAACTAAAGAAGCGATAGGTTTGAGAGAAAAGATGGTGGAACCAAACTAGGAGTGAAGGAGAGCGTCAAGAGGGAAGAGGACGAAGGAGAGTTCTCTGGGCAGGGACAATAAACCTATTTTTTCAGGAGATGAACTCGGACAAGCAAAGAGAAACTGAGGCTCTCATTGACATGAAATGGCGAGTATAGCTAGGGGTAAGATAATGGATTTGTGTAATGGTTGTGTTGTTTTTCATACTGATCTTTTTTTAAGCGTTGACGTCAACGGTGTTCATCTGTTTCCGAGCGGTTTGTGTGGATTTTTGTGAGCTATATAAATCAAAAATTATAATTTTGGACTTTAATGATTTTACGGATTTTCAAGGTAGCCGGCTTTTTTTAAAAAAAAATTAGACGGTTATTCCGAAGACAAGATATATATGGGCTGTTTGGTTGGTAGCCGTCAGTTGCCATGCCAATATTTGGCTTGCCCTGGTAATTTGGAAAGTGTTTGGTTCAGAACCATTCATTGGTTTGCCAAAGCAAAATCCAGCCGTGCCAAAATTTTTCCACGCTGAGCGAGCCAATGGCGCGGGCGGCTGATTCGGCCGCCCGCGCCTTCGTGCCAATGCCCACCGACCAGCCACACATCATTTTTTTAATATCCGAGTTGGGAAAAAAAAACAAAAGAAGGGGAAAAAACTCAATGCGGAGAATTAGCGGTGGCTAGACTCGGAAGCCGTTGCAACGGCTATGTCTAGACCCATGACAACCATGGCTCGGGGTCGCAACACAAGCTAAGGAAGTCGACAAGCTAAAGAAGGCGACAAGTTTGAGAGAAAAGATGGTGGCACCGAACTAGGAGGGAAGGAAATCATCAAGAGGGAAGAGGGCGAAGGAGAGTTCTCTAGGCAGGGACAATAAACCTATTTTTTCAAGAGATGAAGTCAGACAATCAAAGAGAAACCGAGGCTCCCATTGACATGAAATGGCGAGTATGGCTAGGGGTAAGATAATGGATTTGTTGTTGAAGAAAACTAATGGTTTTCCATAGGATCCCATTAATGGTTGTGTTGTTTTTCATACTGATATTTTTTTAAGCGTTGGCGTCAACGGTGTTCCCGAGCGGTTTGTGTGGGTTTTTGGGAGGTATATAAATCAAAAACTATAATTTTGACCTTTAATGGTTTTACGGATTTTCAAGGTAGCCCCTTTTTTTTAAAAAAAAATAGACGGTTATTCCGAAGACAAGATATATAGCAACTTGCGTCGGTCATCTTTGCCTTTTTCCTAATCCAAGATATCAATCCATATCAACGAGTCAATCATGCGTGCCACTCTTGAATTCTTTGCCCAAAAATATAAGGGACCCAGGGCCATGTGCAGGCTTCCTTTGATTTTCTTCTTCTGGTTATTATCTTCTTCCGGATCGTCTTCTCATGACCTCAGCGTACAGGAGCCATTGGATTGGACCTGGCCCGTGATCATTGACGTCGACATGTGGTGCCCCGCCGCTTCTTCTGGTTATTATCTTCTTCCGGATCGTCTTCTCATGACCTCAGCGTACAGGAGCCATTGGATTGGACCTGGCCCGTGATCATTGACGTCGACATGTCGCGCCCCGCCACTCACTCTGCCACGACAGGGGAAGCTAAGCTATAGCTCGCCATTGTTGACGATCTCAAGCTCATAGAAGCTGAATTCGAAATCACAGTAAATCTAATCGTCTTAACCTAGAACGTGAACACATACTCCCTCTGTTTTTTTTTTTTTTGACTTTTTTGTTTTTTGAACATGACCTTCATCATTCTGGATGGGAACAAACTGATGAAACAACCGCGCGCCCAGCAGGTTTCAAAAACCGTTCTGACGCCACTGCATATCGATTTTCGATCTGCCGCAGGAAACTCTTGAATTCCCCTTTTTCATGGGAATTTGTAATTCAAAACTTGAATTGAACGGATTTAGCAGAAAAGGGAAATCGTTCGGTTTGAATGAGAAATGGAAGCAGTTAAATAGTTCGGTTTGAAATCAAAACTTTTTCCCGGAAATCGTCTAGTTTTAGTAGGAAATCGCTCAGGATTATTTTCTTTCCCCTAAAAATGATTCAAATTTAAATGTTGGTTTCAATTTTCCAGACTAGGATTTGAATCTCTGGGTTTTATTTTTGCAGGTGACCTTCCTCAAGTGCGGCGGCGTGGCCATCGGGACGGGCATGCACCACGTGACGATGGACGGCGCCGGCGCGTTCCAGTTCATCCGGACGTGGACGGCGCTGGCGCGCGGGCTGGACGCGGCGGCGGCGCCGCCGTCCCACGAGCGCACCCTCCTCCGCGCGCGCTGTCCTCCCCACGTCCCCTTCGACCACCCCGTCTACTCCCCGAGCTACCTCAACGGCCACCCGCGCCCCTTCGTGACCCGCGTCTACGCCGTCCCGCCCAAGCTCCTCGCCGACATCAAGGCCCGGTGCGGCAGCGGCGCGTCCACCTACTGCGCGGTGACCGCGCACCTGTGGCGCGCCATGTGCGTGGCGCGCGCGCTCCCGCTTGACGGCGAGACGCGGCTGCGCGTGCCGGCCAACGTCCGGCAGCGCCTCCGGCCGCCGCTCCCCGCGCACTACTTCGGCAACGCCATCGTGCGTGACCTGGTCTCCGCGCCCGTCGCCGACGTGCTGGCGCAGCCGCTGGGCCTCGTCGCCGAGCGGATCAAGCGCGCCGTCGCGCGGGTGGACGACGCCTTCGTCCGCTCCGTCGTCGACTACCTGGAGCTGGAGTCGGAGAAGGGCAGCCAGGCGGCGCGCGGGCAGTTCATGCCGGAGTCCGACCTCTGGGTCGTCAGCTGGCTCGGCATGCCCATCTACGACGCCGACTTCGGCTGGGGGCGGCCGGGGCTCGTCGCGCCGGCGCAGATGTTCGGCAGCGGCACGGCCTACGTCACGCAGGGCCCCGGCGAGGACGACGGCGTGTCCGTGCTCTTCGCGCTCGAGCCGGAGTACCTGCACGCCTTCGAGACAGCCTTCTACGGCGAGTGATCGATCATGGCAGTGGCATGCATGGCCGCGCGAGCCCGTACGTGCATGTGCATGAACCAGGAGGAGGAGAGCTCCCTGGGTTCAGTGGGTTGTACGTCCAGGTGCTACTAGCTATTGCTTTCGATAGTCGATGTGATGTATGGAACGTAATGCATGTCGCGAGATGAAGCACGATGCTCTTGTCCGTCTACCTAAGGATCTATATATATTTTTAAAAAAAAGCTCAAATGGAAATGTCTATTGAAAAGGTTTGCAGCTTTCTGTGCCTTGCTGATTTGTGTGGACATATATACATACATGTATAGATATATTATTCGCAATGGCTTTCTTAAGACAAAAAAAAAGGGTTCTTTGACATTGAAAGATCGTTGGTTTTGGTTTATACGATAAAAATAATTTGGTGTGCTTTAATGCCATTCAAGAATTTCTTTTATCGGCCAACCATCGCTGATTAACGAGACTTGTGACCTCTGATTGTTCTCCGGATCATTCGAAATTTTCCTTAAATTAAGATGAAGCATTGTTGGCTTGTATGGCTGCAGCCTAGGGGTAATGCTTTGCCTTTGCATCGTATAGGTCTTTGAGTTCAAGCCGGTTGAAAGACATATTTTCCTTTATCGCCCTTGTCAGCACCCCCGACAAAATTAGCTATCCAACGGAAAAAAAATCTCCAGCGCCACCTATTAAGTTGCATGCACCGATTATTTATCCAAAAAAATTAAACTTATAGAGAACTGTGGACAAACACACTTATATTTTCCAACACTTTTCCTAACGTGGAGACATTCTCCGGTGTTAGACATGGAATAAGAATGAACGACTCATTCAATTGTGTCGATCAGAATTCGAACCCGCGATCTCTAGCTCTGATACCATATTAAGGGCCTCTTTGATACCTTGTTTTAGTTTAGTTTTTGTTGAGATTGCAATTTTTGTTATTTTTGTATACACCATTCACTTTATTTTTTGAAAATAATTTTTTTATAACTTTGTAGGGTTTTTCTCAAAGATCTCAAAAATATTTTTTTAATAATTTATTTAGCCTTTTCATACCACTTTCAAAGGTGGTCAAATTTTACCAACAAAAACTAAACTAAAACTAAACAAGCTATCAAAGAGGGCGTAAATTGTATGCATCGCTATTCACCCAAAAATCTAGCATGATGAAAAAGGATGAACAACACACTTATATTTTGTAACTCCATAAAAAAATATCCATCCTTGCCTTTTTACCTTTTCATCCAACTTACCATCTTAGGATATTGAGGTGGTACTATTGCCTTTGATCCACCAAAAGACTCATGGCCGCATGAGCTTGTGCAAGTGTAGGAGAGTTCCCTAGATTGTCTGAGGTGGTACTGTTGCTTTCGACCAGCCATATGAGAGTCAAAGTAATGTATCCTAAGTAATGGGTATTATCAAATGAAGTGGACACTCTGGTCCAACTAAGAGCATCTCTAAAAAAAGCTCTTTATGGATGCTATCCCTATATTTTAGGACTTTTTTTAAAACAAAACTCTAAAATGGACCCTATTTATTTGTTTTCTTATCTCTTCTTTTATGTTTATACATATACATATATAGAGAGAGAGGGATGCACTATTCAGTGATGTAGGCATTCAGTTGTTTAGCACATAAACGCAGCACAGTGGAACGTGCTCATAGCTATTCCACCGTTAACCCTATGCGCTTTTGTCAAATCCCAGCATTAGGAATAAATGACCACTTTCATTTTTAAATTTGTCAAACAAAAAACTATAATGCTTATGGATTGTAACTATCAAACCAATAATAAAAACTATCAAATCTGGTGGTTGCATGCATCACAACAACTTAAGGAGATGATTTATTTATTTTAAAATTGGCTAAACAAAAAAATATAATGCATTTAGAAAACTATCAAACCAAAGTGGCCAAAAACTATCAAAATAGGATAGTTGTATGCAGCCACATAACTCACGTATGAATGTATTAAATAGAAACCGGTACATTAGTCACTACAGGAATCTTTCTCTTTGTCAGCGGCCAAAGCCGCCGACACAGGACTGAATGCCGCCGACTTAAGTCTTGATTTTTGGTTTTTGATTCGCGAGCGGGAGGGTTGCCGAAGTTTTGTCGGAGGCTTTGTTTGTGCCGCCGATGTTAATTAACTTGTCGTCGGTTTTCTGGCCACCGAGACAGACGAATCGGCCGCTGACAAAGAGAAAAATTCCTGTAGCGAGTTCATCGTGCGCAGCATGCTCCACGCGGCGGACTGGTCCACTACGTTATAGAAACTGGTACACTAGTTCCTGAACTTGGGTATTGTCTCTTGCAGCCGTGCTCAGCTTGGTTCCAAATTTCATTCTGAGATCAGCGTCTCGAAGGCGCCACGACGGTCCTCCGTGTTGCCAGAGTCCGTTGAGCCTCCTTTTGTTGTCTCGCTGCGTGGGTGGCGGCTGGGTTGGTTGCGTTGGTCGCCATTCTTCTTGGCCGATGGTTTGGTGTTGTCGCCTTCGGGCGTGGTGTTGTCGCCTTCGGGCGTGGTGTCCGGCTTAGGCTGAGGTAGTGTTCGCACTGCTGTGGGCCCGGTGCTCCTTACCGGGCCGTTGTTACATTTCTCTCCTTCTTTAATGGATTGGCAGAGCTCCTGCCCTTAAGTTTTTAAAAAAAAGATCAGCGTCTCCCCTGTCTAGGGTGTCATCGCTGAGAGAGATCCAATCCCTAGTGTGCTTCGTGGCGAGGGATTGATCTGGATTAATCCTCCGTTCTTCTGGCTCGTTACTTGAAGTTGGTCATCACTGAAGGTGCTTGGTGAGCTTCCTTCAAGCTATAATCATGGAAGCAGTCAGAGATGTGCAAGGTTGTTTCGAGAGAGATGGAACGGATTTCTGTGACATCCTCTATTTTGTCGTATATCACTTGTATTTTCAAAAAACCAAAAGTAAATTAAAAGGAAATTGTTATATACGAAACCCTATTTTAATTACTTTAAACTAAGGTTTAAGCCAAACCCTAGAAGACCTTTTTGAAAAATTCTAGAAAAATTCCCAAAAATCCTAAATGCCATGAATTAGCCACCCTCCAAATTTCAATTCCAAAACCCAAGGCTAACCTGTGTTTCCGCAGTGTGACGCCGTTCTGCCGGGAGCTCGTCGGCCCAATGAAATGACGAGCAAACGTGTTAGACCCAAGCCCAAACTTGGTGGAGACATATTTGAGGCCTAAACCTGCCTAGATCCAGAAGCCCAAGTTCAAATTCGTTTATTTGCAAAAATACCAAAAATAGGGGAGTTCTAAACCTATTAGGAGTAGAATTGGAGCCCAATTCAAGTTCTACCTATTGGAGGCCTGCCCTTGGTCGACCAGAGCAGTATATAAGCACCCCAAGACCCTCCCCTCAGAACCACAACTCGAGATCCACCCCAGAGCAACCCTAGCCGTCGCGAAACCCTAGCCCGAGGTGAGTTTTAGGGTATATCTCCCTGTTCTCGCCGCAAACCAACTTGTAGATCACGCCATTGCGTAGATCTCATCGAAACGGTCCAGTTGCATACCCGGATCATCAAAATCGGTTGAGATTTGAGCCCTGTAGAGCTCGCCGGAGTTGCAGCCCGCTTCGCTGCCGCCCTCGCCGCCGGCGACCTCGGCGTGCGTGCCCCGCCGCCCGCATCAGCCGCGCGCCGCCCTGTGCCGACGCGTGTCCCCGCCTCCGCCGCCAGCCGCGCCAGCCCGCGCGTGCGCCTGCGTCGTCAGCGCCGTGCCATGCGTCGCCCCCGCGCCGTCTCCCGCCCGCTGCGCCGCGTGTCGCCGCCGCGCTGCCAAACCCGGAGCCGCCGCGTGTCAGCCCCGCTGCGCCCACACTGCGCCGAGCCGGCCTGGTTCGCTGGTTCGTCGGTTTAAACCGGTTTAATCTTTTCATCCTTTTCTGATTTTGTCAAACTTCCAAGATTTGTTTAGGGAGCATCCGAACCCCAAATTGGATGATTACAGAGCCATTATTTTCCATAAATTCCCTAGAATTTTATATATTTAATTGGGATATATGTTCTATGGTGAATGTTGCTGTTCTTATGCATTTGCATTATTCGTGTAGACCGTCCGTGTTCCCGGTGCTTGGCGCTGTTCCCGGAGTTTGAAGGAGGAGACCTGCAAGACGCTGAGTACTACGAAGGTAAGATAGTTGCATCTTGCTCTCCCTAGTTTGCAAAACTCACCCGTTGTTTTTATTTATTTTTCTCATGCATAAAATGATGGGAAGGGTAGAAACCTATTATTCACCCTGCGTCATTGACCCTGTGAATTAGCCCTTTATTGCTGCCTTATTTGTTATTCCTAGCCTATCCTTGTGCATAGATGCTAGTGCTCGTGGGTTATTAGTTGTTAGGTTATTCATCATTTATTAATCTTGTGACTTGGTATAATTGGAGGTGCTGAGTTGCTTAATAACCTAATCAACTAAAACCTACGTGGCGTGTGTTGACTAAAGGTGGCATAGTCGGGTGGTTTTGTGGAATGTGGATTGTTGGAGGTAGTCACCTTGGTCTAAGGACTTTGGGCGTGTGCCAATCCCGCCAAACCAAACAAGCGCAACCATAAGTGCTAGCAATAGCATGTCGGGCCTTCATGTGCTAGTCCTGGCTTAGTAGTTAGGGAAGACTGTTAACACACTTTACTTTGAAAAGATCGGGCTGCGGTCCGTTGGCTCAAGAGGGGGCCCGAGTGCTAAACCTTAGAGGGGGTATCGGTGTTAACAGAGGGAACTAATGAATCGCCTTGTATTGTTACTTGGTCTGGGCTCCTAAGGAAGAGCTAAGACACAAAAGTTTCACTCGGCTTATGGGTAAAGTGTGCTACACTCTGCAGAGTTAAAACTATCATGATAGCCGTTCCCACGGTTATGGGAGGGGAGGTAGGCCGTACATGGTAGTCTCATGTGTTAATTAATAACCTGATGGGTTGGTTTTGGTTTGAGTATCGAGGCTTGTGAAGTTTTGTAGAGGGGCTTTCGAAGCCGAGCTCTGTTTGTGATCTTGGGAGTCTATTCATCTATTAAGTGTTCAACAAATGTTTTTACAACATTTTAATTAATATTGACTAGTGTAGGTGTTTATGCAAATTAGCCATCCTATTCTTGTTATTATCCTTGCATCATTTATAAGGACTCTTGCTGGGTAGCCGTGTACTCATTATACAAACCACGGATAAATTTGTATTCAGGAAAAGGATTAGGTTCGGTCTATCTTCAGGATCAGGAGGATCTTGTTCTGGACTTTGAAGAGGATTAGCTGGCGCTCAAGGGTTGGATTGGAGCATCATCATACTTTTTCCGCTGCATGTTTGAATTTCAGCACTCTGATATATTATGGACAATATTATGTCATCTTTAATTAAACAATTGTAATAAGTAGTTGTGTAACAATTACTTTTGCATAATATATATTTTTCTTAGTTATTTGTGATTGTGTGATGATGTTCAACAAACTGTCGCTCACAAGTTGCTAGCATTGATCTCTGGGACTAGCAATGGATTGTGAGTGGATCCCGGTGAAGCCGGGGTTGCGACAGAAGTTGGTATCAGAGTTTTTCAAACCATCATAAGACTACGTGCAGCCTTGCTAGCAGCAGGTCGTACGCTGGACCGAAAGGTCTAGATTAAGCGGAAATTTTCAAAAGAGATTGCAAAAGGCCACATAATTTGTGAATTTGCCCTGAAGTTGCAGAAATTGCAGAAAACCCCTTTGATTCTTGCAGAATCACTCGAGATTTGAATTTTGGCATGTTATGCAACTCGGAGATTTAAATTTGGCACCTCTGCTTCCGGAAGAATGAAAAATACATTAAAATCCCTTAGAAGCTTGGAACTTATTAGAAGTTTTTCCGATGTCTTCCGAGATTTTCAAATGTATTGGAAACTTAATCTTCGGCCTTTTAGCATCCCGGGAACTTGAAGTAAGTACCCGGCTTTGAATTTGAAGCATTATTTAATTCTGTAATTATTTATGTGCAATCCTTGTGTGCATTTGCCATTATAATTATCAGTAATTATTTATGCCTGTGAATTGGTAATGGCATGCTTGAATATATATTACTGGAATACATGAGAATTAATTTTGTCACGCACCACTTTCAATTAGATTACATGAAGTAGTCTTATGAATTAATCCTGAAGTATATATGTCGAGTATCATAAAATATGAATTTGAGGTATTGGCATTACATAGTCAGAGCAACCTCACTTGGGCATTGGACTATAGAATTGTACCCTGTAGCATGAAGCTCTGGGCCGTCATCGGGCTAGAACCCTGAAAGGATAAGAAACCGATGTGCGGAACAACCTTGCATTGCATTTTCTTAGGCACCCCTCTATGAACATATAGTATTGGTGTATACATGAGCAACATACCGCACTTAAGAAGCGGTTTTGGACGCACTAGTATATTATCCTTTCTATTGTGACAAAGAAGATCACACTCGAGGAGTAATCTCCACTCTTACCTAAGTATAACTCCAAGTGTTTGCAACTTTTGTTGTTTAGTTACGGAGAAGTTACTAGGGGGAGAAAGCCCCAAATTTTAAAGAAGGGCATGAATGGGATAAAAAGAATAATTAGCCTATGAAGAGAAAGTCCATTGCTTAAGAAAGATAAAACAAGGAGAAGTTGCATTTTATTTTCACCATTAAAAGGGCAGAACCTTCAAGGCATAATGTCGAAAAATTATGTGGCATTTGGGAGATTGGTCTATGATCTGTCATGATTATGCATTCAATTATGGCTTATCGATTAAAGAAGAAAGAAAAACAATGGCAGAGGCATGACTTGCCATTGTTGATGGGAACTCTTGCAGAGACCTCTCAAAATCTCCCCCTTGTTCTAATTGTAATCGCACATGAAGTGCTTGGAGAAACGAAGATCTCGACATATGTCATTGAAACTAGAGTAACCGTCTCGGCCCTGTCATGCCGCTGCTCGGTTACATCTGTGTGGTTGACTATGGGGCCTTCCCTTTAGCGATAGAAGCATCTGGACGCAGCCCCTATTATCAACTATGCTCCCGTACCATTGCATCGCCCGTGGCCTGAGTCAATCATTGCCATGTAGGCATGGCCCTAACACGGACTGTACCGTACACTGATTGAGTCATCCTGACCTCAGCCTACTGCTGGCGCATTTGGTGCGGACTTGACAGGCCATGTTGTGATCGTACTATGTTGTGCCGGTAGTAGACTCGCCATGCCATCTTGGCCTACAGGTTTCGGGAGCACACTCACACGTAGTGGGTGCACATTTTGAATCACATTTTATGAATTTGCACTCTAAATTGTGGTTGCTAGCAGATATATGAATTTTTTTGTCATGAATTGAAAGTTTCTAAAGAGCATATTTGAATTGAAACTTCAGAAGAGTGCACATTAATTCTTATGACGGGTTTTTGCATTTGCCCTTATTTCGGTATATATAAAGTTGCAATCAATTTATGAATTTTTTGAATAATGAATCTTGCCATTACCTGATTGCAACCTATAATCTATATAGTGCCCTTGGAGGTTATTAACAATGTTGTAGAACAACAAAAAAGCTTTTTAAGAGAGCTCATATATAGGGGTGAAAACGAGCCGAGCCGAGCCGAGCCTGGCTCGGCCGAGCTCGGTCAAAAAACGAGCCGAGCCCGAGCCGGCTCACTATTTTGGCGAGCCCCAAAAGTAGGCTCGGCTCGAGCCCGGTAACACCTCCGAGCCGAGCCGAGCCTGTCCGAGTCGAGCCACGAGCCAAAGGCGTTTCACGTTCAAAATATGACAACGAGCCGAGCCGAGCCGAGCCAGACCGAGCTCTGTCAGAAACGAGCCGAGCCCGAGCCGGCTCGCTATTTTCCCGAGCCCCAAAAGTGGGCTCGGCTCGAGCTCGGAAGCACCTCCGAGCCGAGCCGAGCCTGTCCGAGCCAAGCCGAGCCGAGCCGCGAGCCTCGAGCTATTTTTTCTGCCCTACTCATATACCCGTATCTGTCCTGAAGAATACTGTTAGTATTAATTTGAATAAATCGCTAGTAGCGATCTGTGCATAAATTGCTCACAAAGAGCCACGGGTATATTATTGGGTATTACATCAGCACTTAAGAAGCGTTGTTTACCCCGAGTATTTTAGAGCCTCTTAAATTTAAAGGCATCCGTGCATGTTTCATGAAGAAACAAATGAAGAGAATTGCACTGAATGCTCATGCATTATAAAAAAATGCCGGATGTAAGAAAAACATAATAGAAGTAATCCCTCCTCTCTGAATTTGGGCTACACTATAATAGATTTAATGCATTTGTAGTGCATGCCAGCTTATAAGACTAGATTTAGAAGCTCTTGACTCTTATCTTTTCAGTATTATATTCTGGGTTTCCCAGTTTTCGAATGATAAGGGATTGTAAAAACAACTCACCGGGCTATAACATCATGTAAAGATTTTCCGAATCTTGAAGATTTTGTGTGCCTGAATATGCCACCAGAAATTAATAAACTTTGAATTATGAAGAAAATGCTAAAGTTCCTGAATCTCTGGACTGCGTCTAGTAGGACATTTGCTTTCCAATTCAGCCATTAACAGGGCAGTTTTGGTACTTCATAGTGCTCAACACAGTCTCCTATATGTGATCGAGTTTACTCTCACACAAAAACGAATCATTTGAAGAGAAGATCTTGTAGATCACTAGAATTAAAGAATTTTTCCTATACCATCATATGAAGTCCGCCGCAATGGACACTGCTAGTGACTTTATTTTAAAGTTATTTGATGATGATATTTGAAGCAGAGCACTTTGCATAGGCATAGCATGCCATCTTTTGTAAAGAGACTAGCAGTCATATGAATTGAAAAAGAATTGAATAATTAGCCCGATTAATGAGCAGAGTTGTAATTCTTGAAGAATGTGTGGAGATATGAAATCTTACACAAAGCATCCCTAATCACTATTAAAAAGGACATTTAGTCCTACAACATCCAACTAGTGCATGCAAAGGGTTACCATGAAATTTTCCACTTTGAATTATATGTACCATACCACTATTGACGAGGAATATTTTTCCGTCATTAGGGGGAGAATTAGAACTCCTGAATGAGAATGCTGAGAAAATAAGCATATAGAATTCTCAGGCATGACCTTTGCACTAGTAGAGAAATAGAAGTCTTGAAGAATATCGAAGTATATATGAAACTGTCACTGAATGACCATTTTTGTGATATGAAGGGAATGATTAAGTTGCATTACTAGAAGTAATACGCCAGAGAGGGTTGCAGTACCAAAGAATTGAAGGTACCCCTCAACCAGTTGAAAGACCTCAGAATGAACAGGGAGTTTGGTTCCTCCTACCCAAAGTACCTGGGGACGCCTGGGAAAAAAAGAAAAGGGGGCTTATCATGACCAAATCACTAACAATGCCCCAAGTAGTGAAGGGGAACCAGTTGAGACCTGACAGCTGGAGAGAAGCCTACTAGCGAGGCACTCCCAGTTTTGAATATTCCATGGCAGGAATAAATGCATGAATGTATCAACCAAAGTGTGTGCACACACCGGCGATAAGAACTAAAGGAACTTGCTCCCGTGATGGAAAATAGCTGTGCAGAGCAAGTAGAAGTGCACGAAGCACCCTATGACTAAATGGCCATATGAATTATATTATTAAGGGAACTTATGAATAGAGCAACATCTAAAGTCGACATATATATATGCCATATAAAAGACGGCAATTACCGCGGTATACTAGCATTTTCACTAGAAGAGAAATGAGAATAATGAATGGTACATAACAAGGCTGATAGCTCGACGCTTCATGAAGAAGCTTATTCCCTGGTCATGGTTTTCCTTTAGATATATCTCATTATTGACAGTACTCAACTTGAAGTTGAGAGTGAAATTTGAATTGAAAGATGTTGTTACTGAATATATGTATAAGAGACTTGGATTCGGATTTATAAATGAAAATACTTGAAGTATCACCTTCCGTAATGAAGATGGAGCAAATAGAAACATATAATGTGAAAATCTGAAAGTCACTATATGAATTGAAGAAAAGTATTAGAATAAGCATGCTCATACTTGAAGTATGGTTTTGAATTGAAAGACTTAGGTAAACTAAGCACTGCTTAGGCTTGCAGCTCGAGCATTTTCCTCATGGGATCCTAATGCACCAAGCGACCTATGCTCAGAAGGTTTTAGAAAGGTTTGGCTTTGGTAAAGCCTATTCCTCAAGAACCCCATGATAGGGAGATCTTTGCAGAAAGAAAAAGGACCCCTTCCGACCCAGGGAAGAGGGGGAGGAAATCCTTGGGCAGGAAGTCCCGTACTTGAGTGCAATAGGAGCACTCATGTATCTTGCTAACAGTACACGGTCCGATATTGCATTCGCCGTTAACATGTTGGCTCGATACAGTGCAGCGCCCACAAAGAGACATTGGAACGGAATAAATGTTATCTTTCGATACCTCCGTGGAAGCATAGATCTTGGCCTGTTTTACAGGAACAACCAAGATATGAATATTGTTGGTTATGCCGATGCTGGGTACCTTTTGGACTCGCATTCTCGTAAATCACAAACTGCGTATGTTTTTCTATGTGGTGGCACTGCAAGGTCATGAAAGTCGTCCAAGCAGACGCTTGTGGCTACGTCCACAAACCACTCGGAAATCATTGCATTATATCAAGCATCTCGTGAATGTGCATGGTTAAGAAGAATGGTGAAACACATCCTGCAGTCATGTGGATTACCTATTGAGCAAACCCCTACAAATGCAGATAATGCCGCTTGTGTTGCACAAATGCAAATGGGTTATGATGAGACCATGTTCGGCACAGATATGACCACGGCTAATTCATCATCATCGCTTCATCAACCTTCATCTTGGCCATGTAGATCACACGGTCGATCACACAATTGGCCACCGTCTCGGCTTGTATACATGGCACCATCACATCCAGCAACTAGACCGCCACCTTGGCCGCCTCCCATACGTGATGGCATATTAAAGAAAGGTGTATCTCCATATCTACTATATGTACAACTTCTACATGTCAAGTCGGTCAAAGGAAGACATGAAAGAAAATGCACAGCCGGCATTCAAACAGGCTCCGGTTCGGCCATCAACGCGCAGACGGCATTCAACCAGACTCCCAGGCATGTTCGGCACAGATATGACCACGGCTAATTCATCATCATCGCTTCATCAACCTTCATCTTGGCCATGTAGATCACACGGTCGATCACACAATTGGCCACCGTCTCGGCTTGTATACATGGCACCATCACATCCAGCAACTAGACCGCCACCTTGGCCGCCTCCCATACGTGATGGCATATTAAAGAAAGGTGTATCTCCATATCTACTATATGTACAACTTCTACATGTCAAGTCGGTCAAAGGAAGACATGAAAGAAAATGCACAGCCGGCATTCAAACAGGCTCCGGTTCGGCCATCAACGCGCAGACGGCATTCAACCAGACTCCCAGGCATGTTCGGCACAGATATGACCACGGCTAATTCATCATCATCGCTTCATCAACCTTCATCTTGGCCATGTAGATCACACGGTCGATCACACAATTGGCCACCGTCTCGGCTTGTATACATGGCACCATCACATCCATCAACTAGACTACCACCTTGGCCGCCTCCCATACGTGATGGCATATTAAAGAAAGGTGTATCTCCATATCTACTATATGTACAACTCCTGCATGTCAAGTCGGTCAAAGAAAGACATGAAAGAAAACGCACAGCCGGCATTCAAACAGACTCCGGTTCGGCCATCAACGCGCAGACGACATTCAACCAGACTCCCAGGCTGCATACGAACTCCGTTTTGGACGTTCTTGGTATCCACGGAGAAGCCCACGACGAGATCTTTCCAACGGATCTGGCCTCACCTTAAAATTCCTTCGGAATCTTTCCTAATAGCTTTACTTGTAATGCAAGTATACAATGTAGATAGACACACGTACTGTAGCACACTGTAGCAGGTCGGTTACTGTAGCAGCACTGTAGCAAACCGACCTAAATGGGCTATAAATAGATAGCCACCCCTCATTTGTATCTTGGGTTTTGTTTAGTTTATGTTTAGCCTTTGCTACATACCGGTATTCACACGTGTCGGTTAGACCGCCTGTTTATCGTTACAGAAACCCACCTTTGTGACATTATCTATGAGATCTTAATACATATCTGCAAGTGAGTTGCTTGTTCATCTTGTTATTGCTAGTTCTTCGATCGCTTGCAGGTTCAAGGACCTTCGTGGTCAGGTTGATCGCGCTCCGGCGAGGTTAATAACCATCTGGAGTTGGTGTACCGATTGCTAAGGCGCATCGCCTTTGATGGTTGTAGTCGGGCCGCCAATATCTACTCCTACCAGATCGTAGTTATCCTCCTCTCATCAAAAGATCGGGACCCCTGCCCCTATCATTTGGTATCAGAGCGCCATGTTGATCGGTGAGAGATTTCTTGTTCTTTGTTTATTTTACCTACAGTCCAGAAAATTGCCATAAAAAAATCCCTTTGATCCAAGACATGTCGAGCCTTTTGCTTTTACCGCTTAGTCTTTGCTTGTTGAGTTTTCGGTTCATCGTCGTATCGTGTGCTGGTTTTAGTGTCTTCTTGTTTAGAGTTTTGTGTTCGTGTCACGTTTCGCGTCACAGTTGGTTTCATCTTCAAATCCGAGCCGTTTTGTCCTCAAATCAAAGTAAGGTTCAAATTTGAATCAGAGTAGGTTCCATTTTCAAATCAGAATCACTTTTATCTCTGAGTTAGAGTCAATTTCCAAGGAGTTGAAGTCGGTTTGAAATTCGAGTCCAAGTCGGTTTCAGATTCCAGATTTTGTCCAGTTCGGTGTTTCGGCCTTAAAATCCTCATACGAACTCGGATTAGTGTGTTCTTGGACTTTTTGGAAAGGGGAAGTCGTGTTCTACAACTTTGGTATTCAACTCAAGATTTTATTCGGGCATCTTCTGGGCATACAATTTCGGATAAATACTTACCATATTTGGAAGGGCAGATTTGGACAGATTCCGAAAATCGGTGTTAACTTACACATCTGAACTCGAACTTGGATGTTCTTGTGCTCATTGGAAAGATCACAAAATTTCCTATCAGATCCAACTTTGCCTGTGTCAAAAATCCGATTCCCAAATTCAGCTTCTATCAGCGAGAAAAGTTACCATCTTCATCAATCTGATTTCGGACCCAACTCTATCCAGTTCGGTACTTTGCCCATATATCACTCGTACCACCTCGGATTTTCATGATTTTGGATGTTTTGGAGGGATTAGAATATCCTCTAGAACTTTGATGTAAAAGAGTTTATGAGATTCGAAGTGCTTGTGGTCTGTAATTGCGTCAAAAAGATTGCCTATGTGCTGTCCCATTTAAAAGTTAAAAGAAAAGAAAGAGGCAAGTGCAAAAAAGAAAAAGAAAAAAAGGGCTGCACAAAAAAAAGAGAAGGCAAGTGCATATAAAAGAGCCGCACTAAAAGAAAAGAAAGTGAAAAAAGGAGCTTGTTTTGAAGTGTACTAGTTGAATTCTCGTGATGACGTTTGTGTCCCGGCTCGCGTCTCTAGTACGGTTAGGCCTAGACCAGCACTGTACCGTCGTTGAACGATTATTTAACTTGCTTTGACTAATGTGGTTCTAGTTGTTCCTTGATATTACTCTCAGCCACCTACAGCTCCACAGAAACTACGACCAACCAGGTACTAGCGGCTGGCATTGGTACATCATATCTTCAGGAGTTGTTATCTTGCCGGTTGCCGACACCTCCTGTTCAGCCTGGTAAGAATTAGTAAGAACTTGATAGAACGAGTTGAGTGTGAGCAACTTAGTTAGCCACATCCTAGTAGTTGATAGGGGACAACATATGTTTATGTTTATCCTTGTTGGCTACTAACAATGACAGGTCTTTTCACACAATGTGACAAGAAACGCTTGACACCTTTGGATCGTGCGTTCCATGCAAGTTTACAACGGTCCAAAAAGAATCATGACATCAACAACACCAGCGCTTCATCTCTTACTAATAAACAAGGTAAAATCAAATTTGTATTGCCTCCATTTGCTGAAAACTTTGATCTGAAGGCATATATTGATTCGAAAATAGCGGTAGACAAACAATTTGGAATGCATGCTTTGTCTGAACATGAAAAGATTACTTTTGTCGCTAGTGCGCTTACTGATTATACTTTAATTTTTTGGAAGCATGTTTGCAAAAAAGAGAGGAAACGTACAAATTGGAATGGAATGAAAAAACTTTTGAGATTTGAATTTGTTTCTGAATATTATGCCGAGCATTTATTTAATAAACTTCAAAGCTTAGAACAAAGGAGTAAAACTGTTAAAGAATATTATCATGAACTGCGAACTTGTTTATTGCGTTGTGGTTTAGAAGAATGTGAAAAGGACACTCAAGATAGGTTCTTTTGTGGGCTTAACAAGGATATTAAGGATATTGTTGTTGATGGAACATATAACTCTCTTTCAGAATTGCTTCATTGTGCCTGTAAAGCTCAAACTATGCTTGCAAAGAAATCTTTTAATGAAATATTAACTTCACTTGAGGCGCCCGTTGTTGCACCTCTTCTTGTAAATAAGCATCATCAAGACGATGATCAAGGAGAGAACGAAGAGAAGGAAGTGACTAGTGATCTCTTATCTGTAAGCGAAGAGGTAAGTACACCTACGACAACTGATGAGAATTTAAAATGTAATATAAAAGGTATCATCCTTGCACAAGGTGAAACGATTTTCGTACGTTGAATTTGTCCACTACTCATGCTACCATAGAGCAACATTTAGTGGAATCCGTTACTAAATTTTCTTTGTTACAAGATGATTTACCTGCTATATCTTGTGATAAAGAAGAGTTGTGCGATAATAATTCACTTATATCCATGTCACAACTAGTGAATGACCATGTTACATTTGATAGTGAACCAGATGTTGTTGCTGAAAATAAATATGTAATTCACCATACTAGCGAAAAAGATGAGCTAAAACTTTTATTTTCTTTAAATACTTTAGGTTACATTGAATTTTATATTCTATGTGATCTAAATAATTTAAAGAAGAAAATTTTCTTACAATCAGGTTTGCCATGGTTATCACGAAACACTTTTCATGTTATTGGCAAACATAGTGATAAAGGAGAGCATATGGTGCATCGTGTTTATATTTGTTCAGATCCGAAATCATCTTTTATTATGCAACAATGTGATCGATCTATGATAAGTACTTCTAGTTATCATCTAAATATATATGATAGTTTTCAAGAAAGAGAGTACATAGCGATTGATGATATTTGTTCCAATTATTTGATTACAAAAGATGTGCAAATTGCTTTGCTCCCAATTGGTACTAACATTTTGCAGGAGACTATGATGGAGTCGGGGACGACTCCACTTCAAGAAAGGGAGAATGATGAGACCATGTTCGGCACAGGTATGACCACGGCTAATTCATCATCATCGCTTCATCAACCTTCATCTTGGCCATGTAGATCACACGGTCGATCACACAATTGGCCACCGTCTCGGCTTGTATACATAGCACCATCACATTCAGCAACTAGACCGCCACCTTGGCCGCCTCCTATACGTGATGGCATATTAAAGAAAGGTGTATCTCCATATCTACTATATATACAACTCTCCTGTATGTCAAGTCGGTCAAAGAAAGACATGAAAGAAAACGCATAGCCGGCATTCAAACAGACTCCGGTTCGGCCATCAACGCGCAGACGGCATTCAACCAGACTCCCAGGCTGCATACGAACTCCGTTTTGGACGTTCTTGATATCCACGGAGAAGCCCATGACGAGATCTTTCCAACGGATCCGGCCTCACCTTAAAATTCCTTCGGAGTCTTTACTAATAGCTTTACTTGTAATGCAAGTATACAATGTATCTAGATACATATACTGTAGCACACTGTAGCAGGTCGGTTACTGTAGCAGCACTGTAGCAAACCGACCTAAATGGGCTATAAATAGATAGCCACCCCTCATTTGTATCTTGGGTTTTTGTTTAGTTTATGTTTAGCCTTTGCTACATACCGGTATTCACGCGTGTCGGTTAGACCGTCTGTTTATCGTTACAGAACCCCACCTTTGTGACATTATCTGTGAGATCTTAATGCATATCTGCAAGTGAGTTGCTTGTTCATCTTGTTCTTGCTAGTTCTTCGATCGCTTGCAGGTTCAAGGACCTTCGTGGTCAGGTTGATCGCGCTCCGGCGAGGTCAATAACCATCTGGAGTTGGTGTACCGGTCGCTAAGGCGCGTCGTCTTTGACGGTTGTAGTCGGCCGTCAATATCTACTCCTACCAGATCGTAGTTATCCTCCTCTCATCGAAAGATCGGGATCCTGCCCCTATCAGGTTATGTGAAAAGTAATCTCAGTAAGCATATCGACCCAAGTTCTTCTATGCGCATGAACTGCATAAATTGAACGAAATAAGTATTCAGCATACCAAATCCTGTGAGTATTTGGCTGATCTGTTCACTAAGTCATTACCTACTGCCTCCTTTGAAAGGTGTGTTAGGAGCATTGGAATGATCAGGTTCAAAGAAGTGCTGAATTCAGATGAAGATAATTCACACGCTCTGAATTAAAACTTTGGCATGAAGCTGGAGTACCCAACTCGATATAGAAGATTGAATACAATGTTGGGTGGTTTGTACTCTTTTTTTCTTGGTAAGTTTTTTTTTGAAATTTTCTCACATAAGGTTTTTAATGAGGCAAATCGTGCGCACAGCAAGCGTATGTTATGTACTTTTTCTCCAATCCTTTTTTCCCATTAGGTTTTTGGATGGAGTTTTGATAAGGCATATGCATCTTGCTGGCAAGATCCAAGGGGGAGTGTTGGGAAACCATCTGTAGGGGAAGAGTCCGGCCCGGCTAGGCCGACGACTTACCCCGATGGATCTCACAAATAGACCTGGCCTAAACCCTAAACACTACTATATAAGAAGAGATGGAGCACCTATTGTATAACAGATCTGAGAAATAATAAAGAGAAACTCCACCCATACGTCTTTGTGTCCCCTGTGTTTGATCTTTCTCTGTGATTAATTGTTCACGTTTATACCTCGGACTACACCCGGTAGCGAGGTTTCTCGGCATATCCATCCGTCCACGAGGGGAGACGACGAGAAAAGGGCAACGGAGCGGAGTAGTAGAAAGTGGAAACGCCAACGTCTCGCGCAGTCGCGCTCCCCCTCTCCGCCCTCCGGTTCGACGCCAAACCAATCCGCTCCCACAACAATGGAGTTCGCCGGAAGCGGCCGACCCACCGCCCCCAACGACGACGGCCACCGACCTCCGCCGCCTCACGGTAACGAGGCTCCCATACTCTCGCTGCCGCCGTTTCTTTGATCTTCTTCTGTGGACGTCTTGCTTCTCTATTTTTATGGAAAAGAGGGTTCTTCGATCTTTTCTATGTAAAGAACCTTTCTTGGGCCAAGAATCTTTCCGATGTTATCTCAATCTTTCAGATACTAAAACCGCTAGTAGTTCAAATTGCTTTGACCCTAATTCAGATCATTTCGATATTTCAAGATGCTACGTGGTTAGCTACATGAATTGAAATTATTTGATTTTAATGTGATTCTGATGGTTTGAGTATGATTTGTCCCTGGCAATGGCAAGGCGGCGGCGCTTTCCCGTTGCAAGGGGACGTGGCGGCGCTACCGAGGAGGGAGGCGCTGATGTGGGAGCTCCACAAGGAGAGCATCCGCCAAGAGATGATCCTGCACGAGCTGGCCGAGATGAGGCGCTCTATGGCCCCGCGCTTCGCCGCCGGCCACCGTTCCACGCCAAATCCCCTCTTCCCACTGAACGGCTGGCTCTCAACGCCCACGGCGGCGCGGGAGGACGCCTGGCGTGGCGGGCCGTCGATGCCTCCATGGGAAGAGGGGACGCCTTTCCGCTCTCCGGGGAGCACCTCGGCGGTGAGGGTTCCGGTTTACCCGCACGTTGAGCCGTCCCCGCCGCCGCCGCCGCCGCCACCACCACCGTCCCCGCCGCCGCCACCGCCGGCCGATGACGCCGAGGAACAGGAACGCGGCAGGTCATCTGGGTCAGCAGCAAGAGCTCACTCGGCGCATCCTGATGCGGAGCAGTGCCAGTTGTTGTGCAGCAAGGCGCCTGCGGTGGAAGAAGCCTTGGTACCAACGGCTGCCAATGCCAATGTCGGGCCAACGGAGCCGAAGTTGTTCGGCAATGAGGTGACACCACAGAGGCAAGAGGCCGGTGGTCAGGAATGCACAGCCGGGGCGGAGGATGGCCGTGCCTTGCAGCTGCTGAAGGAGGATGGAAACCAGAGCGGTGAACAGCCAAAGCCTGCAGAGTCCATCATCACTGGTCGCCCGATCGGTGAACCTGTGCAACTGCCTCATCAGTATGGTCCAGCTGGTCAGGAGAATTTCTCAATTGATGAGCAGAAAAAACTGGAACTCGATGAGGTGAGTGTTTTCAAATTCAACGTCTAGTCTGTCCTCATCTCTGCACTCTGCTGCTATTTGCTTGCTTCTTCATAACATGTTCAGATCGAATGGGGGTCATAGATACTTTAAGAACCAATATACCAATTATGTAGGACTCCAGCATAACATTACAACTTTTGGTAAAGATTTGGCATTTGTGCTGGCTTTTTAGAAATATATTTTAAATGGTTATTTAGGGATGGTGAATGGAGAACTACGTTTTTAGAGAACTGGCTATTTATCCCCTAGTTGAGGCAATGTACAATCGGTTAGACAGCTTACAACAATGGTCAGTCGACCAGTTAGTAGCATTCTTTTGTTGGTTTAATAGCGAAACTTAAAATGAAGCCCAACTAAATTATATCAGGGCGCATTTTGGCAGTCTACAAAGTACAATGAAATGGCTACCTTCTCCCTGAAGTTTTACCAGAAGTAGGCAGGACAATGCATCTGAATTTTGAAAGTGATTTAGTACAACACTATAATTTTATCCCGTGCTTCAATCTTTGTGTAAAACTTACAGGATTTACTAATTAAAAAGGAATATTACCTGCCTAGTCATCTTATTTGTACTTATCTTTTTCTTAAATAAAAAATATGACACCTCTCTCTTATGATCTAAACATACCTTCCCTGAAACAGCTTAAACCCAAAATGTTGTCGTCTGGGCTAAAGAGGAGTTTGAATGCAGCAACTTCACCAGCAAAGAAGCAGAAGCAACTTGGTGAACGGAGTTACCCAATCTGCAATGCGAACACGGTGGAGAGGAACGGTGAACCGTGGGAAGAAGATAAGTTTTCTGAGAAGAATGTGATAAAGCCTGAAGAGAAATGCGAGAAGCCACCGTTGAAATGGAACTGCAATGTCTGCGACACCGAGTGCCACTCTGAATCGAATTTCCGGGATCACCTCAGGGTCAATAGGTACCGAGAGAACATGGAGACCAACCATGCACAAGGCAAGGACGACGAGGAAATGGATATGGGACGAACTCCAGAGGAGAGCCAGAAGCCACCATTGAAATGGAGCTGCAATGTCTGCGATACGAAGTGCAACTCTGAATCTAACTTCCATGATCACCTCAGGGGCAATAGGCACCGTGAGAACATGGAGTCCCAGCATGCACAAGGCAAGGACGAGGAGGCAGTTAATATTGGACAGGTTGCGGAGGAAATGGAGAAGTCACTACTGGAATGGATCTGCAATGTCTGTGACGCCAAGTGCAACTCTGCACAAAACTTTCTGGATCACCTCAGAGGCAATAGGCACCGAGAGAACAGGGAGGCCCAGCGTGCACAATGCAAAGATGAGGAAGTGGATATGGGACGGATTCCAGAGGAGAGCGAGAAGCCACCATTAAAATGGAGCTGCAATGTCTGCAACGCCAAGTGCAACTCTGAATCAAACTTTCAAGATCACCTCAGGGGCAATAGACACCGAGAGAACAGGGAGGCCCAGCGTGCACAATGCAAAGATGACGAGGAAGTGGATATGGGACGGATTCCAGAGGAGAGCGAGAAGCCACCATTAAAATGGAGCTGCAATGTCTGCAACGCCAAGTGCAACTCTGAATCAAACTTTCAAGATCACCTCAGGGGCAATAGACACCGAGAGAACAGGGAGGCCCAGCGTGCACAATGCAAAGATGACGAGGAAGTGGATATGGGACGGATTCCAGAGGAGAGCGAGAAGCCACCATTAAAATGGAGCTGCAATGTCTGCAACGCCAAGTGCAACTCTGAATCAAACTTTCAGGATCACGTCAGGGGCAACAGGCACCAAAAGAACATGAAAGCCTTGTTTTCACAAGGCAAAGATGAGGAGGAAATGGATTTGGGACGGCTTCCAAAGAAGAGCCACAAACCACTGTTTATAAATTGGACATGCAGTGTCTGTGACGCCAAGTGCTACTCTGAATCAGATCGTCAGGGTCACCTCAACGGCAGGAGGCACCGAGAGAACATGGAGGCCTTGGGTGCACAAGGCAAGAAAGAGGAGAAAGCAAATGTGGGATGTCTTCCAGAGAAGAGCCAGAAGCCACCATTGAAATGGATTTGCTATGTCTGCAACGCCAAGTGCACCTCCGAATCGAACTTTCAGGATCACCTCAGGGGCAATAGGCACCGAAAGAACACGGAGGCCCAGCGTGCACAATGCAAAGACGAGGAGGAAGTGGATGTGGGAAGGCTTCCAGAGGAGAGCCACAAGCCGCCGTTTTCCGAATGGACTTGCAGTGACTGCGACGCCAGGTGCAACACTGAATCGAACTTTCTCGAACACCTCTGGGGCAAGCGGCACCGACAGTACGTGCAGGCCGTGTGCGCACAACGCAACGGCGAGCAGGACTCCCGGCGCGCCTCTAGCCACACGGTGAGCAGCAAGAGAGGCTTGCACTTCTGCGAGGATTGCAGCGTGCAGTGCAGCAGCGAGAAGATGCTGGCGTCTCATCTTGGCGGGAGAAGGCACCGGGAGACACTCCAGAGACGCCATTGAGATGTGTGATTGTAGCAGCTGTTCATGGCAAGCCTGCAGCTGCAGTTGCTGGGTTCTTATGGTGACTTTGTGGCGATAGTACCTGAAGAAGCACCGGCTTGTTTCTGACAACACGGGCAACTCGAGCTCCTGATGCCTGTTCATGTTGCTACACTTTTTGTTAACAGCAGGCGGCAGAGCTCCTCCTGACCAACATTTTTTTTTGTTAACATAGTCCAAATGACTTAACCTACGCTCGTTGTTTTGTTTCCAAGCAAAGGCATCCATCCATCCATCGATTGATTCTATTTCGTTTCGTTGGTTTGATGGAAATTGCATGCTGATCGAAGTGGCATGGAAAAATGAGATGCGCTGAGGTTGTTCTATGCGTTAAATTCCAGTGCCCAACAAATGTGTTTCCGGTCTCATCGTATCGTATTATTGTTGGTTTATATCGTTCTTCTCAATTTCAACTATTTTCAATTGTACTTTGTATAGACTTTCTTAATCCAATCAACTACAACTTAGATACCTCCATATTATTGTTAACATCATATTATTGTTAACATAAGACACCTGTTATGTAGTGTTTAAATTATCTAATTTATATGTTGAAACTCAAATTTGACCGCTTTGACTAATGGCTTTTGAAAGCCTGAAATTATTTCTTATCCTATGGTTTCAAGATTTTTCAAAAAAACAAAAGGCAAAGCATAAAAAATAATCAAATAATTTAAGAAGAAAACCATGGAGAACATGTTTAAAGCATGCTTCTCAATAAGGACTCCTTTTAATCTGAACATGAACTCTTTTTTAAATTGGTTGGGTCCAGGTATTTGTATGCGTAGAATTTTTATGCTTTCTCTTTTAATGGCGTGGGAATTTCTAGTATTTTAAAAGAAACGTGTTGATTTTTTTACCCTGATTTAGGTTTTGTTTGTTGCAGCTTAAATTAAATTACATTAAATGAAGATTTGTTATTTTTGTATAAGTCAAAAGATGTGATATTTTATAATCTTTTTTAGGGGTTTTAAATAGTTCTCATAAAACAATTTTTCATAATTTTTAAACTTTTTAAAACATCTTTCGATGGGGTCATAAATTTATTACAATCAAACTCAACTCAACTTTAAGCTGAAACAAACAAAGCCTTAGGGTTATATATATCGATGGGCAGATTTTGATGATGTTTATTGATCAAAGGTGTATTCAAAATAGTTATTTATGACCAAAGGAGTTCCAAACATAAGTACAGCGTTGGAATTAGGGGCGGAAATGTCAAGCCCGAGCGGGCCAACCCCCGGTCCGGCTCGACTCGTTAGATACCGAGTCGAGTCCGACCGAAGCTGAGCAAGCGGTCCGAGCTAAAAAACGGGCTTGCCTCGACTCAGTGGTAGCTCGCGAGCCCGCACGAACCCGAGCCACGAGCCGAGCCCGAGCGAGCCTGTCTGGCTTAGCCCTGCCCGGTTAGTTGCACGAGCTGAAAATGGTGCTCGGCTCGTGCTCATTTCTAAACGAGCCGAGCCCGAACCGAGCTAGAACCGAGCCGAGTCCGAGCAGCTCGTTTTCTAGCCCTAGTTGGAATTGGATAAATATCAAATGCTTTTAAAAAATAATACTTCGAATTGATGGCTTTTAAACGTTTCCAAAAGTTTGACAGCATGAAATCACAAAAACAATCACCTTTTTGTTGTTCAAGAAAACTTCTTTGTTGATTAAAAGCTAGCGTATTTTAGATAGGGGTGTCTGCAACAGTGGTCGCATCGTATTCAAATCCGTATTTATAGAACGGATATAATAATCAGAAGCTAAGTACGAGACTCTCTTGCGGCGGCGGCTTAGGAGAAAAAAGTGGCGAGCTCTGCGCTGCCCAGATCCGGGGTCTCCTTGTCTCCTTGCGTTGGCAGCAGTCTCCGAGCAGCTGTTGGGGTAGAAGAAGCACGGATCTGGGCGGGGCACTTGGGATCTGAGATTTCTGCGCCGCCCAGATCCGGGGTCTCCTTGCATCGACAGCAGTCTCCGGGCAGCTGTTGGGGTAGAAGGAGCACGGATCTGGGCGGGGCACTTGGGATCTGAGATTTCTTCATCAGCGGATGGAGCAATAAGGTGTGATTTTTCTTCGTTTTAGCCAATAAAATACCTCGTTGTGTCGACACGACGGAGGAAGATGCAGAGCTTTGGCTTGGGCCTAAGTCGACGCGGCGATCATGGCCGGCTTGGTGATTTGGATCGAAAGCAAGGCTTCTCTTTCGGGTTTCCGGTAAGGGTCAAAATAAAGTTGTTAATTGGGAAAAGGGAAACTGTTTTGCCCTTCTTCATTTGCTAGATTTGGTTATTTCTGATCTGTTTCTTGCGCTGGAGATCTTGGTAGAGTCGAGCCAGCCGAGTGCTTTTTTTCCATGGTTATTCATTCTTCAGATTGTTCCTTAAGTCAGAGATTCAAGCTACCACGATTACTTTTTGATATTGATCTTTCAAATCTGCTTTCCATGGTGGACGAGGATAAAGAATATGATGCTATGGTTGACTAATTAAGGAGGTTGCTAGGGTTCACGAAGACGATGGAGTCAAAGAGATATTCGGATATGATGGATATGATGGATTGTTAGCAATAGACCCTTGTCATGATCACATTGTAATTTTCTTTTTGTGTGAGAGCTTCTATATAAAAGGGACACTAATATTTTAATGATAAGTTTCTTTTCTAAAAAAAAGAATGGATATAATATTAATTGAGATATTTTTTATTCAGATTTGGATACTATCGCATATAAATATGGAGTCAAATATTAGGTTATATTATTTCACCTAAAGAAAACGATGAAATCACGTTACAATATAAATGTCTATTCAACTAATGGATATTCTCATGAATGGTGCATATGAATTGTCATTTTGGATAAACACATACTATATTTTTTATCAAATAGTTCGGGTAATTGTTTCACGGATACAAATAATTGGATATATATATATGCGTGTGGATATAGATGAAATAATCAGATTCCTACAAATAATTAGATTTGGTTTCGGATTAATTCTAATATCGGATACTCCCTCCGTCTTTTTTATTTGACACATTTGACTTTTTGACACGCCTTTGACCATTTGTCTTATTAAAAAATTTAGTGTAAAGATGTAAAAAAAAAGTCATATTTAAAGTTTCTCTTTTGATAAAACAAATCACAACAAAATAAATGATATTTACAAAAAAAATTGAATAAGATAAATAGTTAAAGGTGTGTCCAAAAGTCAAATGTGTCGAACAAAAAACCGGAGAGTATTTCGAATGCTTTTTTACATCACAATTGCTACAGGTTGGATGCCCTACCGGATTGAAGCCCACCACCGTTAGGTAAAGATGATTTGTTCAAATAGTCCAAAGTGCATGTTTCAACATTATGGGCCTCTTTGATAGCTTGTTTTAGTTTAGTTTTTGTTGGGATTGTAACTTTTGTTATTTTTATATACACTATTCACTTTATTTTTTGAAAATAAATTTTTTATAACTTTGTAGCGTTTTTCACAAAGATCACAAAAATATTTTTTAAATAATTTATTTAGACTTTTCATACCACTTTCAAAGGTGGTCAAATTTTCTCAACAAAAACTAAACTAAAACTAAACAAGCTATCAAAGAGGGCTTATATTTCACTTGTTTCATGAGCTCGGTATGTATGTTCCATTTTCTTATAGCACTTTTTGTCTTGTTTCTGCCGTTCAATTCATTTGATTTGTTCCAATATTTTAAACTACATGTTTCAGTCCTACATCACACTTGTTACAGTAGTATAATGTGTATGCTTTATTTTCGTATAGCACATTTGTTTTACGCCTGTAGTTTAATTTGTTCCAAGTATATTTTACTTGTTTCATAGTATAATGTACATGTTTCATTAGAACATGTATTTTCACTTGTTTCGGGGAGCACTGTGGAAAAAACGAAGTTAACTGCTAGAACAAGTACGTGGAATAAACGTTCGATTTTTTTTATATAGATCAGACGTCCAATAGCTGGTTCATCACCCCTAAAATTTAGATCAGAATTCAACCCACAACCCTAACGGATAATAGAGTATATTCCACGTAGCAGTTGCTAATTATCTCGCTGATTCCTCCAAAATCAACGGTTATGCCGCTGGAGAAAACGAACCGGCGGAAACCATGAAAATTTCCGGAAACACTAACCCCTCCCGCCCCTCCTACGCTAACTTTCCACGTTGGCCGTTTCTAATCACCTCCAGCGACGATGGAGTTCGCACGTCGCGGCCGATTCACCGCCCCCGCGGACGACGTCGACGACGGCAGCCGCCCTCCGCCGCCGCACGGTAACAACCACTCCGGTGGTCTCGCCGGCGCCGCCTCCTCCGTCTTTTTTTCGGACGAAAAGAACCTCGCCTTTTCTTTTCTTTTTTCTAGTTCTATGTAAAAAATTTGATGCAATTCTGATCGTATGATTATGCTCTGGCCATTGGCAATGGCAAGGCGGCGGCGGTGGCCCGGCGCAGAGTGACCTGCCGGCGCTCGTGAGGAGGAGGGAGGCGCTTCTGCTGGAGCTCAACGAGGAGCGCATCCGCTGGGCGATGATCCTGCGGGAGCTGGCCGAGACGGAGCGCGCCATGGCCGCGCGCCTCGCCGCCGGCCACCCGCCGACGTCGACGCCAGCACCGACGCTCCCCTTCCCACCGGGCGGCTGGATCTCGGCGCTGGCGCCGGCGGGGGACGGCCGGCGTGGTAGGCCGCCGATGCTAGGCGAGCTTCGTCCATGGCTGCGAGGGAGCCCCCCGCTACCGAGGGTTCCAGTTTACCCTCATGTCGAGAGGTCCCCGTCGCCGACGGCGACGCCAAAGCCATGGCCGGCCCATGATGCCGAGCAGCACGAACGCGGCCGGTCTTCTGGGTCGTCGTGGGGCAAGGCGCCTGCGGTGGAAGAAGCCTCCATGCCAACCGCGGCCAGGGGCAACGCCAAACCGACGGTGCCGAGGCTGCTCGGCGGTGAGGTGACAGCACGGCGGCAAGACGCCGCCGTCGGGGCGGAGGGTGACCGTGACAAAGAAGAGCTGTTGAACGAGACTGGACACCGGAGCAGTGAACGATGGCAGCCAAAGCCTGCACTGTCGGGTTAAATGCACTGGGCGGGAAGGAAAAATCATATGCAAGCGGTTCGTGATACAAACCGCTTGCACAGATAGCATACTGTAAGCGGTTCTTATCACGAACCGCTTACAGAGGAGTGCAAGCGGTTGGTGATACGAACCGCTTACAATGTGCTATCTGTGCAAGCGGTTTTTATCACGAACCGCTTGCATATGCCCTTTCCCGCCACCCTCCCACCCGTTGGCCACGAACCGCTTGTGGCGATCGGGTCGCAAGCGGGTTAAAGCGAGCCGCTTGTGATGGGCCGCTTGTGAAGCCCCGATCCGCAGTAGTGAATCACAAATCAACAACCTTTTTGTTGTTCAAGAAAACTTCTTTGTTGATTAAAGGGAAACACTTGCATGCATACGTTGGGTGCGGCCGGACTCGCGGCGAGCGCGTGCGAAACGCGCTGGACACGTACTGTGCGGCATGCATTGTGGGCCCCACGGCATTTTATTCTTTTCGGTGACCATAATTTTTTACTGGGTGCTCCAATCCACAAACCGTTTGCACCAACGTGTTCCTCGTATTTTTTCGAACAAAACAAAACATATGTTGCCCTATAACTCTTCAAACTTACCTGGTGAAACTTGGGTTTTGCCTACTGAAACTTGAGTTTCGCCTACTAAAACTTGGATTTCATATTCGTTAAACTTGCCGACCTGTCAAGTTTCATCAGGTTTAATGCAAGTTTCATCAAGTTTCAACAGGTCTCATCCAAGTTTCTTCAAGTTTCATCAGGTCAATTCAAGTTTCAACAGGTTTCATCCAAGTTTCATAAGGTTACATCCAAGTTTTATTCAGTTCTGTATATGGATGTACACATAAATACATGTGACACTTACTCATTTAATTAAAAGTAGCGATGCGTTTTCTCGATGGGCCGGTCAGGTTGTAAATTGTAATTACATATGTGCATCACAATTGTTATTTACTGCACTGCAAGCTTAATTAACAGGCTGTATACGTCCGCACGCATTGACATGGAGGGGAGGATACTGGAGCATATTCTTAAGAGAGCTATGTGATACTCCTACTTCTATACGGAGTTCTAAATTTATTCCACCGCAATTAGAAAAAAATAGGATTAGGTAGATTTATAACAGGAGAATAAAAAATAATCCCGTGTATATGGGCAAGAGTCCGTGGTTTATACGTATCGAGTCAAGAGTCCGTGGTCTATACGTATCGAGTCAAGAGACCCAAGAGTCCGTGGTCTATACGTATCGAGTTGATAGCAAACTACTAAAAAATTATGGCCGTTGGATGATGAATCGAGGGAATAGACGGATGTGATCTGTAGTGGTCTATACGTATCGAGTCAAGAGTTTGTGGTTTATACGTATCAAGTCAAGAGTCCGTGGTCTATACATATCTAGTCAAGAGTATGTGGTCTCTACGTATCGAGTTGATAGCAAACTTCTAGAAAATTATGGTTGTTGGATGGTGGATGAAGGAAATAGACGGATGTGATTTGTAGTTGGATCTAGGTCAACTGCTCAATTATAGAATAGTTTAGATTTAGATAGATATATGTGCGTATGTATGTATGTATGCTTGTGGATATAGATAAAATAATCAGATTCCTACAAATAATTAGATTTGGTTTCGGATTCTAATACTAGATACTCCCACCGTCTTTTTTGTTTGACGCCTTTGACTTTTTGACACATCTTTGACCATTCGCCTTATTCAAAAATTTAGTGCAAAGATGTAAAAAAAAGTCATATTTAAAGTTTCTCTTTTTTTTAGGTAAAAGTTTCTCTATTGATAAAACAAATCACAACAAAATAAATGATATTTAAAAAAATGAATAAGATGAATGGTTAAAGGCGTGTCTAAAAGTTAAATGTGTCAAACAAAAAAATGAAGAGAGTATTTCGGATGCTTTTTTACACCACAATTGCTACCAGTTGGATGCCCTACCGGATCGAAGCCCACCACTGTTAGGTAAAGATGATTTGTTCAAATAGTCCAAAGTGCATGTTTCAACATTATATTTCACTTGTTTCATGCGCTCGATATGCATGTTCCATTTTCTTATAGCATATTTGTCTTGTTTCTGCCTGTTCAATTCATTTGATTTGTTCCAATATTTTTAAATACATGTTTTAGTCCTACATCACACTTGTTCCAGTCGTATAATGTGCATGCTTCATTTTCGTATAGCACACTTGTTTTACGCCTGTAGTTTATTTTATTTAATTTGTTCCAAGTATATTTTACCTCTATCATATAGTATAATGCACATGTTTCATTAGAACATGTATTTTCACTTGTTTCGGAGAGTACTGTGGAAAAAACGAAGTTAACTGCTAGAACAAGCACGTGGAACAAACGTTTGATTTTTTTTTTATGGAAGGCACTATTTGGCAGGCACCTGCAATTTCAGTATTTGTGCAGGCACATGCCGCGTACATGCATATAGACCTCGCACAAAAAATTCCACTATAGCAAAACATTTTTTCAATAAATGGAAATGTGGAAAACAGTAGAAATTTAGTGGAATTTTTTGCGCTTGCACGATTTCGCAAATTATACGAGCAAAAAATCTCTCGACGTGAAAAATAGAAAACAAAATAAAATTTATAATAAACAGAAAACAAAAGAAATCTATAATAAACAGAAAACAAAATAAATCTATAATAGATCAGACCTCGAGCAAAAAATTCCACTATCGCAAAACATTTTTTTCAGTAAATGAAAATGTGGAAAACAGTACAAATTTAATGGAATTTTTACTAATTGAGTGCTAATTATTGGATTAATCCGGACGCACCCACGATCCAACGGCCGATCCACGCGCGCACCACGATCCAATGGCCAACTGCGGTGCCTACGCGTTTGGCCGGCGCGCACCTTCATATACAATTCAGAGTCCAGATTACTATATAGGTAAGCGGTTACAACATCCATCAGTTTCATTTTCAGATTCATGTTTACTGCCATTGAGATAAGGTATCTAAAGGTAATTCCACCCATGACCGGGGAATAGGTTTCTTCATAATCAACGCCAGGGCGCTGAGTAAAACCTTGTGCTACCATCCTTGCTTTGTACCGTACCACTTCATTATTCTCATTTCACTTCCGAACAAATACCCACTTATAGCCCACGGGACGAACGTGGGGGGGTGTGCGGCACACAGGGCCAAACACTTCTCTTTTGTTCAGTGAGAGGAGTTCTGCGGTTACTGCCTTCTTCCATTCTTCCCATTCTAGGGTTTGGCTAGTCCATACAAATGGGACCCACCCCTAGGCCGTGCCGGGCCCAAGGCCGGCTCGAGCCAGGCGTGGTTCCTTAACATTTTTTTATATAGATCAGACGTCCAATAGCTGGTTCATCACCCCTAAAATTGAGATCAGAATTCAACCCACAACCCTAACGGATAATAGAGTAGTATATTCCACGTAGCAGTTGCTAATTATCTCGCTGATTCTTCCAAAATCAACGGTTATGCCGCTGGAGAAAATTAACGAACCGGCGGAAACCATGAAAATAGGAAACACTAACCTCTCCCGCCTCTCCTACGCTAACTTTCCACGTTGGCCGTTTCCAATCACCTCCGGCGACGATGGAGTTCGCACGTCGCGGCCGATTCACCGCCCCCGGCGACGACGTCGACGACGGCAGCCGCCCTCCGCCGCCGCACGGTAACTACAATCCGCTGATCTCGCCGGCGCCGCCTTCTCGGTCTTTCTTTGCGGACGAAAAGAACCTCTTTTTTTTCTTCTAGTTCTGTGTAAAAAATTTGATGCAATTCTGATCGTATGATTATGCTCTGGCCATTGGCCATGGCAAGGCGGCGGCGGTGGCCCGGCTCAGAGTGACCTGCCGGCGCTCGCGAGGAGGAGGGAGGCGCTCCTGCTGGAGCTCAACGAGGAGCGCATCCGCCGGGTGATGATCCTGCGGGAGCTGGCCGAGACGGAGCGCGCCATGGCCGCGCGCCTCGCCGCCGGCCACCCGCCGACGTCGACGCCAGCACCGACGCTCCCCTTTCCACCGGGCGGCTGGCTCTCGGCGCTGGCGCCGGCAGCCGAGGGGGACGGCCGGCGTGGTAGGCCGCTGATGCCAGGCGAGCTTCGTCCATGGCCGCCAGGGAGCCCCCCGCCGGTGACGGTTCCGGTTTACCCGCACGTCGAGCGGTCCCCGTCGCCGACGGCGACACCAAAGCCATGGCCGGCCCATGATGCCGAGCAGCACGAACGCGGCCGGTCTTCTGGGTCGTCGTGGGGCAAGGCGCCTGCGGTGGAAGAAGCCTCCATGCCAACCGCGGCCAGGGGCAACGCCAAACCGACGGTGCCGAGGCTGCTCGGCGGTGAGGTGACAGCACGGCGGCAAGACGCCGCCGTCGGGGCGGAGGGTGACCGTGACAAAGAAGAGCTGTTGAACGAGACTGGACACCGGAGCAGTGAACGATGGCAGCCAAAGCCTGCACTGTCCATTGCCGGAGATTGGGTCGAAGAACGCGTGCAACCGCCTCGTCAGTACAGGCTGCCTGGTCAGCAGATTTCCGATGAGCAGAAGCGACGCAAGTTGAACGAGGTGAGTGCTAAATTCATGGGGGAGGGGGGATATTCATTATAAATTAGAAAATCCAAAATTTCCCAAAAAAATCCTAATTTACGCTGTTTTCGGTCTTCAATTTCATAATCTAGTAAGAAATCCCCTATCCACCTACTTCTATATTCCTAGAGATTTTGTCCTCACCCGTCCCTCACTGTTCCTACTGTTCCCAAGCCTCAGCCGTCGGATCCCAAGCCTCAGACGTCGGATCCTCATTATATTCCGAAGATGAGCAGTGTAATCTGTCCTCGTCTCAGTTACCATTTGCTCTTTACTTAAAGTCTCTTACTTAAATTGAAGACCACAAAGAAAAGTAGCGTATATAAAGAAGTGATAAGTTCAAAACTTTTAGCCAAAAATCATGATTTTTGTGATTTTCTATCTTATCAGTCCCCTCCGGTAAAATTTATAAACCGGTAGAAATCCCGGTTCTCATTGAATTTCAATATAGGCAGTATAATCTGTCCTCGTTTCTACTGACATTTGCTCTTACTTAGAATGAAGGCCAACTACAACTATATCATGGTCGTTTTTTATCTTTGGATGGTGTATAATAATCTAAACATACTTTCTCTGATAAACAACTTTCATTCCAAGGCCACGTAGAATGCAGGTGCTCAGATATATGCTTAGAAAATAAAACCATCTTTTTTTACCACATAAGATAGCATCTCATGCTTAATGAGTGACATCTAACTAATCATTAATGCTTAGATAGTACTTAGTCACTTTGTCAACATTCTGTTTCCTTAAGCATTGCATATGCACCTTGCATTGTAAACAACCTAAATCATCAACGATTCAGAACTAACTTAGACTGACTTAGCTACTGTTTATACTTTGTTTTTACTATTTATCTATATTTCACTCAGTTTATTTTATTTGCTACAGTACTGTGCGGTGTGCCAGTGTGCTGTGAGCTGTGTAGTGCCCTAAAAACTGCTTTTTTTTTTACTGTGTGCTCTGTAAAATGATATGAACTTGCTTTTCTGAAACAGTTTCCACCCGACATGACGTCCTCTGGAGCAAAGAGGAAGCCAGCTGCGACAACTTCACTCGCAAAGAAGCAGAAGCTACTCGGTGAATCGAGCACCCAAATCTGCGCCGTGAACACGATCGGCAGCCGCGACCTGGTGGCCGACCACAGCGCAGACCAGCAGCTACACGGTCCCAATCTCTCCGCGCCGCAACCAAGCCAGAGAAGAAGCACGACGAGCTCGATGACGAGATCGGCGGTAGCAAAGCCTGAATCTTCGCACCGTGCGCACCAGCGGCCTCTGGAGACGGAGCGCGCCGGCACCGCCATGGCCGGCCTGGAGAAGCACCCCGCGAGCCGATGGCGCCGCCACGGCGGCAGCGAGAACGCGGCGGAGGAGAGCGGTGAGCCGCCGCAGGAGGAAGGCAGGGTTCTTGAGAAGGGCCAGCTGAAGCCGTTGCCGCCGCCGCCGGAGTGGAGCTGCGGCTCCGAGTCGACCATCCGGGATCACCTGGGAGGCCGGAGGCACCGGGAGGACATGGAGGCGGCCCTGCGCGCGCGGCGCGAGGGCGAGGGGAGGAGGCAGATGCCCCCGCCTTCGAGATGGAGCTCCGGCTCCGGCTCCGGCGTGGCGATGGAGAAGAAGGGAGGGCTGCTTCACTTCTGCGAGGTCTGCGGCGTGCGGTGCAACAGCGAGAAGGTGCTGGCGTCGCATCTCGGCGGGAGGAAGCACAGGGAGAGGGTTCAGGGACTACGTTAATTAATTAGTATACGTTGAGAATTAAGAAAGAGAACTGCTCTCTCTACCGTTGTTAATTACTAGTAGTTCGTAGGCAATGTATTCGCTTTACCTTTAATAGTAGAGAACCGTTAATCAGTACGTGATGATGCTGCCAGTAGCTAGCAAGTGGCAGCAAGGCTGCAAGGGTGCTCTCCATTCCTTCTCTTTGTTACTTGGATCGCATTTAGCTGGTTCAATAGATTTTAGAGAGAGAAAAAAAGGTGACTTTACAGTTCACCGGTGAACTGTGAGTAAGCTAGACAGTTTGGCTAATCTGAATCTTTCATCTTTATATACAAAGATTATGCACCTGATCATATTTATATAATTTAGTGAGGAGTGGTTCTCTCGACACTGGATTGTCCGCCTCTCTTGTTCATAAAACCGCCTGGCCCCTCCGAGCCGCGTGCAGCGCGGAACCGGCTTACCACGGTTAACCGTGGTTAGCCGGCGGTTTTGCATGGTTTTGGCTGCGAAAGGAAAGCACTAGTTTGCCAAATTTTGACGTGGCTAACCATGGTTTTACACGGTTAACCGCGGTTACGTCCGGCTAGCCGCTGTTAGTATCAAATGTGCTCAGAAAAAAGGAAAAAAGCGGAAAAAAATATATTAAAATTTTGTCATGACCTATGTTATATTTTATACAAAAAAAACATATTAAAATTATTTAAGAGACATACATGATAGTTGTGACGGCGTGTTCTCCGCTCAACCACTGCGGATCACACCCCTATCAGATTTCTATGTTGCTAGCCGATCAACCCGAGTTCAGTTCGATTCGAGCGTCAAGCACGGCGAGGAGCGACACGCAGAGATTACCAGGTTCGGACCCCCTCGCGGGTAATAGTCCTACTCCTGCCGAGTCTTAACTCTTTTCGTGTTGTGGTTGTATGGAATGCTATCACAAAATGTGTCAAACCCCCCTCCCTTCTCTCTCATCCCCTTTTATACAAGCCTTCGAACCGGCGGAGAGAGCCGAGGGGGTAGGCAGTACAGTACTTTCAGTACACTGATAAGACATGAGGGACGGGGCAGGAGAGACGAAAACGTGCTGCTGCTGAGCGGCGCCGCCCACGCGTGCTTCGCAAGTGGCCTCTGACCCGTGTGAACACACCGGTGACAGAACGGGCTGGCCCCAGCTTGCGCCGCCTGACGCGGGCGGCCGTCCTGAAGACGCCCAACTCTCTCTGCCGGTCAAATCCGCAGCGCCACAGTGACAGTTGATCAGACCTGCAGAGGTCACTGTGACGGTAATCATCTCTTCATCTGTCTATCCGCGCGTAATGTAGCATTGAATGTGCCCGTCCTTCGCAGCAGGGGGGAGCCTTCGCCCAGAAGACTCCTTTCGGGACGCTTCCTGCCATGCGGGCCCCACCTGACAGAGAGGGGCCCTGCGCGCGCCGAGTCTTCTTCAGGACTCTTCATACCCCGGTATTTATTATACCGACAAGTTGATACTTGATACTAGTAAAATGCAAATATGCAATCATACTCATACATTCATATTTCATGCTATCATAGATTCATAGTTCATAAACTAATAAAAATAACAAGTTCACAAGTTGTCCATTATTCCATTCACAAGTTCACAAATCACAAGTCACAAGAGTTCACAACAGTATGGCAATGAAATTTGAGAAATTTCATCGATCGTATTCGCATGATAAGCTAATGATTGATGAGCACCCTAGCAGTCCTGCATCACAATTAACAATGGGTAATATGCATTATGCAATGACCAATGAAATTAGGTAAAGAGCAGAAGATGTGAAGTGTCAAATGGTAAGTCCACACGTTACCGTTATTTCGATCTGTGAAGTGTCAAATGGAAAGTACACTTCCAGTGATGTTGCTCGGATTATTGATCTTCATTTGAAATAATTATGACCCCATCAGTTGCCCTCAAAATGGCCCTGAACTCATCCCAACTTTGTCCTGTCGTCCAGTTATTTGCTTACCAGCGTGCTTATAACATGTCATATTGGTCAGGCTCTTCACTTTCGTACAAATTTCACAAGTTGTCCATTATTCCATTCACAAGTTCACAAATCACAAGTCACAAGAGTTCACAACAGTATGGCAATGAAATTTGAGAAATTTCATCGATCGCATTCACATGATAAGCTAATGATTGATGAGCGCCCTAGCAATCCTGCATCACAATTAACAATGGGTAATATGCATTATGCAATGACCAATGAAATTAGGTAAAGAGCAGAAGACGTGAAGTGTCAAATGGTAAGTCCACACATTACCGTTATTTCGATCTGTGAAGTGTCAAATGGTAAGTCCACTTCCAGTGATGTTGCTCAGATTATTGATCTTCATTTGAAATAATTATGACCCCATCAGTTGCCCTCAAAATGGCTCTGAACTCATCCCAACTTTGTCCTGTTGTCTAGTTTTTTGCTTACCAGCGTGCTTATAACATGTCATATTAGTCAGGCTCTTCACTTTCATACAAATACCAAAATGGTTTGGGTCATCCTAGGGGATAAGCTGCGACTCCTGAGGGGTAAGCTAAGTCCCTAACTTAACTACCCTAAGTCCCTAACTAACCTAATGCATTAGCCCTAACCCTAACTACTTGCGGCCAACCTCAACTAATACACGGCTAACCGCCATTACTAACTGGCTAGCCGCACCAATCGAACAGCTAACCGGCCTCTTGGCCGCCTTTGGCGCAGCCGGGCATCGCCCGCGCAACCACTATACGGTTAGCCTCCTAATAAGCTTGGCTTACCTCTGCAAAAATCCAGCTAGCAGCCTCAAAAACGCGGCTAATCGGCCTCCAGCTGGCCCCTGGCCACACTGGCGCCCTTGCGTGGCTCCTCGCTGGTATTCGGCTAGACGCGATTAATCGCAGAAACCGCATGGCTAGCCGCTGAGTAGAAGAGAAAAGTACCAATGGATGGTCGGCTTCGGCTGATTCCGGCGCGGACGGCGATGGATCTGGAGGGCGACACGCTGGTGGCTGGAGGAGAAGTGAGAGCACGGGGACCACATGATGGGTGAAGAAAGAATCACTGGGCTGACCGGCTGAGGGAGTTTTTCCCTATAAAAGAGCTCATAGACTCAAACACGGTAATACCGTATATACCCTCGCAAATGGGCCTTAATGGGCCATCCCTCCCCTTGGGCAAGCCCCCAGCCAGCCCAGCCAGCATTTTTTCCATTTTCAGATTTTTTAATACAAAATCACATGAAATAATGAGAAATCTTTTAAATTTTTAAATTTTGATTTAGAATAATTAATACCATTTTTAAAAAATTACTGCTTTTCACTTCAAATTTGAATTCGACGAATTCCATCTGATTAACCCAAGCTGTTTGCCTAACCGTCCGTTGGCCCTACGTCACCCGTCCCCTTGGATCATGGCCGTCCATCCCTCTTGATCATATTTAGTGAGGAGTGGTTCTCTCGACGGTGTAACCCTATTTACCCTTTGAATATACAACGATTATGCACGGTAATCCATCAATCAGGCACCCTTTGTCCTCCTCCCCTACCCCGACACTCCCTCTAACCCCTTCTCCAACCCTGACGACCTTCCCTAACCCCGGAGCTCGCTGCAACCTTTTTCTCCATACGCCATGCCACCTAGAGCTCACCATAGAAAAAGCTTCCCTTGACACCGTGCCGCTGCCATCCATGCGGCCACCATGCTCCCCATCAAGCTGATGCAGCCCTTGACGCCGCCAAGCTCGTCGTGGTCCCGACGCTGGTGGAGACGTGGAGCACGACCATTGGGGTGGAGGTCACACCAATGGGGAGGAAGGATGCCAGTGTCGTGGGGTGAAGGGAGCGGCTTGCGACGGTGAGAGAGAGAGAGGTGCTTGGTGGTGGGGAGGAGGTGATGACGGCAGCCGATGCCGGTGCAGGCCCTGACCGATTTGAACATGCCCCCAAGAGAGAGCGAGGGATAGTTTAAAGAGAGACAGAGACGAAAGATTAGAAAGAGGGGGAGTGATGTAGATGCCACGTGTACGCCACATCAACGAAACCATGCCACATATGCAAAATATCCCAAAATCGTCATGTTGACCATTCAACCCCGGATTTTATAAAGAAAAAATTGCACGGTAGCTTCCGGAACTTGTACCAAATTACACGAAATCCCCTAAACTTTGAAATTGCTTTCTCAGCTCCTGGAACTTGTCTCTAGTTGCACCGTTAGTCCTGGGCTGTTAGGATCCGTTAGATATTCCATTAAACGGTGACGTGGCGCCCACGTGGCCGTTAAGTGCTAACGTGACGCTGACATGGCCCCAAAAATCCCAAAATATCAACAACGACCTTTAAAAATTAGGAAAATACAGAAAAACAAAAATTAATTCACAAAATTCATAAAAAAATCCATAAGTTTCATAAAAATCCCAAAAAAAGCATTTAAAAATCTAGAAAACTTTAGGAAAATCGAAAATAACTCAAAAAAACATTTAAAAAAATCCAGAAAATTCATACAAATCCAAAACAAAAAATCACTTAAAAATCTAGAAAAATTCAGAAAAACCAAAAAGTAATTCACAAAAATTCTAAAAAAATCCAGAAAATTCATTAAAATCCAAAAAATCATAACAATCACTTAAAAATTTAGAAAAATTTTGAAAAGCCGAAAGTAATTCAAAAAAATAATAAAAAAACATAACAAATCATTTAAAAATTTAGAAAATTTAGAAAAAAAAATCACAAAATTCATAAAAATCCAAAAAACATTTGTGAATTTTTTACGAACTTTGTCAACTATTTTATTATTTTTTATGACATTTTGGTTTTTTATGAATTTTTTGGTTTCTTGTGAATTTTGTGAATTTCTTTTAGTTTTTCTAAATTTTTCAAGATTTTTTATGTTTGTTTGGATTTTTATGATTTCTTTGGTTTTTATGAATTTTGTGAATTATTTTCGGTTTTTATAATTTTTTTTAGATTTTCAAATGATTTTTTATGATGTATTGGTTTTTAATTTTTTTTGAATTTTAATGAATTTTGTGAATTATTTTCATGTTTTCTAATTTTTTTGAAATTTAAAATGATTTGTTTGGATTTTTTGAAATTTCTACATTTTATGATTTTTGTGGATTATTTTCAGGTCTTCTAAATTTTTCTATATTTTTAAATTATTTTTCATGTTTTTTTTTGTGAATTTCCTGGATTTTTATGAATTTTGTGAATTTTTTTGGTTTTTTATGAATTTCCTGGATTTTTATGGATTTTGTTAATTTTTTTATATGAATTTTACTAGATTTTTAAAGGTTTTTGTTGATATTTTGGGATTTTTGGGGCCACGTCAGCACTTAACGGCCATGTGAGCGCCACATCACCGTTTAACGGAATTTCTAATGGATCCTAGCAGCCCAGGAATAACGGTGCAACTAGAGACAAGTTCGAAAGCAATTTCAAAGTTTAGGGGATTTCGTGCAATTTGATACAAGTTTCGGGAGCTACAGTGTAATTTTCTCTTTTATAAATAAGGGGCATAACCATATTTTGGTTTAGATACCAAAATGGTCTGGCAGACATAGTTGAGCAATGAAATTGACACTTTTTTGAAGACAAATAAATAAGCCGATGAAAACAACCCTAAACGATCTATCAGCAACGCATAACCTCAGTACCAACAAACATGGTTTTTGAACTGATTAGGAAGAACCTTTGGTATCGGTTCTTGAACTGGCACAAGTCATTCGGGACTGATGTCCAACCCACCCACCCACGCGTATTGATATAAAATTCATAAAAAAAAACAAATCATTTAAAAATTTTTAGGGTTTTAAATTTTTTTTTATGATTTATTGGTTTTTAATGATTTTTTTATTTTTAATGAATTTTGTGAATTATTTTCATGTTTTCTAATTTTTTTGGATTTTTAAATGATTTGTTTGGATTTTTAGAATTTGCTATATTTTATGATTTTTGTGGATTATTTTCAAGTCTTCTAAATTTTCTATTTTTTTTTATGAATTTCCTGGATTTTTATGAATTTTGTTAATTATTTTTGGTTTTTTCTGAATTTTACTAGATTTTTTAAGGTTTTTGTTGATTTTTTGGGATTTTTGGGGCCACGTCAGCGCCACGTCAGCACTTAACGGCCACGTGGGCGCCACGTCACCGTTTAACGGAATTTCTAACGAATCCTAACAGCCCAGGACCAACGGTGCAACTAGAGACAAGTTCTGCGAGTTGAGAAAGCAATTTCGAAGTTTAGGGGATTTCGTGCAATTTGGTACAAGTTTCGGGAGCTACAGTGTAATTTTCTCTTTTATAAATAAGGGGCATAACCGTATTTTGGTTTAGGTACCAAAATGGTCTGGCAGACATAGTTGAGCAATGAATTGACACTTTTTTGAAGACAAATAAATAAGTCGATGAAAACAACCCTAAACGATCTATCAGCAACGCATAACCTCAGTACCAACAAACAAGGTTTTTGAACTGATTAGGAAGAACCTTTGGTACCGGTTCTTGAACTGGCACAAGTCATTCGGGACTGATGTCCAACCCACCCACCCACGCGTATTGATATAAAATTGCTGCAATAACACCCAATTCATCGTCGGGTTGGGCTTGCATCGCCACCGTCGTGGCTCCCGCCGCTTCTGCTCCACGCCGCACCGCCGCCAGTTGCCGCTGCCTCCGCCCTCGTCACTGTTGCGCTGAGCCGCCGCCGCCGCCGCAACTCCCATCGCCGACCCGTCATCGCCGCTGCCGGAGATGTAGAAGAAGGCGGCGGATCGGGGTAAAGGAGAAAAAATGGGTGAAAATGGTGGAAAGACGGGGAAATATGATTAAAAAAAAAATGAAAATGTCATTTGGGAACTCAATTCGTTGCCTCGGTGTCATATGAGAATTAGAGACGGATTGGGTGTCATTTTGAAAAGTGGCAACGAATTGGGTGTCATTACAGCAATTTTTCCGACTATGATATGCATTTCTTTAGAATGTTTTTGAAACGATGCATCAGACTGTTGAGAAATAAACTGGACAAGTCAGTTTATAAAATGGGCAAAATAGTTAATTATCCTAATTACGAGATTAACCATAATTAACAGTTAACAGTGCTTAATTAGTACACTAATGACCGAAGGGACGCAACTCCTCTCTATGGCCTACGGCGTACGCAAGAAGCAACCACCGAAGGAGAATTGACACGTTACTTTTGTATAAAAGGGAAAATGTTCCCATTGTAAAACAGTTGATCAATCATTAATAAAGAAGTTTTACACATTCTTTTGACACTGAGTTCATCGGCTACAAACACGTTAACCGATACCGGTGTTCTCATATCAGTACCAGTTCGTGCGTTACAAATCGGTACTGATGGGCTCTCGTGCCAGCCGACCTACAGTTTCAATATTGCCCATACGTAATCCTTTGTATAGACGCTGAGGCGGACGAACACTAAGATGGAATAGGCCCGCTAATATGCCCAAAGTACCCGCAGCAATATGGTGAGAAGCTATTCCCCTCGGAACAAAAGGATCAAAACCTTCTACACCCCCGCCTACCAAAGAACTCAGTAGTGTCGGTTCATAATGCGAGTTCCCGACCGGTTCCTTCATTTCTCAATCGAAGCTTTACAGGAAAACGAAACGCGAGTAGGCGAACCTCCAAAGATGCTAATTCCTCGACCCTCCGAAGACACGAATACGAGCTCCATTCCTCGATTCCGCGTTGCGATTCCCTTGCACACGAAGCAACCCCTCGTCTCCTCCCCCTCAAGCCGCCTTTCCCTTCATAAATCCATCATCATTGGCCGAGTTCAGATCGCCGCAGTCCCACGTCCAAAGGCTCGGTAGGCTTCTCACTTGCTTCCACCCTCTTCCCTCCTCCTCGCGCCGCGCCGCGCCGCCCCGCTTCCCTCGCCGGAACAGCAACCCCGGCCTGGTTCCGAACCGGCCGCCGCTCTGCCTCCCACCCCACCCGGCCGAGCGACCGATGGAGTTCACCCGCCGAGGGGCGGCAGATGCCGCCGCCGACGCCGGCGACGGCCGCCGCTTCCCTGACCCTCCGCCGCACGGTACGCGTCGAGGCTCTCCAGTCTCCAGTCTCCACCCCCTTCCCTTCATCATCGTCTCTCGAGTCGGTGGTCGTTTCTTCCTAGGAAAGGGCCGGGGGTTTATGGTTCAAGAATGCCTGCGATTTGTTGTGCAAAACGTTAGGATAGTGGGGAAAAATGGCTTCTTTTCCGTTTTGCTTGGTTCAAACGCGGGCGATTTGTTGGGCAATCGAAACGCTGGCTTCTTTCCCGTTTTGCTTGGCTCAAACGCCCGCGATTGCTGATTGATGCTTGTGGTTTCAAGGAAGGAAGGAAGGAAGCAGGATATTGTGTCTGTCGCCGCCGTCTTGGTAAAATATGCGATGGTATTGCCATTGGGACTTTTCTACCTGGTCCGTGCCTGATCAACACGATGGACGGGCAAGGTGCATGTCGGAGTCGGACAGATCAAAGATTCCGCACACAACTTGTTCGTGTTTTCGCATGAAAAAAAAATTCCATCTTCCATCGACATGCTTACAGGAGCGTCGTAGCGGTCAGCGTAACGTTAAATGGCCGCTGACTTTTTTACACGCATTTAACTATTCGTCTTATTTAAAAATTTAATGTAAACATGCGTAAATATAAATGATGCTTAAAGTACATTTAATAATAAAACAAATCACAACAAAAAATAGAAGGAGTTGATGATGGTGAAATAAGGCCTTAATTTGCCTGCAACTCTGGTTTCCAAAGGAATTCCTGAGATGATGGTGAAATAGAGCGGTTTCTAATCAGATGTACGGTTACCCGAGATAGCGCGTGAAATCTCCTCTCTGTTGTTGTGACGGCGCCGATGATCTTCGGCTAGGTAAAGAATTCGGGTCGATTTCGTTTTCTGTTCATACGCCGCTGTACGGCTACCGCGTGCTGACTGACCGTCATGAACCACGCGTTGATGTTGCAGAAGACGCGATGGTGATGACGAGGGACGAGCTGCTGCTGCAGCTCCAGAGGGAGCGCCTCCGCCAGGAGATCATCGTCGACGAGCTTGCCAAGATAGAGCGCGCCATGGCCCTGCGCGCCACCGCCGGCGGTGACCAGGCCGCGCCGCCGCCCCGGCTCGGCGTGGCCGGTGACGACGCGTGGTCGGAGTTTGGCGAGGAGTTCATGTGGCCGCAGCGCCGGGGGCCCATCGGTGATCGGTCTGAAGTGCCCGGGAACAACGATGCAGTGCCCGGGAAGCCATCCATGGGTGATCGGTCTGAAGAATGCTCGGGACCATATCGCTGTGAGGGTAACGCGGCATTTGGTGAGCAGGACCTGCCGGGATCCAACGGGGTAAGCGGCATGTCCATGATCATCCTCTTTCCTGATACGCACATGTTTTGGCCATGCATCTACTGTGAATCCCCAGTTCCTCACCAAATCAAACCTAGTTCCTTGAAAGATCGATCTACTGCTTTCATCAACCCACATTTCGCTACATGCTTTCGGATTGTATTGTAAAAAAAAATATTCATTTTTTCCCCTTGATGTCATCTCCAAACCAGAGTACCGTACCTCCAGAGAAGGCGACACCGGCGGTGAAGTGGGAGCTGAAAGGGATAACCATACCAGTGAAGAAGCCGAAGTCACAGCAGACATGGGATTGCGCCGTGTGCCAGGTGCGAGCAACCAGCGAGCGCAACCTGCAGGAGCACCGTGCAGGGCAGAAGCACAAGTCCAATGTAGCAATATTGGGACTTCAGACTGAAGCCGCTGACCAGGTTCAGAGGACGAAATCAACAGCAGAACCTTCCCCTGGTACAGCCCAAAAATGGAGCTGCAGCATTTGCCAAGCTATCTGTACCAGCGAAGTGGACCTCAAGAAACATCTAGGAGGTGAAAGACACCGAGAGAAGATGCGAGCCCTGTGCGAAGAAGGGAAGAACATGGCAAGGGATTTCGAGTCACAGAAGGCAAAGCTGGAGCCAAACAATGTGCCCCAAAATGCAGAGAAGATGATTTTAACATGGTGCTGTAGCATTTGCCAAGCTCGCTGTACTTGCGAATCGGACTTGGAGAAACACCTAAGAGGCGGAAGACACCAGGCGAAGATTGAAGCCCTATTTGAAGAAGGTAAGAACATGGCAGAGAATTCTGAGCCATGGAAGGCAAAGATGAATTTAAAAAATGTGCCCCAACATGCAGAGAAGACAGCTTCATCATGGAGCTGTAGCATTTGCCAAGCTCACTGTACTTCTGAATCAGACCTGAAGAAACACCTAAAAGGTGAAAGGCACCGAGTGAAGATTCAAGCCCTTAATGAAGAAGGCCCTAACATGGCAAAGAATCCGGAGTCACAGAAGGCAAAGTTGCACCAGAACAATGTGCCCCAACATGCAGAGAAGACAGTCTCGAGATGGAGCTGTAGTATTTGCCAGGCTCACTGTACTTGTGAATCAGACTTGCAAAACCACCTTAGGGGGTGGAGACACCAACTGAACATCCAGGCCCTACGCGACGAAGCAAACCAACATATGAGCCATCCTCCAGATTTTGCCAAGATCCAAAACCTACTCTGGGAATGGAGGTGCAGTCTCTGCAAGGTCACATGTAACTCTGAATCTCAATTTGTGAATCACTGCATGAGCAGCAAGCACCAGCAGAAGCTGCAAGCCCTACAGGGAGAAGAAAGCAAGAATTCAAAGGCGAGCCGTCAGAAGGCGGCGAACGTCCCTTCAGATGAGCCTAACAGCAAGAAGCCAAGCTCAGAGAAGGTGGACAAGCAAAAGGAATTGTACCTTTGCAAAGCCTGCGATGTGCGGTGCAACAGCGAGAAGATGCTCACCCACCATCGTGCTGGAAAAAAACATGCAGATAAGGTGGGGAAACTGAAGGAACTAGGGTTTTGCACGGTCTGCAATCTGCAGTGCAGTAGCAAGAAGGTGCTTGTGGATCATCAAAATGGGAAGAAACACTTGGAAAATGTGGCGAAACAGAAGGCGCCATATTTTTGCGAGGTCTGCAAATTGCAGTGCAGCAGTGAGAAGATGCTCACTAATCATTGTTATGGGAAGAAACATCGGGCAAAGCTTAACGCAAAGAAGTGAAATTCATTTGTGGATATGGGTGTAACCATTTAAATATCCGATAGCGTTGCAACAATTTAACCATCATCTCGGGGCTAACAGCAGCTGTTACTTGTTTGCTATAATACTACTTGTTCAACCTGGCATTCATTTACGACAATACAGGCAGGTAGTAGATGTCACAAATTGTACTTATCTGAAACGGTAGCAAGAAGTAAACGGTAGCAAGAAGTGCTTCAAGTATTCCACACCTGCACCTTCAGGGTGCTACCTTTTCTTTTTTAAGTTGACCAAGCATTTACCGTACCTGCTCATCTTCAATGAAGTATGATATACTCGGCAAATGACAAATGATAATGAAAAAACATCAGTTAAACTGATTAGCACGCCGTTTCCAAATGATAAACACAACACACATGGCAAAAACAAAAGCATAATCAACAAGGGCAATTCAGAATCTTAACTTGAACTTTTTCTAGCATCGTGATTATCAAATCAAACTTCCCTTCAAGCATGCCAAACTATCTGAGCTTTATGGAGCTGGGATAGTACCAGTGTACCATGAAGAATTAATCTATCCTTATCAATTATATCTTTACAGAGCACTTCAAGACATTTGTGAAATACTAAGCAGAGTGCAGTCAATCAACAGATATGGGTGCTTTTTTAGCCACGCCTACGGAGGGATTAGACCTTCAACGCTACCTGGTCTTGCCATGCAATTGCCCTCTTATCATCACTTGATGGAGAATTTCCTGTATCTCTACAAACTGGTAATAAGTTGACATCATTTGTCATCATATCTTCCTCTACCACAGCATGTCCAAGCTTCATAGGTTTTGAATGGTCCTGTTGCCCCTGGCAACCAACTCCATCAGCATTCTGCGGATCAAGTTACATGCAGATGAAGTTACACGGTTATTCGTCAGAAATAATTGTTTTCCCGAAAGGATCTAGTCGCCAGAAATTCATACATTCTTGCCTTTGAAAGCATGGTTACATACCATTAGGGAATCTCGATTTAGGTCCAAATTTGTGTTTTTTCTTGTCGACGGCACTTCAGTCGCTGCATCACGAAATGCCAATGCGTCATTGCTTTCAACAGGAGATGGAACTTTCTGGCATTGCTTCTTCAGCCTATGCTGTGCTTGCTGTGCATAACCCTTTGCAAACGAATTGTGCTTCTTTCGCAGGAATCTTGGAATAAAATGCAATTCCAGGATTAGCTAATTGGGCGAACAAAACTAAGTACTAGGTGACAATACAGAGCGGTAAAAATTAATCAAAGAACAGTCTTAGCCTTTTTTGTTCCAGATTAAAGTTGAGTTGCGTTTTACTGTAGCAAATTTGTGACAGCTCGAAAGCCGTTTTAAAATTTTCAAAAAAAATGAAAAAATATTTTACGAACTCTAAGGAGAACTATTTAAAACACCACAAAAATAAATACAAAATAGTTTGGCTTATACAAAAATAACAAATTCTCGTTTAATTTAATTTAATTTAATTCTTACTTGACTTCAGCGAGCAGGCCAAGCTTTCGCCGGTTCAAGCTCTCTAGCCTCCTCTTCTTTTCTTCAGTGTACTGCATCAAATATGACATGAACTTCAAGCTCAATCGATTATATGAAGTGTCTGTCATTAGTTCGTACTGGCACAATAGAACAGATTCCATGTACAGTATCTAGTCCGTCCTGGAACAGGAACGAATTCTCGAAACCCCAATGCTACCAACAATAGCCTTGCAACAAAATCCCCAATCTCTGATATACCAATGCAAGTGCAGTACTTGTAAAACATCAATCAGCAATAATAAAAAAAAAAGGAGCGACGCGAGATCAGACAGCGGCGCGACAACGCGAATCGCTGCAGCACCATGAACGAATCCAACAACAATCGAGCGGGAAGAGAAACACAGATTCATAACGGGCCAAGAACCGACGAACCTTGAGCAGATCGTGGTAGTCTCGCAAGAGCACGTGGTACCTGTTCCTGCTCTCCGCCTCCCTATCCCTCCCCGCCGGCGGCGCCGCCAAAGGCCTCTTCTTGCCCTTCTTCTTCACCAGCCGCACCTCGCCGCCGCCGCCGTCCATCGCACCGGAGCGGCCAAGAACGCGGCTTTATCCGCCGGAGACACGGCGGCGCGGAGGAGGGGGAGGGGGAAGCAAGATCCAGACGGGGAGGGGAGGAGACCGAAGCGGCCGTGTGGGCGGTGTCAGGACTGAGGCAGAGGCAGAGGCAGAGGCAGGGCACGGGAGGGAGGGAGGGAGGCGGGCGGGGATAGGAAGGACACCTCCCCCATATCCATCCATCCATCCGATTCCGATGTGGTGCGGTGGCTGCCTCGTCTCGGGGGCAGACGCGGGCGAGCGGGCGGGGCGCGTGGGCCGTGGGCGTGACCGACACGGAGTCTTGCAGACGGAGAGGGGGCATTGGAGACGAGAGGGGGCTTCGGAGTCTTGCAGGGTTGGGGGCTCTGGACTCCTGAGTTTGCAATTGAGAGTTCGCCCACCACTTGTTTTTTCGCCGGTTCCTCCATATCCATGCGTCTAATGGCCATGGGAGCTGGAGCTGAGCAAGTTGCAGCCTGCAGCTGCATATTATGGTGCCTGTGATCACAGGGATAGAAATTATATGGCACCGTGGCACCCGGAGGGAGATAGGGAGAGACCAGAGGAGAGAGAGAGGGGAAGAGATAGAGAGAGGAGGAGAGAGATAGACATAAAATTGGGTGCCACAAAGCTTGTGTGGCACCGGATGCCACCAAATTTTCTTCCGTGATCGCAGTGGTGTTTGGAGTCCATGGTTTTGGCCTACGTCAGCAAGCAAACTTGAACCCTTTCATTTAAGGGGTGGCTGTAACAATATTTTTGTTTGTAAAAGGTAGGGCAGCCTAATCAACGACTTATATTAACACATTTTCCAATTTTTAATTACCTAAATATGCATTTGAGAAGTATATCAAATTGACCCAACTGAACAAGTTTAAAACCTAGCCTGTGTTCCGCTCTTTTTACGATCTTACATACTCCCTTCATTCTTTTTATTTAAAAATGCATTTGACTTTTGCACACGTCTTTAATCATTCGTCTTATTTAAAAAAATATATAAATATCATTTATTTTGTTTGTTTTATCATTAAAGATACTTTAAGCATAACTTATATTTTTGCGTGTTCGTCCTAAATTTTTAAATAAAACGAATGATTAAAGACGTGTCAAAAAATCAAAGGCGTAAAAAAAATATAGTATTAATTTCCAAGGTAACAAACTTTTTTTTCTCTCCTGCTGTCCTACATCCAAGGAAAAATGTCTCTCACTTGATCCATTTTTTTAGTTTTACTTAAATGCATGTAGACCGTTTTTTCTATGAATTTATTTGTTCCCAAGTAGAAAAGGTATGTTCCGTTCTGAAGTTTCTTATGGACGCACATGTAATAGCATCTCTCTTTGAGGCATGATATTGTGAGGATGAAGTCGTCATAGACATGCATGCTATCTATGGGATAGGAAGGACACCTCCCCCATATCCATCCATCCATCCGATTCCGATGTGGTGCGGTGGCTGCCTCGTCTCGGGGGCAGACGCGGGCGAGCGGGCGGAGCGCGTGGGCCGTGGGCGTGACCGACACGGAGTCTTGCAGACGGAGAGGGGGCATTGGAGACGAGAGGAGTTGGGGGCTTGGGGCTTCCGAGTCTTGCAGGGTTGGGGGCTCTGGACTCTGGAGTTTGCGGTTGAGAGTTCGCCCACCACTTGTTTTTTCGCCGGTTCCTCCATATCCATGCGTCTGATGGCCATGGGAGCTGGAGCTGAGCAAGCTGCAGCCTGCATAATATGGTGCCTGTGATCGCAGTGGTGTTTGGTGTCCATGGTTTTGGCCTGCGTCAGCAAGCAAACTTGAACCCTTGCATTTAAGAGGTGGCTGTAACAATATTTTTTGTGTTTGTAAAAGGTGGGGCTGCCTAATCAACCACTTATTAACACATTTTTCTATTTTTAACTACCTAAATATGCATTTGAGAAGTATATCAAATTGTCCCAGCCTGTGTTCCGCTCTTTTTACGATCTTCCTCCGTTCTTTTTATTTGATGACTTTGATTTTTGGACACGTATTTGACCATTTGTTTTATTTAAAAAATATATAAATATCATTTATTTTGTTTGTTTTATCATTAAAGATATTTTAAGCATAACTTATATTTTTGCATGTTCGTCCTAAATTTTTTAATAAAACGAATAATTACAGGTGTGTCCAAAAATCAAAGGCATCAAATAAAAAAACAGAGATAGTATTAATTTCCATGGTAACAAACTTATTTTTCTCTCCTACTGTCCTACATCCAAGGAAAAATGTCTCTCACTTTATCCATTTTTTCATTTTTACTTAATTACATGTAAGACTTTTTTTTCAATTAATTTATTTGTTCCCAAGTAGAAAAGGTATGTTCCATTCTGAAGTTCCTAATGGACGCACATGTAATAGCATCTCTCTTTGAGGCATGATGCATGCTATCTATTGAACCAAAGAAGCTACTGTTGAGTGTGGTGCTCTCTCTTCTCATGTGTGTTCATTCATTTGGTGTGTTGTATCCAAATGTGGAAAGTCGTTATGGTGGTGCCATGCGATTTTTGTATAAATGTGGTACTCTTAGATCTCCTTTCATTGCTTTAGGAATGTCACGGCCTTGTTCTTTTTAACCAAAAGATGAAAATTTAATATGAAAAAATTATGACCCCTAGAGATCTTGAAGACCCAAAAGATAATAAAAAATTATTTCAGGATCTTTAAGAATAAACTTTTAAAACCCTATAAAAATGAGTAAAAGTACTATATTGTCCAACTTGTACAAAAATAACAAATTTTCATCGTTACATTTTAATTCTAATTTATGCTAGCATCCTCTTCCATAACTTGTTGATTTCTATAAAAGGCCATGAATTGAACAACATTCAAATGCAAAAACTTTGAACGTTTATTTATTTTATTTTTATATTGCAAGTGCAATTGGCGGGAAAAAGATGACTCATGATTCATGAAAAATATACACAATTATTATCTATATGGTTAAAAAGAGTCTTGCGCGGTGGAGGTGGCAGGGCTAACTTTTTTAAAAAATAATAGAAATTTCATAAGATCATTGATCAAATGGTTACAATTATAGAAAGAACAATTAAAATATCACTTCTATCGGTGGCAGTCATCTGCTCTCGCCGCGCGGCCGGCCGACAGCTGGGCCCGCGGGAGGCGCCGATGTGGGTAGGCGTCTGCCCCGCAGCCACTCCCTTAAAATATAACACCACCTATTAAATCAGCATCTACTTGAGAAAATATTAAAATCAACTTACTTTCCACTCACCCGAGTCAAGCAGCTATAATATGCATAGTACAATGCTTGCACTGGTAATGCTTGCACTGGTATCATACTAGGTTTTTTTTTGTTCATTCAGAAAGGCAAACATTTTCATTGCAAGAGATGATGCATGAACATCCCAATTCAACTCCTCCATCGTTCTTCTCTAATCTATCTCCATCGGCCACATCTGTTGATAGATAAAAAGCATCTGACGTCGTTGTGGAGAGTAGCTCTTACATGATAACCCATCACCAAATCCCCACCACGGTAGACATAAATCGCAATAGCCAACAAACATATTCCCACCACGGTAGACATAAATCGCAATAGCCAACAAAACAGATTAAGGACCACGTGCACCAACCCTACTAAAACACACAGCTAAGGAGGTCACCAAAGGCAAAGATCACACTTTGAAATCTTACAAAAGAGCTTATTGCAGTAATAAATTATCGACACAGAGGCCAGGATAGCTAGGAAGTACACCATAACCCTATGGTACTATATCTCCCAAGACATCTAAAGTTTCAAGATGAAAAGGTCCCATACCTCTCTAACTCCGACCCTGGTCATCAGAATTAGAGGAGCAAGGGGGCCTCATCGTCTTCTGCATGCTATTAGAGTTTCTGGTAGGGTTAACTTATAACCTCCACTATTAATCACTCATTCATCCAACAATTTATACTCTCGATCTCCAGAACCTGGTAAACCATCATAAATGAAGTGGCTGTACGTCGAATTTGTGTTATTTGCACCCAATCGATAAATTTAAGTGAGTAGTTTTTTTGGGGGATAAAGTCTATCTTTTTTTAGAAGAATAAAATTTTCATTCATATAGTAAAACACGCTGTTACATAGAGGCCCTTGGCTAATAGCTAAATTATCAACAAGGTCTTAAAGGATATAATATTAAAGCAACCAATGCATCTAGTTTCACTTTGATCGCTGCTATCGTCGAATTGAAGGACTATTGCAATTAATGGCGGGGTGGGGGTGGGGGGGGGGGGGGGACGATGGCTTTGGGCTTCATACGAAACAAATAAGCTGCGGGGTGACAAGCATTGGCTGACGATCCTCGACAATCACTAATCTTATCTCTTCCAGCCTCATCTTCATAGAAAGTCGAAAAAAAAATATCAACACAGACAATAGGTTTAGAGACTGTCTATTTGATAGTCGACTGAAAATCATAAAAGTTTTAGTCGACTGTGTATGTTTGATTTTTTTTTGGTTGTTTTCAGTCACTTTTATGTTTTGGTCGTTCCCGTGTTTTGATGTCATTGTTATAGCTGCACTGGAAAAAGGCCTCATAGTCAATGGGCCGAACATGTTTAGGTACATTTAACGGCCCATTTAACAGATTAGTACTGTACATGAATTAAAATGGGCCAAACAGGCCGTATGGAACAAAACAAAAAATATTAAAAGGCCCAGGATAAAGAGATCAACCCTTCCTGCAAGAAAAAAGATGCTCCTGATCAGTACAAATCGATAGGAAAAGAAATAGACGGATCAAAATGGAAGAAAAGAATAATAGAAGGAGGAAATATGCGATGAGGGGAAGATGAACTATTCAGGGAGCAAATGACAGATCACCATATCTCTTACTCCTGGAAGGGCACCATGGATAAGGGAGGGCTTGGAGCAGCAATGTGTTGTGATGCTGAAAAATCTGTGAGTAGATCTGAAATTTATTTTGATCTAGTCTTTCAATGAACTGCAATAAGGAAGCATGCAACAGATTTCAGCATTCGCTTTTTTGATTTACCTATACGTACAACCAGTTTAAAATCTTAAGAAAAAATAACGTTTCCCAGAATTATTAGTCTTTGGATTTGTTATTATTTTTGAACTTTAGCTTTCAGAACTATTAGTCTTCATATTATATCTGTATCATCTTTTTGATATAGATCTGACAATTTAGTTTTGATATAGGGCCGCAACCTCAACCTGCTGCTATGTGAAAACAAAAAACACACATGTTTTGGTACTATTACAAACTTTCATGAGAGTTCAAAAAGGATAAAATGTTTCCTCAATTTTCTTCCCAGGACATGCATTATCTTAAAAAAAATTGTTTCCCCAGTTTTCTCCAGAAAATCTAACACAGAACATGCATGAGAAATCCTCCCCCAAAACATGCATGAAAAACTCCTTAGCATGTTAGTTATGTTTTGATAGCTTCTATACACACTGAGCTATTTTAGATTATATTGAGCTAATTCAGATCGTAGAACAACTGTGGTAAGATTACAAAATTTCTGCATCAAAATATATAACAAAATCTCAAAGCAAACACACATAATACATAATGCTCCCCGATATATTCGAAATCTAACATAGATTGTATGATGGAATTTTACTGCAATTGAGTGCTGCCCATAAAGGAATGTAATAAAAAAAATAATGCAGGTTTCTAATGTACAAAATTCAAATATACAAAAAAATATAATAATTTTGTTGCTTAGAAATCATTACATCTCATATGAAATATTTGATTGAATGATTGAATAAAAACAAACACAAACGAAAACTAAAACTGAATAAAAGAAAAACAAGATGAATTTATTAACAGAAACTGCAATAAAAACTTAGTTTTCTTCAAACTTGCATGAGAGTTCAAAAAGATAAAAAGTTTCCTCAGTTTTCTTCCCAGGACATGCATTATCTTGAAATTGATGAAACTAAAACTGAAACTAAAAAACTAATACGACTATGTAATAGCATCTAATAGTTCTTGATGAATCTAACACTGAATAACGAAACCAAAAACTGATACTGAATTTTAGTTAGCACTATTTTGTAGCATCTAACAGTTCTTTATGAAACTTAAACTGAAAATAAAGAACTGAAAAATGAAAAATAAAAAAATGATACTAAAAAAACTAAAACTAAAACTGAAAAACTGATACCACTGTGTAGTAGCATTTAACAGTTCTTGATGAATCTAACACTGAATAACAAAATCAAAAATTGATACTGAATTTTAATTAGCACTATTTTGTAGCATCTAACAGTTCTTTATGAAACTAAATCATTACATGTCATATGAATTATATGATTGAGTGTTATAATATTGTTGCAAGGATTCTTCCTTTTATTGGTTTGCATCATACATCTTACATAGATCGTATTTTTACAATTTATTTATTTTGTAGCATTTATTATAAACACAAACCGAAATAATTATACATTTTTGTAGCATCATATGGTTCATGACGAATAGCTATCTACATGAGAACTATACAGAGGGATATAAACATACTGTTAGATGCTACTAGGTAGTAGCATCTAACAACTCTTGATGAATCTAAAACTAAAACTGAAAGAAAAGAACTGAAAAACGAAACCAAACACTGAAACTAATTTTAGTTAGCACTATGTAGTACCGTAAAAAAAAGTTGTTAATGAAACAAATACTGAAACTGAATTTAGATAGCACTATGTAGTAGCATCTACAGTTTCTAAATTAAACTAAAACTGAAACTGAAAATGAAAAACTGAAAAATGAATTAATACAAACAATGTTACTGAAAGCAAACACTGAAACTGATTTTAGTTAGCACTATGTAGTAGCATCTAACATTTCTATATGAAACTAAAACTCAAACTGAAAAATGAATACAAACAATGATATTGAATTTAGATAGCACCATGTAGTATGAATCTATAACTAAAACTGAAAGTAAACAACTGAAAAAAGAAACCAACCACTGAAACTGATTTTACTTAGCACTATGTAGTACATCAAACAGTTGTTAATGAAACAAATACTGAAACTAAATTTAGATAGCACTATGTAGTAGCATCTACAATTTCTAAATGAAACTAACACTGAAACTGAAATACCGAGTTGCTTCAGTACCTTGTATCAATACTGCTCTTAAAATCTCTGGTTCATTTTCTTTAGGTGAAACTAGGAATCTGCAGCTCTTCTAGCATATAGAAGTAGACTTGTAGTTTTTGAATATAATACATATAGCGCCTGCTACAATAGTTTAGTTTGTGATGTTCAACCACCAAATGATAATGTCAGTGCTGCTTCTTGGCAGAAACCTGAAAACCCATTCTTGTAACTCAAGATTTTTTTTAGCAACGGTATATGCCTATTTGTAGTTAGATAGAGTCATATTAGCTTATTATGCTAGTAGCACTAGAAATAATACAAAGTCAACTAAATCTATGTAAATTTTGAAATCTTTTTTTTTGCACCGCTGTACAATCTGTCTTTTTCTTTATCTGAAATTTCAATCTAATTGTATGTGGAGATTTTGCTGATCTCAATAAAGAGGTAAAAATATAAGAAAAATTTTCTGCTACATGCTTGAGCAAAATTATTCTATTTTTCACAAGCTATCGCCCCCCTGAGTCAAGTCTTCTTGTCCTCAACAGTATCAATCTACTACTCAATCTTCTGGTTTAATTTACTCTACAACATCTCGATGGAAGACACCGAATAGAGCACCTACAGTAGCGCTTACCCATAGGATGCAAACTGCAAAATACAAAACTGAAGGCTATAGGACTGAAATAGCACAATAACCAAAAAAAATGGCAAAAGAACTACAAAATCTATATAACCAGATCTGCATAACAATATACAAACAAAAACAAAAATTACATACGAAGATCTGCTTATGAATCCCACAAATCTAAAATTTCAATCTAATTGAATGTGGAGATTTTGCTAATCTTGATAAAGAGGTTAAATTAGAAGAAAATTTTCTGCTACGTGCTTCAGCAAAAAACTATTCTATTTTCGCAAACTATCGCCCCCTGAGTCAAACTGTATCTGATAAGTCTTCTTGTCCTCAACAGTATCAATCTACTTCTCAATCTTCTTGTTTAATTTACTCTTCAGCATCTCAATGGAAGAGACCGAAATAGAGCAGCTATAGCAACGCTTACCCAGAGGAAGCAAACTGCAGGATACAAAACTTGTCGACGGTTGAGATATCGATCTCAAGTCAACCAAGGTTCTTTAAGATGGAGATAGGAGACTCGGTCCCGAGCAGGTCTTGCTCGGTTGAACCATAACCTGTTCGGTCGTTTGTTACACGTCTTTGTAGCAGCAAAATTTCCCTCTTCGTGACTTGGAGTCTTAAGAGGAAGACCCCACTCTAGTGAGTCCTTCCACTTGAGTCTCGGGGGCTAGCTGTCGGGGATAAAATTACGGCCCATTGCCATGGCCCACTCCCTAACGGCCCAATCGAACAGCCTACCAAGGCCCAGCTCCCTGGAAGGTTCTATCTGGCCCATATGCATCCTACCGAACAGCTTCCTGGCTGGCACGGTGCGTAACGGCCTAAGACTTCGTGTTCGAGTCCGTCTCGAACAGAGTTCTGCACGGCTACTTGAAAACCCGGACGTGGTTTCCCGGATTGGAGTAGGAGTCGTGATCCCCAAGACTAGGAGTATGCCTTATCTGCCTCGGGATGTATTTGGCATTGTACGAGTTCGTTACGGTCTCGTAGTTAGCCCGGCCCGATATTCCCTCGGTAGGTCGGTTTGCTCTGCACTATATAAACAGGGCCCCTACGGCGTTTTAGAGGATCCCCCTGGCCAGAAGCTGGTGACTTAGCACCTGATCAACGTATTGTTGCATACTACACCCTGTACACACTTAATCTCGCCGAGATCTGTTCGTCTCGTTGAGGATCCTCTTGTATTCGTCTCTGATATATAAGAAAGGCTGGACGTAGGGCTATTATCTCTTCCGAGAGGCCTGAACCAGGATAAAAACCCCTGTCTCCTGTTCGTTGCTGTTCGTCTTGTTCGGCGTGTCTCCTATCTCCATCTTAAAGAACCTTGGTTGACTTGAGATCGATATCTCAACCGTCGACACATGAATTGAACAACATTCAAATGAAAAGACTTTGAACGTTTATTTATTTTATTTTTATATTGCAAGAGCAATTGGCGGGAAGAAGATGACCCATGATTCATGAAAAATATACACAATTATTATCTATATGGTTAAAAAGAATCTTGCGGGGTGGAGGTGATAGGGCTAACTTTTTTTTAGAATAATAGAATTTTCATAAGATCATTGATCAAATGGTTATAATTATAGAAAAAATAATTAGAATATTGCTTCGGTCGGCGGCAGTCGCCTGTTCTCGCCGCACGGCCGACCGGCAGCTGGGCCGTGAGAGGTCGGCATGGTTAGGCGACTGCCCCGCAGCCACTCCCTTAAAATATAACACCATCTATTGAATCAACATGTACTTGAAAAAAATATTAAGATCAACTTACATTCTACTCACCTGAGTCAGGAAGTTATAATATGCATAGTACAATGCTTCCACTGATATCATACTAGGATTTTTATTTTTGTTCGTTCAGAAAGGCAACCATTTTCATCGTTCTTCTCTAATCTATCTCCATCGGCCACATCTGTTGATAGATAAAAGCATCTGATGCCGTTGTGGAGAGTAGCTCTTACACGATAACTCATCACCAAATCCCCACCACGGTAGATATAAATCGCAATAGCCAACTGTAACACAAATTTGGCACGTTAATTTTTCAAAAATCATGGTATTAAAATAATTTAATATCCATCTTCATCCAGCCATAGCGCATCATGAATGAAATTGTCAACTAGGTGAATAAAAAAAATCATGCATTTTAAAACTTGTGAATGTTAACTCAGCATCTTTTAAGCATTGTTGTCCAGGTATGTAAATTAATTTGTATAATTTATGGTTCAAGAAGAATTTTTAATTAAATTTTACAAGAGCAAGCAAAAAGAGAAAATCCACATCTTAATACAACATCTTCTCTCTCTGTTGGGCTTAAAGCCCTCTGTTCTCTTCTTGTTGAGCCTCGCTCATCGCCTCCGCCTGAGCCTGGTCCCGCCGCTGGCCGCCGTCACTCTGTGCTACCTCTACACCGCGAGCTCATCTCTACCACCATAACTCTGCTGCCGCCGTGTCGCCTGCGAGTTACTCCGCCCAACGCTCGTATGCGCCGTGCATGCCCACTCTGCGCATTTGACCGCGCCAAGACCGCGTCTCGCCGTCGCGTCCTCGCCACTGTGCTCTGGCCGCGCCTTCGCGTCGCCAACGCTGTAGAGCAATAGCACCCATCCATCGCTGCTCCCAGCGAGATTAAGATCGAGCCGTCTCGGCCTATAAATTAAGAGTTGTGTGCCGCGTTCCTTTTCGCCTTGCGCTACGCCATACGCTGCGCTTCTCCCCGGTGAGCTTGGTTCAATCCCGTGGCCTTCTTCCATTGCGTCGTCACTTCCTCACTTGCTTCCTCTCTCCCTCCCTACCGCAGTGCCGAAGAAGCCCGGAGCGCTGCCAAGTCGAGAAGAAAGCTGCAGCCATAGCGCCCGGTTCGCCGTTGTTCCTCGTCGTCGCCTCGGTAAGCTTCCACACTGTCTGCACCTCTAGGTGCGCATGGCCGTGGGGAAGCTAATCCCAGTGTGAAGCCGTAGCCCTCCCTACAAGTGCCATGTTTGCTAGACCTCACATGGCAACCGTGCTAGCAGCTAGGAAGGTTGCACTGTAGCCCGTGTATAAATACGTGTCCTCGGCGGCAGAACCGTCGATCGTCGAAACCACAGCTATAGGTCTCTTTGGAAGCGCTGAATCGAGAGGAATTCATTTTTGCAGTCGGTTTATGAAATGGAGGTCACCACAGCCGGCTAGCCAAGCTCCACCGAGCTCTAATGGCGTGCCTGTACGTGGTGTTGTGTTGCTGCATGCATGGCTAGAGGTCGAAGAAAGCTTGCTTTGAGATTGGTGCTAGTGTGAGGATAGATGGCTCTTGGTTAAGTGGAAACGTATTTGAGCAGAATATGCTTTCCAGAGTTGAAAGCGCACACGTAAATATAACCCAAAATTCCATGATTCTCAATTTCTATTATTACTTATAACAATAAAGACTGAGCTAATCATTTTACATTAAATAACAAATAACGAATGGTTTTCAAAAACTTTAGAAAAATGATGAAAAATATTTTTTCGATGCATATACTTGATTTATTAAAAATATAAAAAATATAAAATGGTTGTGCATACATGTAGGTATGGCACCTTAATTTGTTAAAGGCTTAGAGTCCATTTCATGTGCATGCATCACATTTCCATGCATATTTCTTTTATGCATTATTTTTAAACAAAATAGCATAAAAATGTTTCCTTGTCTAATGGATGATTGTACTATGTTGTATGTACTGTCCGCGTGGTTAGAAGCTCAAGGAGCAATAGACCCGTCTGACGTTGCCGGTTGCTCCTACCCCTCTTTCGACCATGGCAAGTCTCCTTGATCATACTGTGAGCCTTGTGGTTTGTTTTCAAAATGATTTATTAGATATTGAAAACCTACATGCTAGATTAAAACTAAAAATATCGTATTTGGTAGCTACTAGGTATGCAACCAAATGAATCCTGGTAAGACTAGTGATAGGTTTAAATCGTAAGGACTTACTATTAGTCTTGTGTATATATATGTTCCATTGATGGTACGAAAAATGCCTAAAAATAATATTATTAAAACGACGCTATAATTCTTGTGTATGAAAATAAATTGTGGGAAGAGAAAATGATTGAGAAAGGTTTAAGAAAATTCTTTGCGAAAGACTGAAACATCGAGGGCGATGCCGTGGGTGAAAATGAATTTATTTCTCTCCCCTAAAAACTTTCTGACTAGGGAGAGACTTTTGCCGGTTTGGTGCGGTGAGGTAACGTTTTGAGAAACGGGGCTAAACTATTGTCTCTCTTCTAATTTAAGGATTGCTCGTCCTATAAACCTATGAACTAAGCCATACAGTACGACCTCGAGTCCCGTTATAGGATGGGCCTAGTTGTTAGCCGAAAAACCCTAGCGGAGACTCCTGGCGATCGCCGTTGGTGTTTGAATCTAACGGCTTTGTGGCGAAACACTTCTGGGTGTGTAGCCTCTCGAGGATAAAGTGTACCCACTCTGCAGAATTAAAACTATTATGGTAGCTATGCTTGCGGTTATGAGCATGAGAAGGGACTGTTCATATGGTAGCTCTTGTTTCCCAAAAATCTGGAACTTTCGAAAAGGACTTGAGTTGAGTAAAAGTTGTTGAGCAAGAGCTTTGATCTTGAGATAGGTACTACCGGCTTGCATCATGAATTGCGTTCGGCTTATCATGAATTGCTTGCGCAGTTTCGACCTATCCCTTTGTTATGAGTTATTCCCCGTAATGGAAGAGACCGAGGGAGAGATTCACTACGGCCAAGGCCAATTGGCGAGAGCATTTTGAGAAGGAGCCCCTAAAAGATAAATATTTAAGTTTTGAGTTTTTTGAGAATTGTTTTTATAAAATTAGGAAAAGAACAAAAATGTATTTCCGCAAAACTACCCAAGCTATCCATTTGTACGAAACCCCATCTGCATACATCCCCGACTTGCTGAGTACCTTTGTACTCATCCTTGTTTCCCCTTCCCCTCTTTAAAAATTTCAACAGTCGAGGATACCCCTACGACTCTCCATTCGAGGAGGACCCGGACTACGAGGAGGAGGACTTCGAGGACGAAGAGTAGGGTTGTGTCCTGCCTGCCGCTTTGCTTGCGGAGTAGTCTAGTCACTAGAATAAATCGTGCCATGTTGGGCTCCTGTGTCACCGTGTGTGCAACTGTAACTCGGCCTACATGCCGTGATTGATGTATTAAGTTGTGATTTCCTCTAGGACAATTAGTCCCCTATGTTGTAATAATATAACTCGAAGGCAATGTACCATTATTATTGTGGAATTGTGTGTGCTAGCCATGATCTTCTGGAACTACCGCTGTATGCACAATGCACAATTAGGGTTCGATCAATTAGGTCGAGTCCTGACACCAACAAACATTTTAAGGACCACGTGCACCAACCCTACTAAAACACACTGCTAAGGAGGTCACCAAAGGCAAAGATCACACTTTGAAATCTTACAAAAGAGCTTATTGCAGTAATAAATTATCGACACAGAGGCCAGGATAGCTAGGAAGTACACCATAACCCTATGGTACTATATCTCCCAAGACATCTAAAGTTTCAAGATGAAAAGGTCCCATACCTCTCTAACTCCGACCCTGGTCATCAGAATTAGAGGAGCAAGGGGGCCTCATCGTCTTTGCAAGCTATTAGAGTTTCTGGTAGGGTTAACTTATAACCTCGAGTATTCATCACTCATTCATCCAACAATTTATACTCTCTCTAGAACCTAATAAACCATCACAAATGAAGTGGTTGTACGTCGAATTTGTGTTATTTGCACCCAGTCGATTGTCGGTGTCTGGGAAACGTGCCTCCGAGGGCAGCGGGTCCACGGACTGGCAGACGAATTTGTAGTTGGAGTGAGGCCCAATGACAACCCTTCCCAGCAGCCCGGGCGGCGGCCGAGCTCGCGGGGGCTCTGGCCGCGCGGTCTTCCCGGACTACGCCTGGCGCGACTTGGGATCCGGATACAGATCCGTCGTACAATGAGATTGAGAGGGGGTGAGAGAAGAAGTGAAGGAAATACAAACCGTCCGAGACAAGTAATTTTACCCTGGTTCGAGCCCCCACTGCGGGTAATAGCTCTACTCCATCCTTCGTTGATTATATGGTGGAAAACAGTACAGGGGCGCTGAGACCGGGCTTGAAGGCGCCGATCCCAAGCTTACAAGGGAGTTTCTGACACTTAGATGGCTAGAATCTACTGGGCTGTGGCTATCGCTCAGGAAGCTTCGGATTCGGAAGAGGCCCCCGCTACGTTGGGCAGGTTTCTCCTTTTATAGGAGCGGCGGGCTGCTCGGAGCTGATACGACGGGCCCCGCGCCTATTTCTGCTTTGTCCATCTTTAGTGGCGGCGCCCTTGTCTCATTCCGGGCTCCGTCCTGTCTGTGGCCTGCAAAGAGAAGCTGGTTTGGTTAGTACTGGACACGTGTTCGTCTTGGTGTGCTTACACGGGGGAGCAGCCTGCACAGGAAGAAAGCACTTTCCCTTTATCCCCAAAATAGCATTGACTGGACCGAGCCAGCCCCGCGCCACCCGTTGGGGGCGTCGCGTAGCGTGGCAGCTGTTGCCATCTGCCCAAGGGGCAAACGACAAGGCGAGCTGCCCGCCCGATTCTCCCCGGGCTACGGATACCCTGGGGAGATACGGTTCTTCTCGGTCAAGACCGAGGAAAGTACGGTGGGGCACGACAGCTGTCGCCACCTGCCCAAGGACAGGCGGACTATCCGTGGGGCCCTCCTCCATGCTAAGGATAGCCCGAGAGGTACGCGACGCTCCTGGTTTGGGCCTAGGGAGGCGCGGTTGACCTGGTCAAGCCCGGGGATGGCCCCGGCGGGCTAGTTGTCTCCTTTGGTACGGCCGGGGGTGGCCTTTTGGGTTCCTTCTTACGCGTGGCAGGCCGGTACGGATCCGGCCCATGGCCCATCTCGGGGTGGGCCGCTTACGAATCACCAACATCGATAAATTTAAGTGAGTATTTTTTTTGGGGGGAAAAGCATCTTTTTTAGAAGGATAAAACTTTCATTCATAATAGTAAAACATGTTGTTACATAGAGGCCCATGGCTAATAGCTAAATTATCAACAAGGTCTTAAAGGACCTAACTGTAAAGGAACCAATGCATCTAGTTTCACTTTGATTGCTGCCATCGTCGAATTGAAGGACTATTGCAATTAATACTGTTGCTGATGGGGAATGTCTCCAAGGGGGGACGATGGCTTTGGGCTTCATATGAAACAAATAAGCTGCGGGGTGACGAGCATTGGCTCACGATCCTCGACAATCACTAATCTTATCTCTTCCGGCCTCATCTTCATAGAAAGTCAAAAAAATATCAACACAGCCAATAGGTTTAAAAGCTTCTAAACTAGTTACGACCTTCATAAAGAAAGAAAGTCGAGCACCGCTGTCAATCGTCATCGATCAGAACTAAAAGTTGTCGTAACGCATCCAAAATCTTACCTTTTTTTCAACTCGGGCAGAAGGGGATGGGGGTCATCTGCCCTTGCTCCTCTGAGAGTTATTGTAGCGTGAAATCTGATGTGGAGTGCTTATAGCCCGTTGATATGTCCCTATTGGAGATGCTCTCACTTAATTTACGCGGGCTATATTTTCTCAATGTTAATTTTGTTCGAGCTCCTCTGAGACTCAAGTCAAGTTTGTTGCGAGTCTCGAGCTTTTCTTGTAGCTGTGGCCATGGTAGCTTTTGAGCCAAAGGGACAAGAAAGGACCAAATTGGTAAACTCGGTATTTCAGCGTACAGATCTTAGATGCCAAGCCAAATGACAAATGGCACGACAACAAACACCGCAGTGAGAATCGAATGGTTTTGGTTTCCTTCGTTCGGCGTCTCGATTTTGCCATTTATTTTTGCCAACCCCTGTTGGAGATTAGGCAAATTCGGTGGTATATGGACATATGGTGTATAAACCAACAAGAAAAACCAGGAAGGAACATGCATGAGTCATGAGTGCATGACGCTGGCTTTCATGGAAGAGCACAACTGCACAAGCAGAGGGGAGTGGCGGCGGAAAGGGACGGCGAGCGAGTGCCAAACTGCCATTTGCGGGAGCCACGCCTCCGACAAGTCGGCGTGAAGCTCACTACAAATAGCTCGGCCTCGCGCGGGAAGCAAATTAACCGGAGAAGGCAAGCGATGGAAGCCAGGCAGTTAGGCGCCACCGCCGCTGCACCCGGCATGAGCTCTCAGGAGGGAGGCGCCGCCGCCGCCGCCTACCTCCACGGCGTCCTCGAGGCGACGGTGTTCGAGGCCGACGACCTCCACAACGCCATCCATGGCCGGATAATGGAGGTAAGCCGGAGAGGAGAGGCACGCTCATGCGCGCGCTTCCCTCTGCTGTTCTGTTCATCCCTTCCGCGATGGTTAGTGGCTAGTGCTTGCTTAGCTAGCTAGCTCCCATGGTTGCTTGCGATCCAATGGATTGCCCGTCAAGGCTGCTCCCCTTTTGCAGCTGAAGATCACCTACTGCCACTAACTGTTTAGACCATGTTTAATCCAGCTGAAATGTGACCTCATGAATTAATTAACAAACACTAATGTCAACAATTGCCATGAGGTAATCACAGTTCACAGATGTTAATTAGTTTGCTTAGCTCCTAGACAAGAAGCAAAAAATTGAGACATTTTCAGATAAGATATGTGGAGGACGTGAAGATAATGAGATGATATAACAGTGAGAGTAGAATGTAGAAATATTTTGTGCACACTGACGAGGTGATCGATGGTGAGTAGGCGGCGGCGAAGATGGAGGAGTCCATGGGCGTGCACTGCCTCGAGCACAGCAGGCTCTACGTCGACGTCGACGTCGGCGAGGCGCGGGTGGCGCGCACCCGCGAGGTGGAGTTCCACCCCACCAACCCGGTCTGGAACCAGTCGTTCCGCCTCCACTGCGCTTACCCCGCCGCCGCCGTCACCTTCACCGTCAAGAACCAGCACCTCGTCGGTGCCGGCGTCCTCGGCGCCGCGTCCGTGGCCGCCGATGAGGTCGTCTCGGAGGAGCAGGTCGAGCGGTGGCTCTACCTCCGCGGCGGCGAGCACGGCCACGAAACGCACACCCCGAGGCTCCGCGTGAGGCTGCGGTTCGCCGGCGTCGAGCGCGACCCTTGGTGGGACGCCGGCGTGCGGGTCCCCGGCTTCGCCGGTGTCTCGCCGGCGTTCTTCCCGGAGAGGACGGGCTGCAAGGTCACGCTGTACCAGAACGCGCACCTATCGACCGCGTTCGACCCGCCGGTCCGCCTCGCCGACGGGCGGCCGTACCGGCCGGCGCGGCTGTGGGAGGACATGTACGCCGCCATCCGCGACGCGCAGCGCTTCGTCTACGTCACCGGCTGGTCGGTGAGCACGGGGGTCACGCTCGTGCGCGACCTCGCCGGCGCCGAGGGCGTCACGCTGGGGGAGCTCCTGCGGCGGAAGGCCGATGAGGGGGTCGCCGTGCTGGTGATGCCGTGGCAGGACAAGACCTCCGTCTCCTTCCTCGGCAACGCCGGGCTGATGAACACGCACGACGAGGAGACCCGGAGCTTCTTCGCCGGCACCGCCGTCCGGTGCTTCCTCTGCCCTCGCGACGCCGACCCCACCCTCACCGCGGTGCAGCACCTCGAGGTCGCCGCGGAGTTCACGCACCACCAGAAGACGGTCGTCCTCGACGCCGTCACTCCGGGCGCCGCCGGCGGCCGCCACGTCGTCGCCTTCCTCGGCGGCGTCGACCTCTGCGCCGGCCGGTACGACGACGAGACCCACACCCTGTTCCGGGGCCTCGACACGACGTTTCGCCATGACTTCCTCCAGAACAACTTCAAGCACGCCAGCGTGCGGCGCGGCGGCCCGCGCGAGCCGTGGCACGACGTGCACTGCCGGATCGAGGGCCCGGCGGCGTGGGACGTGCTGGCCAACTTCGAGCAGCGGTGGCGGAAGCAGGCGCCGCCGGAGATGTCCGGCTGCCTGCTCGACATGATCCCGGCGGCTTTCCCGGACGCCCCTGTCTTCGGCGACGCCGACGACTCCTGGAATGTGCAGGTGTTCCGGTCCATCGACGACCCGTCCGTCGCCGGCTTCCCTTCCGACCCTGCAGCCGCCGCCGCCATGGGGCTGACGAGCGGCAAGGACCTCACCGTGGACCGGAGCGTCCACGCCGGGTACGTCGAGGCCATCCGCCGAGCGCGGCGGTTCGTCTACATCGAGAACCAGTACTTCGCCGGTGGCTGCGCGTCGTGGGCCGAAGACCGGGACGTCGGCTGCCTCAACCTTGTCCCCGTCGAGCTCGCACTCAAGGTCGCCGCCAAGATCCGCGCCGGCGAGCGGTTCGCGGCGTACATTGTGACGCCAATGTGGCCGGAGGGGGAGCCGGCGGGAGAAGCCGTCCAGGCAATCCTCAGGTGGAACCGGCTGACGATGGAGATGATGTACGGCGTCGTCATGGCGGCCATCGACGACGCCGGGCTCCGCGGCCGGGCGCACCCCTGCGACTACCTCAACTTCTTCTGCCTCGGGAACCGCGAGGCGCCGCGCTCCGGTGAGTACGTACCGCCGGAGCCGCCGGAGGTGGGCACGGACTACTGGCGCGCGCAGGTGAGCCGCCGCTTTCCCATCTACGTCCACGCCAAGCTCATGATCGGTACGCGCTCTCTGCCACCATCCGCCATGAACACCACCTCGTGCAGTTGTGCGAGCTCTCGCCGCCGGCGTCTCACCGGCCGTGCTTCTCGCCTGAGCAGTGGACGACGAGTACGTCGTGGTCGGCTCGTCGAACCTGAACGAGCGGTCGCTCGCCGGCGACAGGGACAGCGAGATCGCGCAGGGGAGCTACCAGCCGGCGCACCTGAACGGGGCGGGCGGCGGGCGCGCCCGGGGGCTCGTGCACGGATTCCGGATGTCGCTGTGGCATGAGCACCTGTCGCGCGGCGTCGCCGACGAGGGAGACGGCGGCGCCGGCGCGGCGGCGGATGCGGCGGGCGTGTTCCTGGAGCCCGAGAGCGTGGAGTGCGTGCGCACGGTGCGGCGCGCGGCGGAGGCGCTATGGGACGCGTACACGCAGGACAGGGCGGTGGACCTGCCGGGGCACCTACTGCCGTTCCCTGTCGCCGTGTCGGAGTTCGGGGAGGTGACCGACCTGCCGGCCGACGGGTGGTTCCCGGACACGACGGCGCCGGTGAGGGGGAGGAAGTCGGTGAAGCTTCCCGCCATCCTGACCACCTGACGCGTCTTCTACGATGCTCAGCTGAAGACCTGATTACTGAATCCTACTACTACTACCGTACGCCTGAACTGGACCGTGCCACGTGTATAAAAGAAGGAAGAATGTATATTGTTAAAAGCTACGCGTTAAAATTTATCATTTTAAAAAATTAGCAAGAATTGGATTACACTGTCATGTCATCTACCCCAAGCCCTATGAGCCAGAGTGCATTGCCCTAGGCTCCAATCCTAGAAAGGCCCTAGGTCGCTCGGTCCACGGACGATCAGGCTCTGGTCCGAGCTATCTTTTGTTCGGGTGCCCAGGAGTGTTGGTTATCTTTAGCTCGAGACAATATAAATACCATCTGTATTGCTCCTTATAACACAACCAGCACAATCTACATGACCTATACAATCCTATGATCCCAACATATGTGATCACCTCAGATCCCAATACCTGAGATCCGATATCTCAAATACAAATCCAGACACTCGACGAGATCATCGTCTCGTCTAGGTTATCTCTATATCTTGACCTCAATCCCGACGCCTCGATTAGAGCTCAAATCATGATCTTTTTTGCATTTTGTCATCAATATAGGGCATGTTATTTACAACTTATTTGCTTATCTTTCTTTAAAATAGAAATAATTTGGCTTTTTATCCATCTTTTTTCTATTTCGAAGGCACGTCTAAAAGTTCACTAAAACAAGTTAAATAAAAGGGATCGGTTCTTAGGTCAAACTTGGGAAGCTCTTCAAGTTAGAAGATAAGTCAATAAGTAAATAAGTCAAATATGAAGATAAGTCAGGGAGAACATGCTCATAGCCAAAAAAGTTGGACGTAGGGCTATTACCTCATCCGCAAAGGATCTGAAGCAGAATAAAAAATTGCCTCCTCGTTGTCTTGCTCAATTTCCATCCCAAATGCAAAGTCCCAATGAAAAAGAGACCGATTCTTCATGATCAACCCAATTAGCTTGATGAGGTGTCTGATTCTTCACATCGACACAAGCCGGATGGAACTTCGTAGCTTTTTGTTTGACTTTTAATGGGTTTTCTCAAACTTTCTAAAAATATTTTTAACAGTTTTTTCTCTTCGAAACCTGTATGGATTATTAACAACTTTTCGATTATAATTTATCGGTAGTTTTGGCTAAAAAGAACAAGGCCCGGTAACCACCTCGGCTTGTTGGCATCAGATTGTTTTTGTGATTTGTGCCCGTCACTTGCTTAATATTAGTTAACCCTAAAAACGATAAAAATCACATTCCAAAATTCTATAAAAGTTAAAAAATGTCGAACATAGTTAAAATAAAAAAATTAAACCATATTTCTATTCAAAGACAACAATGAACTAGTGGCCCAACAAAATTTTTAAAAAATTGATGCTACATTCTATACGTACATATTTTTAAAATATGAAATAACTATATTTTCACTATTGTGCTAAGTGAAAAAAATGTGTAAACTAACCCAAAAAATTTAAAAAATAGAAGGCAACTATTTTGCAAGTGGTATGACCAGGTGACAAAAAAGAGCAACCAAACGTTTGTAACACCAGCTTAAAATTAAAATTATAAGCTATGTTATTTTTTGTACAAGCCAAACATCATAATATTTTGTATTCATTTTATGACGTTTTAAATGATTATTCGATCTCAAAGTTTCTAAAACATTTTGTTTGTAATTTTATGCACTCTTCAAAACCTCTTTCGAGAGATCACATCCTTTTCTGAATAATTTTTTTCACAACTTTTGGCTGAAAAAGAGCGAGGCCTCAATACAAGGTTCCAATAGGAGGAAACCATGTTCGGCCAGTCTAAACATGCAAGCCTAGGATTTGCCACATTACAGAAAATCTAATTCAGAATTTGCCACTTCAGCTATTAATGCTTGTTCTTTGCAAGGGAGACGTAAAGCTGTGCATATGAAACTTATGACAAAATCTGTTCACATCTCATTCCTTTCTAATGGCTAGGAAACACATAACAATAAAAAAATAATTCACAAATGTATGGTAAGGATTTAAAATAGAGTACAATGTTTCACATTCTCGCGGGTTTGAGTGAATATATATTGTAGCATTGCAATTTCTCTCAAATTAAATTCATGACATTTGTGTAAGGCCCTGTTATTTTAAGCTTAATAGCTTATCGACTTAATAGCTTAACGACTTATCTTTGTTTGAAAAGACATATGTTTTGGATTTTTTAATTCCGTTTTTCGCTGTTTGGAAGGTGGGTTCTAACATTTTAAAAAGCAAATCAAACGAAATGGATTCGAATTTTAAAACTACCTCGAGAAGCTCTCGAAATTCAGTCATTTCAGCAGTTTAACTGTTCAGCCGTTCAAATCATTCGAAAAGAACAGTCCCTAAGGCATAAGAAGCATGGTCGGACATCTCTATTCACGAGGACGAAACGGGAGACAAGCTAAGCAAAGATTGCCTGAGCCAATGTACCATCTCATCACCACTCGTCACTTCAGTCTTTTTGAAGTAGAGATTATATTTAATGAGTATAATAAATTAATAATGATAGTAGTTAGTGGTCAAATGTATTTTTCGAAGATTCGTCCCAAAATGACACAGAGAGCATCAGAGCATGTTACCATAGACTTATGAAACGTTTATGTTCGCTTGTGTGTAGAAAGAGCCACAGAGAAATAGAAAGAATAGAAACGAAAAATAGAAAGATTATAAATAGAAAGAGCGATTACATACCAGTTACGGTTCCTATCAGCCAAAGAGGAATTCTTCAAGCATACTTATGACCAAGGGAGTAGTATTTTTCATATGCAACAACACATCGAAGGAAATTTATATTGTGCAAACATTCAAAGCTTTCACAATGTCACATATCATTCTTGAACATAAAAGAAACACATCATGAGAAGATAACGTGTACATAGAGACTACTTTTAGTTGCATATGTAAAACATTAAACAAAACGATTTACATGCAAGCAGTGATCTATACAGGAACTACTCCAAGAAATGAATGGACAGAAACCAAGATGCAAGTGCACAACACAATATTAAAATATTTAGCATATAAGCTAAGGAAATCAACTCCCACTTCCTCATTTGAAGCGCAAATGTGTGAAGTACCAGTTGAAAGCAGCGCTTGCCTCTTTCTTCTCCTTGGCTGCTATTGCCTCCTCCCCTCACCATCCTCACCCCGTCACCCGTACAGTCCAACTCCAGCCTGCCAACGATGCCCATCACCTCCCTCGCTCCATGGACCATGGCTGCCATTCTCCTTCCACTTTGAATGGAAGCACATTGAATTAAGCTTATCATTCAGGCTGGCTTCAAGAACGTGAAGGGGTTTATCAATGAAATATAATGACACACAAAGAAAAAAAAATATGACAAAGTTTTTGGGCGCATTTGAGCATATATTATCCAAAATCAATGGTAACTAGTAAAACATGAAACATGTATATAACCCCATCTGGGTAAGGTAGATGACATGGTCTGCTCATCACATCATGATGACACTTAAGTTAACAAGATTGCGAAGTTGTGTTGAAAACCTATAGCAAAGTTTAATATTAGTATGTTCGCACCCGATGGACATTAGCTCGACATATATTGCCTTACATATTTACCCATGGCTTTAAAATGAAAGGAAATCTTGCCCGGTTCTCTAGTAATTATTTAACTTATCTACTTATCTTTGTTTAAATATAAATAATTTAATTTTTTCAATACATCTTTTTTCTATCTTGAAGGCGCATCTAAAAACTCTCTAAAAATAAATCAAACAATAGGGACCCGACTCTTAAGTCCACCTCGAAAAGCTCTTGAATCTAGAGATAAGAAAGATAAGTAAATAAGTCAAGATAATCTGCAGAGAAGTGGCCCTAAAACCGTATACTCCCTCCGTATTTTTTGTTTGACGCCTTTGACTTTTGGATTTGTCTTTAAACATTCGTCTTATTTAAATTTTTTTTGTAAATATCATTTCGTTTGTTGTGAATTGTTTTATCAATAGAGATACTTTGAACATGACTTATTTTTTTTGCATCTTTGCATTAAATTTTTGAATAAGACGAATGGTCAAAGACGTGTTAAAAAGTTAAAAGCGTCGGAAAAAAACGGAGGGAGTACTTCTCTACCGTCTAATCTTGGTGGGCCTATTGGCCTGCTTGCAATGCTCGGCCTTCATTCTGGTAATTAGGCGTACTAGCGTAGGCCCATTCTGGAGTATGGACGAGCGGGAAAATCGAAATTAGCCGCAGACACGGAGGCACACCACGAATCGAAAAATCCCCACTTCGCCTCCTCCGTCCCCTCCGTCCCCTCCCCTCCCCACCCCGAGCCACCCAGACGTCGCCGGCGATGGAGCGGATCCACGTCGCCGTGCGCTCGCGGCCGCTCTCGGCGGAGGACGCGGGGAGCAGCCCGTGGCGGATCGCCGGCAACGCCATCGCGCTCTCCGCCCAGCCCGCCAACCGCTTCGAGTTTGGTGAGGAACGCTAGCTCCCCGCGGTTACGCCTCCGGTCGGCTGGGACGGCGGGTTGGCCTGACGGGTCTGTGCTCTGTGTCGCTCTCGCAGACAGGATCTTCGGGGAGGAGTGCCGCACCGCCGACGTCTACGGGGCCCGCACCAAGCACATCGTCGACTCCGCGGTACGAGGGTTCAACGGTAACGTCGCCGCCCCTGCTCGCTGCAGCTGCTTCTGGCGCGTACCTTAGGGCAACCAGCTGGGTTCAATTCCATTTCAGAATTGCATGCGGTGCTTCTCTTAAGAGTGGACGAGTGGTGCTAATTCGCTGCCCGGCACTCTTGCTGTTTAGTTTTGAGCAGGTGTCTTGTTGAGATTCTCAAACCTGCCTGACTGAGTTGTAGTTACTGGAAAGCTTAACACGTGGCTAATGTTTCTTACAAGCGCACTTAGGAATTGAGAGCGCTACTGCCTGTAGCCTGGATTAAGCATTTTGGCGGTGCTATTTCAAGCTCTGTTTCCCACTGCATGTTAAATTTTAGTTTTCCATGTGAGACTATGCTGCCATCAACCCAGATTCTCTCTAATCGATGTTGGTTGGTTGCTTTGTTCTAGCTCTCATTATACCTGGGAGTTATTAGCACTTGGAAAGTATTATGCTCTCTCGTATCTTATTCTTTGGACTTCAGCATGTTTTCTTCTTTCTAGAGTGGCCAACATAGGATGAACACTGCAATTTCTAATCACCCGAGCTGTATTTTTCCATGAAACACTTTTATGTTCTTGTTTGGCAATTAATTGCCCTTTGTTAACTGATCACACTCTTATCTTTTTTCTCGATCCATTAATCAAGCATACACATATTAAAAATCATCTGGCCTGTTTCTTCGTATTGTCAGGCACCGTTTTTGCTTACGGGCAAACAAATAGTGGCAAGACCTTTACAATGAGAGGATCTGCTACTGAACCTGGAATAATTCCGCTAGCCGTTCACGATTTATTCCAAAGCATTCAAGAGGTGATTTCTACATTTTGTTTACAGTTCAAATCTTTATTCTGCTTTACATGCATTGCACACCAGTGCGCCCCTCACAGTACATAGATTATTCGCATTGGAATGCCATCTGTTAGTTTGCAACTATCATATCCTTAGTATGCAATGACAATCAAGGGAGACATATATTAATGTCTCTGGTTGCAATCTTATATGCGCTCGGTGCTTGTTAACTGGATGTTGTATTTGTTAGGATATTAGGCACTTGTGTATTGATATGAGGTCAGAGGCCGGTATATATATAGTGCACAAGGAAACCCTAACACAACAGGTAAGTGGGCCTAGGCCCATATGTACAGCACACGAAAGCCCATACAGCCTATACATATCTAACACCCCCCTCAAACTTATGGTGGATTAACAACACTGAGTTTGGAGAGACAAAAATAATGATCCTATCGAGTCTGTGCCTTCGTAAAGAAATTTGTCAACTAATGTGCTGGAGGCACATACTGAAGAGCGACAACCTGTGTCTGAACCACCTACGATCTCATATAAGAAGCATCAACACCAATATGCTTGGTGAGCTCATGCTTCATTGGATCCTTGGCAATACCAATAGCTTCTGTACTGTCTGATAAAAGAGGGGTCGGTGTAGAAATAGAAACATAAAAATCCTCAAGTAACCAACACAGCCAGGTAACCTATCGTCAAAGAGCCACAGTGCGCAACTTAGCCCTTGCACTTGAACGAGAAATCGCCTTCTGCTTTTTAGTCTTCCAAGGAATAAGAGAATCATCAAGAGAAACACAATAGGCAGAAAGAGAGCGGCGATCAGAAGGATCCCTAGCCCAGGTAGCATCAGAATAAGCACGAAGGTGTAAAGAGTTGGAGCGAGGAAAGAAAAGACCACGGAAGATAGTGCCAAACAAGTGGCGCAAGACATAAAGGAGTTTACTATAGTGGAGCTGAGTAGGAGCGGAGGCAAAGTGACTCAAATATGAACAACATAAGAGATATCAGGATGGCTGATACCAAGATATACAAGACTACCAACGAGGTGATGATATCGAGTAGGATTCGAGAGAGGTTCCCCATCCGTGGGCCAAAGCTGAAGATTGAGTTTCATAGGAATCTCAGTCGTGCGATCATCCGTAGAGAAGCCTAATCAAGAAGATCCTCAATATACTTCTCTTGAGATAAAAAAAATACCTGCAACGTAGAGGTAACCTCAATCCCAAGGAAATAATGAATGGGACCCAAATCAGGCATGCAAAATTGCTCATTGAGACGAACCTTGACAAAATCAATAAACTGAGTAACCACTGTAGAAAAGCGATGAACCCAAGTCTCGGAGCTTGTTCAAGCCCATATAAAGCACGACGAAGGCGAAGAACCATTTCATCAGAAACAAAATACCCTGTTGGAGGTTGCACGAATACCTGAACATCAAGCCGATAGATAGGTCACGTACGAACAGAGGCCAAAACAAAAAGAGTTTTGATAGTGGTCATGTGAGCCATATGAGCATATGTCTCATCATAATCAACAAGAGCCTCCTGCTGAAAACCACGTTCCACAAGACGAGCTTTGTAGCGCTTAAAAGAACCATCAGAACGAGTCTTAACCTTGTAGACCCACTTACATGTGATGCAACAAACATAAGATGAAAGAGACACAATTTCCCAAGTGCTATTATGCTCAAGTGCATAAAGCTCCTCGGTCATTGCATGCTGCCACTCGGGATGAACAACATCACGATAAGAAACTTGTTTAGTAGAGGTAGCACCGGCAAAACCAAAACGCTCAGGAGGTCAAATAGATCGACGATCACGAAGAACATATGGCTAGGAGGTAGAAGCTGACTTGTCAGATGATGAATTGACAACAGAAACCTCAATCGGATGTTGACAATGAGTATAAAATAAAGGATGAGGAAGAACAAGATCAATTGAAACCGGTGGTAAAGAGATACCAATCTTTACAGGAGAAGGAACACTAGACTCAGAAGGAAGAAAATCAGTGGACTCAGAAGGCTGTGAAGATGTGCTGGACACGGGAGGTATGCGGATTCAGGCACAGGCGGTGGAATGGGAATAGAAATAGGAGTACCTGGAAAAATTAAGAAGAGGGATTTGACGATAGAGGATGGAAAAGGACGAGGATAGAAAGAACAATACTCATTAAAAGTAACGTCTCGATCCACATCCGACGACCAGTAGGATCCCAACAATGTTAGCCCTTGTGCTCATCGCTATATCCCAGAAAAACACACTCAATCGACTGGGCAGTCAGCTCAGTGCGTTCACGTGGAGCGAGAAGAACATAGCAGACACACTCAAAAGATCGAAGATTAGAGTACTGTGTTGGATGTCCACAAAAATGCTCTATAGGAATATCACCTTGAAGAGCAGAAGAAGGCTGAAGATTGATTAGATGACAAGCAGTAGAGATAGCCTCAACCCAGAAGTGAGGTGGAACAAAAGAGGCAATCATGATAACACGCGGTTTCAAAAAGATGACGATGTTTACCCTTAGCCACACCATTTTGAGCATGGGCATCACGACGAGAATTGAGACAGTGCCCTGCTCAACAAGAAACCCACAAAGATGCTCGGAAAGATGCTCCTTTGCAGAGTCAGCTCGAAAAACACGAATAGGAGAGTTAAACTGAGTATGAATTACGGTGACAATTGCAACTATCATATCCTTAGTATGCAATGACAATCAAGGGAGACATATATTAATGTCTCCGGCTGCAATCTTATATGCGCTCGGTGCTTGTTAACTAGATGTTATATTTGTTAGGATATGAGGCACTTGTGTATTGATATGAGGCCAGAGTCCGGTATATATATAGTGTACAAGGAAACCCTAACACAATAGGTAAGTGGGCCTAGGCCCATATCCATATGTACAGCACACGAAAGCCCATACAGCCTATACATATCTAACACCCCCTTAGACACATGGTGGATCAACAATACTGAGTTTGGAGAGACAAAAATAATGATCCTGTCGAGTCTGTGCCTTCGTAAATAAATTTGTCAACTAATGTGTTGGAGGCACATACTGAAGAGCCACAACCTATGTCTGAACCTATGATCTCATATAATAAGCATCAACACCAATATGCTTGGTGAGCTCATGCTTCACTGGATCCTTGGCAATACCAATAGCTCCTGTACTGTCAGATAAAAGAGGGGTCGGTGTAGAAACAGAAACATAAAAATCCTCAAGTAACCAACACAGCCAGGTAACCTGTCGTCAAAGAGCCATAGCGCGCAACTTAGCCCTTGCACTTGAACGAGAAGTCGCCTTCTGCTTTTTAGTCTTCCAAGCAATGAGAGAATCATCAAGAAAAACACAATAGGCAGAAAGAGAGCGGCGATCAGAAGGATCCCCAGCCTAGTTAGCATTAGAATAAGCACGAAGGTGTAAAGAGTTGGAGCGAGAAAAGAAAAGACCACAGAAGATAGTGCCACACAAGTAGCGCAAGACATAAAGGAGTTTACTATAGTGGAGCTGAGTAGGAGCGGAGGCAAAGTGACTCAAATATGAACAACATAAGAGATATCAGGATTGTTGACACCAAGATAGACGAGACTACCAACGAGGTGATGATATCGAGTAGGATTCGAGAGAGGTTCCCCATCCGTGGGCCAAAGCTGAAGATTGAGTTTCATAGGAATCTCAGTCGTGCGATCATCCGTAGAGAAGCCTGATCAAGAAGATCCTTAATATACTTCTTTTGAGATACAAAGATACCTGCAACGTATAGGTAATCTGAATCCCAAGGAAATAACGAATGGGACCCAAATCAGGCATGCAAAACTGCTCATTGAGACGAACCTTGACAAAATCAATAAACTGAGTAACCACTGTAGAAAAGCGATGAACCCAAGTCTCGGAGCTTGTTCAAGCCCATATAAAGCACGACGAAGGCGAAGAGCCATTTCATCAGAAACAAAATACCCTGTCGGAGGCACGATGATGAATTGACAACAGAAACCTCAATTGGATGCTGACGATGAGTATAAAAGAAAGGATGATGAAGAACAAGATCAATTGAAACCGGTGGTAAAGAGATACCAATCTTTGCAGGAGAAGGAACGCTAGACTCAGGAGGAAGAGAATCAGTGGACTCAGAAGGCTGTGAAGATGTGCTGGACACGGGAGGTATGCGGATTCAGGCACAGGCGGTGGAATGGGAATAGAAATAGGAGTACCTGGAAAAATTAAGAAGAGGGATTTGACGATAGAGGATGGAAAAGGACGAGGATAGAAAGAACAATACTCATCAAAAGTAACGTTCCTTGAAATCCGCATCCGACGACGACCAGTAGGATCCCAACAATGTTAGTCCTTGTGCTCATCGCTGTATCTTAGAAAAACATACTCAGTCGACTAGGCAGTCAGCTTAGTGCGTTCACGTGGAGCTAAATGAACATAGCAGACACACCCAAAAGATCGAAGATTAGAGTACTATGCTGGGTGTCCAGAAAAATACTCTATAGGAATACCACCTTGAAGAGCAGAAGAAGGCCGAAGATTGATGAGATGATAAGCAGTAGAGACAGCCTCAACCCAGAAGTGAGGTGGAACAAAAGAGGCAATCATGATAACACGCGGTTTCAAAAAGATGACGATGTTTACCCTTAGCCACACCATTTTGAGCATGGGCATCACGACGAGAATTGAGACAGTGCCCTGCTCAACAAGAAACCCACAAAGATGCTCGGAAAGATGCTCCTTTGCAGAGTCAGCTCGAAAAACACGAATAGGAGAGTTAAACTGAGTATGAATCATGGTGACAAAATTTTTATAGATGGACAAAACGTCACTACGAGAAGACATAAAATATGTCCAAATGTGACGAGAAAAAATCATCTATAAAAATGGTGTAGTATTTATGAGCACCTTTTGACACAAAAGGAGATGGACCCCAGACACCAGAATGAAAAGATCAAACGGACGAGCCGACACTGACTCACTAGAAGAATAAGAGAGTTGGACTTGTTTGCCAAGGTTGCAACCCACACAATCTAGATGAACATGACTAGACACAGATCTTAAAAGACCACGACGAACTAAAGACGATAAACGAGAACCACGGAGATGTCCTAAACGATGACACCATCGAGCAAAAGATGTTGTGGGCGTGATTAAGGGATGAACAAAAGACATATGGAATTTCTGTCATGAAAGGAAGCATCTGAGTCAATAATCCATGGTAATGTACTTGGTGTCTCAGTAGAAGACTGCTTCGGTAGAAGATCGCGAAGCAGAAGCAGCAAAACCCAAGGTGAAGAGGCAGTCATGCGACACAGCAGCATAAGAATCTCAGTAGAACTCTTTTTTTGCAAACCCAAAAGCGGAACTGGATTAAAACAGTTTGGGTCTCGTGTCTCAGTCACTGCTGACCGACTAACGCAAGCATCGACTCAACCCTAGTCGGGCTTGGGCGCATAGGCCGCGCGGGACTAGCCAACAGGGAGGATCCGGTCCCAGCGGCGGAGAAGTAGCAAGATCCCGACGGCGACGGAACTAGCCGAGGCAGAGGAATTGCTGGATCGGCGAGCACAGAAGCGGCGACGGAATGAGCAGCGGTGATGGGTGGAGATCCGGTGGCCGCCCTGGCGACGGTGGAGCGAAGAAGTGGCGGCGGAACGAGCCGCGATGGCGTGTGGAGATCCTGTGGCCGGTGGATCGGACAACAACAGGTGATAGTGAGGGAGAGCCGCGGCGGAGGATTTGGCGGCAGCAAGGAAGAGCGGCGGCGGTGAGAGACCAGGACGAGGTCTTGACGGAGTGTGTCGTAGCAAGGGACACCCACCCCCTACGAACCAGGAGAAGGTGAACCAGTCTCGGAGCAGCGGAGCGAAGATGGTGTGAACCTCGCCCACTTCATGGCGAGGCAAAGGCGAAGAGCGCACAAGTGCAATGCTGATGATGCGGATTGGTGGCTAGAGAGGTAAGCCCTAACCTAGGTGCTCTGATACCATGTTAGGAATAACACTTGTGTATTGATATTAAGGCAGAGGCCGGTATATTACGGTGTTCATGGAAACCCTAACACAACAGGCCTAGGCCCATATGTACAGCACACGAAAGCCCATACAACCTATACATATCTAACAGTATTTTGTATTGTAAACATGTAGCAATTCCTTAAGAGCTTGCTCAATATATTTCGCAAATACTCCACCATTTGTCTTTAGTAGGTGGTCTCCTCCGTGCATTGTGTATTATTCTATTGGCTCTGTCTATAATCTTCATCACGTTTGATTCATGTTTTTATCTGATTTTTTTTACTCCATTTAGCACATGGACAGAGAATTCTTGGTCCGCATGTCTTATATGGAAATTTACAATGAAGACATTAATGATCTTCTTGTCCCAGAACATCGGAAATTGCAGATTCATGAGAGTATTGAGGTAAAATTTTATATTTTAATATCAAATTGATAGCTAACACCATTCTAAATGGTATGACATTATGACACCCGTTTACTGTTACATGTTGCTATTCTTTTTCAAAGAGGGGTATTTATGTTGCTGGTTTAAGAGAGGAAATTGTTACCTGTCCTGAGCAAGTTCTGGCTTTCATGTCATTTGGAGAATGTAAGTTCTATTTACTGCTTGCAAGCTCAGATTATTTGCAATTAATCCTTTTTAATAGTTATTATAAAATATTGCAGCCCACCGTCACATTGGGGAGACAAATATGAATGTCTACAGCAGTCGTTCTCATACTATATTTCGCATGGTATACTTATATTCCAGCCTGCTATGAACAATATCAGAACTTGAATTTTTATCCCACTAATTATTCAGGTAGTTGAGAGTCGAGAAAAGGCTGATGACAGTGAAAAGGGGGACTCTTGTGATGCTGTTCGAGTATCTGTTCTGGTATGCACAGTCGCCACTCGTAATTAGTATTTACTCCAGTCAAATTTAAGTGTAACTTTAGCTCCATGCAAATAAGACAATGAAAGTGTTGTTGTTTCAAATATTCTTTTTGATATGGTTTTCCCATGACGTATTAATTGAATGCATTGCAGTGATGCATCTCTGCAGCACCACTACCAATAAGCAATCAAAAGGGGCATTTTGAAAGAAAATGTTGCCCCCAAACCAAAATTTCACATACATGCAAACCAAAACTAACTTGCTAATATGACACCAATAGGCATGTGCCTTGGCTTCTAGCCGACGGTTGAAAGTCTTGTACATATTTTGTTTGTATTTCCTCTTCAAGCAGAGCTCCTGCATTTGGTTCAAAAAAAAAAATCTAAAAGCATTACCTTTACTTTTAGCGGGGGGACTTTTATAATAAGGGAATTTTGTGATCCACCCTTTTTATATATCGCATTATTATGTTGAAATTTATGTGAATTTCTACATCTTAGAATCTTGTAGATTTAGCTGGTTCAGAGCGTGCTGCAAAAACTGGGGCTGAGGGTGTGAGACTGAAGGAGGGTTCTCACATCAACAAAAGTCTAATGACTCTTGGTACAGTCATTAAGAAACTAAGTGAAGGCATAGAGGGTCAGGGGTAAGTTGATTAAGTTCTTAACTTCTTATGAAGTGATTCCGGTTGTTTTTTTAATCGACATCAATAATGGAATTTGCTAGCAGGGGACATGTTCCTTACCGAGATAGTAAGTTGACAAGGATACTGCAACCTGCTCTGGGTGGAAATGCTAATACAGCTATAATTTGTAATATAACGCTTGCACAGGTACACTATATTTCACAACTTTCTGCTGTTGTCTACTGACTAAGTTCCTGCCTTATTTGGATGATGGAAGTAGAAAACAAATACTGCTCGTTTTCTCTTTCTTGCATATTTAGACACTGGAATATGAACTACATAGTTTTTTTTTTTTACTTTTTACATTTATATTTGTATACCTGTTGTTTATTTTTCTTATGGGTTGGTCTTATGGTGATGAAATCATGGAAATGAAGTAATGATTTTAATGAAATCCACCTTGGTCATGAAAAAATGCGATCCTTTTCAATTTTAGGTATTGCATCTATGCTGATAGTTCACTCGCTAGTCATAACTCCTTATTGTGTCATATCATGTAGCTTGCTTCGTGAACAGAATTAGCAATAATAGCATTAATCGCAATAAGACAGGTGGATAATACATAATTTTGTATGTACAAGAACATATAATTACTTAAGGGTAGCTGCTTGGGCAAGCCTGGAGCTTGTAGATTGGTATGTGATAACCCCTTTACATGATAGAAACTAGCTTTTATTTACATTAACTAATGGACAAATTCTCAGTCTCACACACACTCACTCACACACACACACACACACACACACATGTTTTCCCTTTGTTTGAATTAGAAAAAACTGGTGTGGTGAATTGGGTGGTTAGGGATGCTTTTTATGACATTGGTGCTCGTCTATGGTACATTTGAAAGGACAACTATGCAGTATGCTGCTCCATTTGTAGGGGTAACCAAGTTAAGAATGACATGGATATTGGATAGACCGATATAATTGCCTTAATTTTTAACTTTTAGCAGTGTTTTAAATAGTGCGCTAAACACTTTAGCGAAGGCCTCTCAGAACGCTAAGATGTGCTATAGCGACGCTAAGACATTTAGCGTTTTTCCAAAAAAAAATGAAAAATGCAAATTGCAGGGAATCACAGCAACTATTTAAATCCAACAAGCCAACATAAATTAGTTCTGCAGCTCTCCTACATATTAGTCTAATAGGCTAACAACTTAAATACTTAACAAGTCCAAGAACAAGGCAACAGGTAACAACATTACAGGCGTACAGGTACAGCACACAAACAGCCCACCAAATTTGGATTTGGGCCGCCAGCCGCTGAATTTAGCTCTGCATCAAATTTTGGTCCCAAGTGCTATAGCGACGCTAAATTGGCCTGTTCGCGGCGTGGTTTAGCGCGCTATTTCGTGCTATAGCGGTCTTAGCGTTCATAGCGTCAAAATGGTCAATAGCGTAGCGCCAGTGTCTTCCAAACGCTATAGTGACGTATAGCGGCGCTATAGCGCGCTATTTAAATCCATGACTTTTAGTATATTATATGAAAAAATTGTGCTAAAGCTGTTCTATTATTTAGTCTGACTTACTATATAGTATTTATATACACAATTTACATTGCTCAAATGTTCTACTTAAAGCGACATGTCAAACTGTGCAAGTAAAATATTTTCTTATTTGTTTTATTTTTAGCACATGTCCTGTAAACACATTGTTTTGTATTACAGATCCATGCAGATGAAACCAAAAGCAGCTTACAGTTTGCCAGTAGAGCATTACGTGTTACAAATTGTGCATGTGTTAATGAGGTACGGACAGTTTTTTTAATGACAAGCAGATTTTGCTTTTTATGGAAGGTGCTAAAAATAAATAAATCCTTGCTTCATTTGCTATACAGATTTTGACAGATGCTGCTCTATTAAAACGGCAACGTAAAGAAATTGAGGAACTTAGAGCAAAACTTAGGGTATGTATTAAATAAATTGCTGTTTATGTTAAAGTCAATGGACATAACAATATAGCATGCAAGACTTATACATACTTTCTTGTGGCCATAGTACTCTCAAAGTGAACATTGGGAGGAAGAAATTCTGAACTTGCGGAACACACTGCTACAGGTTCGCTTCTTATTTGTTAAGCATGAGCTGTCACTATTAGCCGGTTATGTATTGCCTTAGATAACCTGGCTGGATTTTTCTACTTTCTAGAGTGAACTGGAAAAGGAGAGAATTTCTTTAGAGTTGGAAGAGGAAAAGAAAGCTAAAGAGCAGCGTGAGAAAAGGTTGCTGGAGCAAGCAAAGAAAATTGAAAATCTTAGTTCATTGGTTTTAAATTCAGATAGAGATGACAGAATTTCTGCTTCTATTAAGGTTAGTGCACAATTCATTTATCTATTTTTTAATAGTAATACAATCCATATGAACCTCATGTTTTGCTTGCTGATGCTTTCTTTTGATCTATACTCATTGGTCTGCATTCTTTTCTGCTGATAACTTGATGCACAATTCCTTAGACAAATAGCCCTAATTAGTTGCCTAGATAGGAAGTGAGGAACAACGATCTATACCTACTTATTGGTCTGATTGTGTTATACTTGTTATTTGAACAGAACAAAAGAAGGGTAACATGGTGTGGTGGACCACATTCAAGGCAGTTTGGTGTTGAGGTATAGTATATTGTACATGTTCAATTCAGCATTCTTGTGCATTTTCCCTTTTGGATTGTTATGCATTTTTGCTTCATTGTTCTTCTGTCATTTTTGAAACGCTGTTTAAAATCAATTCCTCCAAAATGTTCACCCATATGTGCTTCTTTTTTTAGTCTTCCTCTGTTCTTGTCTTTCTGGGTGATGGGGTGGACCCTGGGATAGATAACATGTGATGCCATTTTTTTGGTGCTGTATATGGATGCATATCATACATCTATGAATGTTCACGACTTCACGTGATATGTTTCCTTTCATATCAGATCTATTATGGGAGTTTGTCAAATTTACAGAGGATGAGAGATATTGTTAAGAAGTATATTTTGAGTAATGCATCTCAATGAACATCCAGGTTTTGGAACCTCTTGATGAGGACCCTGCAAGCAGCACAGTTAGACATGGACGTGACATGGGGATGCCACCACATTTCGAAGAGCTAATACAAGAAAGCTGCGTAAGCAGTAGCGAGCCTTGTGCTGATGCTTGCCCATCTGCTGATTTATCTAATGAGGATATTTCTCTTCCTGATTCACATGCTTTGCTGCATGTTACCAGCCGAAGAAAGCCAAATGCAATGGTAATTGATTTATTTTTTATTGATGCAATCCAATGCTATTGAAGCCCTTTGTTTAAAAGAAATATTTTTTTTTGTTGGTCACATCCTTTCTGATCTCGTGAAATAATACATGGTCTTGACAGAAGAAATCAGATCAAGAACAATCTAGGGGGTTAGCAGGTCTACCCCAAGACTCTATTGAGTGGAAAGACACCATGCAAAGTCAGGAAAGCACTAATCCTAGTGTAGTTAGTGGTTTATCTGCTCGAGAGTCTGAAGCAATTTTTGTCATAAAACAACTTCAAGATCAGGTGCTAGTCTTTTTTCAACTTTTCATATTTGACCTATTGTGAGATGAATTTGTGACAAGTATTTCATTCATACCTCAAGCAGGTCAAATTGCTAGAATTAGAAAAGGGTTATATTCAAAATAACTTGGATGATGTTCTCGAACTAGCAACTCAGCAGAAGAACTCTTTCAGCAAGAAGTACGACGAGGTGTGAATTATCTTATATCTTGGTTGTTATTAGTTTAAGCTTAAGTGGCATGTTAAGCCCACTTGATCATGCTTGCTAGTTTGGTTGTCCTGTCATAAACATTTCACTCACAAATATCTGTCGTTTGAGATACATGCAAGTTAAGTTGTTTAAATTTAAACAAGATATGCCATTTTTAAAAATATTTATGTTGGAAGCACGAAAATCATATTTGTATATTCATCTGGACAAGTACTATTATAATTTTTTGTATTGCAATAGTAATTAGTTGCCAACGTTGTATTTGGGAGACTGCTGATACCCACAATAATAGTGTATTTATCAGTATTGAATTTGGCTTCTAATGAAATTATGCTGTTTTCTTGATATTGTGTCATGCTGTTTTTTGCTCAAGGGGCAGAGAAACAGCAGTGAACCTAATTAACCTATTCCTTTTTTTTAAAAAAAAAAACTTTGCCCATCTTGTTGGTTTTTCTGTGGGAAACAAGGTTCATTAGGTAATCTCATTTTGTCCCCATTATGTGAACCTCCCAATCATAGGATCTGTCTAATATGAATATCTGCTTATTTTTGAAGCTGCAGCCATTAACTCCATAACCAGACGTATCATTGTGCTCTGGACCTCTGGTCCTTGTTGATAGTAACTTGTATAGGGTCTCTCTTGCATTTTTCCTTCTCCCTTGTACATGCATATCTTGGCCCATTTTGGCACATTGCAATTACATGTTACCTTCAAGACAGTCTTTACATCATATGCAGTTTTTTTAAAAAATATCATCTCTTTTTCCTTGAATTTGTGCTACTCAATTAGTTTGATATGCATTTTGTTTGTGTGCAGCTTCAGCAGAATGCTTTGGAGGCACAAGAACAAACAAAAATTGCGAACGAGAAGCTCTCGGAACTGTCTTCTTTTGGAATATCCAAACAAGTACTTTCTTACCCTCTTCTAACTCCAAGGTTTCTGTTTTTCTAAAGTAGTGCAATCTAATTAGGATGTTTAATCTGTATTTCTTTTCTTGCAAATTGCAATCATCGTGGTCTCATAATCTGATTTCTTGGCATGATTGGGAACTTGGATAAAACATTTGGGCGTAACTCCAGGAACTAGCATATGAATTCCTGAGCAGTTTAACTATGGAGACTCAAGGAATAGCTATGCAGATGGATCAGTCGACATGCTCAGTTGACAGTGCTCTTTCTTTTATCGAAGAACTCCTTTATGATCTCTCCATGATGGCAGTAACAATAAAAGTATGATTTTCTAATTTCGTAGGATACCATTCTCCATATTCCATATCCAAATATCTTGAGTAATCATGTTATTTTGTTAAATGAGCTCTCATTTGAAGGTCAGTTGTGTTCGGAGCATTCTACATTTTTCTAAGTAACTCATTAGTTTTTTTTGACAATGAGAATGTTGAATGTGGTTTCCTGTATATGTTGTTTACCTAAGCTACTGCATTGGTTTCCTGTGGGTCGTGAACTAGTTTTGCATAGCTGTGCAGCGTGGATTAATCATATTTAAAAATTCAATATGCATATTGTCTGGTGAAAATACGCCGTCAATTTTGTGGGCCATGAACCAGTTGTGTTGCTGTGCAACGTGTACTAGTATCATCTTTGAAAATCCAATGTGCAGATTGTCTGGGGAAAATGTCTGATATAGGAAACCTTCGTTTTGCAATTATTGATTTGGATATGAATCTATTTGTGCTGACTTACATTAGCAGTGTAGTCGGTTTTGCTGTCTGATTGTAGTTTTGTGTTATAACTATACAATGTGTAAACAGTTTGTCATTGTTCTTTCTGTAGGAAGTAAAGCAGTCTGCTTATGGACATATAACACAGTTCAATTCTGTGATTAGGGATTATAAGAAAATGTCAAGCTGTTGGATGGAAAGAATCAATAGATTTGAATTGGAGAAGGTAGATATTTCAATTTTTTTCTTCGCATAGACACAAATTCTTGGCAGCTCTCATTTGTTAACATACTCTGATTTGAGTGCAGAAACTTTTAGATGAACGATGCCTAGATCAACAAAGCGAACTTCAGGTGTTAAAGTCTAGTCTGGAAAGCTGTGAGAAGGCGGTTGATGTCTGTGACTACTTTGAATCTAATCTGTCATCAACCAAAAAAATTCCTAGCTTCCTTTTTTTACTCTAAAGTTGTGCTAATTGCTTATGCTTAGGATCGTACTTTTCAACATGAATTGGAGAAGGACGCCATCCTCTCAGAGCTCCTATCCCTCCAAAAGGAAGTCTTAGCCTTGTCATCATCTTCTTTGATGAAAGAAAAAGAATCTATTCGAAAGGAATTTGACAAAACGAAAATAAAGTTAAGAGACACTGAAAACAAGCTGAAAAATTCCATTCAAGAGAAAATAAAACTTGAGGTTATTATCCTGCATTTATTATTGTTAATTTGATTCGTTTTCAATTCAACATTCTTTCTTTTCTCAAAAACTGCAATGTTTTTAAAGTACAATCATTGCATGCCTTCCCAGAGTGAAAAGGCAGAGGCACACAGAGAAATAAAGAAGTTGCAGGGCCAGAGGACTCTTCTTGAACGTGATTTACGGAAACGTGATGCACTCACTGCTGACAAAAGACATGAACTAAATGTGAAGCCAAAGGAACTTGCTGGAATTTTTGATCAAGCTGTCCAGATGCAGGTTTTAGTCTTACCATTTTGCACTACTTATTCAATACAAGCACCCTGTCCGTACTCATGCTCAATTATCTGTGCAGCAAGAACTTTTATTAATCAATTATTCAATGGGAACATAGGCCATGATTCAAACTGCTCATCATATCGTATTGTGATTCTAGATTACATGATTAGACAGCAACTCTTTGTAGTCGGGTATACTAATGTGTATACGACTACTTGTACCGGATTGCTGGCTAGAAAAAACCTGTTGATTTGTTTTGGATCCGGATGGTTTACTGTTGTGTTTTCATACCTGGCAAGTATGCCAGAACCTCCTTATTTCTTTTGTTTTATATAGCTTGCCTTTTCTACTATATATGCCCAATAATAATCCTGATCTATCTTCTATTTTGGTTGTAACCAGATTGTTCATCTTTCTCAGTTTTCATGATGATGCTAACTGTGTTACAGTTCGCAAAAGTTTAGCACCTGCATTTTCAATATATGTGTTGCATATGTATTATACATGAATATTAGATATGCATCTGTTCTATCTATGTTGGTCATGAGTGTATAATTTCTCTTTTTTTTTTGTGGAATTTACCATCTCTATGACCATGCATATCATTTCTTCATATTCAGGAGGACTACCAGAAGCTTGAGATTCACGCTTTTGATATGGAGGCTGAAATTGCTTCTTTACAAGAAGCTTTAATTACTACAATTGCAGAAAAGGAAGAAGCATTGTCTAAATCAGAGCTTATGGCATCTGAACTGGAAGGTCTTGAAAATAGTTTAAATTCTGCAGAATCAGAGATTAATTCCCTGAGCGAGGAGATTGCTATCTTGGTACATTTATCTTTTCCAATATCATTGGCCAGAAATTTTACCCCACTTTTGTCTAACCCACAATATTTTTTTTCCATTACATTTCTTCTGGTGTGATGCAGACCAAAAGGTTAGATGCATCTGAATCTATGGTTAGAAGACTGGAGGCTTCTCTCAGTTCTATATCAAGAGAAAAGGAAGACATGGGAATGGTACCTCTATGATTTTATCCAATAAGCTGATATTTTTTAAAACTCGCTTCATATTGTTTACTGTGAAATTTAGTTCTTTTTTTCTGTTTTCTTGCAAAATGCAGCAACTTACTGATGCCCTTCTGGAAATAGAGTCTGAAAGATCAATGTGGACAACCAAGGAGAAAGCATATCTAGTAGCTAAACAGAAATTTAATATCTGCAATGATGAGAATAGCAAACTATCAGAAGATTTGATTAAGGTAGCATCAATCAAAATTCCTGGTTCAGTGCCTATTTTACAGTTTAGTAGTGGGAGGATTAGTTTTGCTGGGGATGGTTTTGCCCTGATTCTTTTGTTAATAATGTTATACTGTTCACGTTTGGATCATATGATGAACATCATTTTATCATATTAGGGAAAAAACTTAGTCACACCACCACGCATGCGGTTGCAAACCATCTGTAGTGGAAATTATTTTGACTGACAATGACTAATCAAAGTGGGATTGATGAAATGGCGATTAACGTCTGGCATCCTTTGCGATAAGAAAGTGCATTAGATGCTAAAAGGTAAGTTCTATTGGACGGTGATTTGGCCGCTGATGTTGTATGGTGCAGAATGTTGGTCTACCAAAATTCGTCATATCCAACAGTTAAGTGCAGCAAAGATGCATATATTACAATGGATTTTTGGTTATATGACAATGGGTTGAGTTTGTAACGAAGTTATACGTGATATGGTTGGGGTAGCACGAACTGAAGAGAAGCTTGTCCAACATTGGTTGAGATGTCTCAGACACATTCAACGAAGGCCTTCAGAAGCACCGGTGCATAGTGGTCCTTAGGCGTAGTGATAATATATAGAGAGGTAGGGGTCGACCTAACCTGACGTGGGAGAAAGCAATAAGGAGAGACTATTGGAACATACCTAGAGACTTAGCCTTAGATAGGGGTGCATAGAAATTAGAAACCCATGTACCTGAATCATGACCTAGCTTTTTACCCTCTTTGCCTCTTTATATATATATAAAGTTGGTGACTCGTATTGGGTTTCATTTCTAGCCTACACCAACTTGTTTGGGACCTAAAGGCTTTGTTGTTGTTGGTGGTGGTGACAATGACTAATCAGTAGAAGTTGTTAGAAACTTTGTCATGTACCAATATGCTTTGCCATTTGGGTATGAAAGTGCAAATCAACCTTTCAAGTTCCTTTTCTTATTTATTTGAATTTTGATCCATACAGTGCTGCGCATAACAAAAGGATATAACTGGATTTGCCCATTTTGGTTCAGTTTCAGCCTTATTTAGTTATTTGTTAGAATTTATTTGCTTATCCTGGAGTTGATTTGATGGAACTAGTATTGCATACTGCTTGATGTGTAATTTCAATTTCAGCAATGCTATATAATATATTACATGAATGACTTGAGGTATTTGTGTTTAGTTCATGATTTATATTCAATGTTCACCAATAATTGGAAGAACCTGCATTTCCCATTAGTAATCTATTGCAATACATTACTAGGTGAGGCAAGAGCTGACACATTATAGAGAACAGTGCAAAACTTTGGAGGGTAAAATGGTTATTTCCAAGGAGAATGACATAAATGACAACAACGGCTGGTCAGTTTTCTCTCAGAACATATTGCATGCCTCTCTATTACGCTCTAGTGTTGTATGGCATGGTTCAGAAATTTTATTGTTACCACTTACCAGCTTTGCACCTGTTAGATGTGTGAAACGAACTGCTCAAATTAGATGGGCCCAAAATGGGCTGTAATATACATGTACAGGAGAGAAGGTGAAATAAGCAAAAAGACCCCTAAAGACCTATATAATAGCAGAGAAGTCCTATACAATAGCTATTTTAACACCCCCTCAAACTCATGGTGGGTCAACAACATTGAGTTTGAAAATGTGCACATCATGCTGCGCTCTAGTCTGAGCCTTGGTGAAGTCAGCAAGATGAAGAGCCGAAGTCACATACTGAAGAGTAATCACTTGATTTTGCACTTGAGAGCGAACATAGTGAGCTGCAACGCCAATATGCTTGGTGAGCTCATGCTTCACAGGATCACGAGCAATGCTGATTGCGCCAGTGCTGTCGGAGCACAGCACTGTCGGAGTGGTGACAGGAACTCCAAGATCACCAAGAAGACGAAGAAAGAGCACGAAGCTCAGCCTCTGTGCTGGAGCGAGACACTACATCCTGTCGCTTGGTCTTCTAGGTGATCAACGAGGAGCCGAGGAAGACACAGTAGACCAAAACGGACTTGCGATCAATGGGATCGCTAGCCCATGTAGCATTCGAGTAAGCCTACAACTGAAGAGAGCTGGAGCTGGAGAAGAGCATGCGACGATCGGCCGTACCACGCAGGTAGCGAAGGACCCGAAGAAGATGCCCATAGTGCACACTCGGAGACGCCATACTGACTGAGGATATGAACAGCATGCGAAATATATGGACGAGTGATGCCCAAGTACACAAGGCTCCCCACTAGGTGACGGTAGCGAGTGGAATCCTCAAGAGGAACTCCATTAGTAGGCCGTAGCTGAAGGTGGAGCTCCATAGGTGTGTCAACTGTCTGCTCATCCATGAGACAAGCACGATCAATGTACTTGCGCTGAGAAAGGTAGTAGCCCTCTGATGATCAACCTCAATCCCTAGGAAGTACCGAATAGGATCCAGATCAGACATCTGAAACTGTCCACTGAGGCGAGCCTTGACAAAGACTGTTTACTCAGTATCATCACCAGTGATGAGCATGTCATCAACATACAGGAGAAGCAAGCTGCGACCTCGAGCAGAAGTGTGAACAAAAAGAGTTGGGTCGTGAGGACTGGGAACAAAACCAGCAATAGCAAGAACAGACGCAAGACACTCAAACCAGGTCCGTGGAGCTTGCTTGAGGCCATAGAGAAGCACGAAGCCCTGAGGAACACTATACCCAGGAGGAGGATACATGTAAACCTCCTCACGAAGATCACCATAAAAGAAAGACATTCTTCACATCAAGCTGAGAGATAGTCCAGTGGCGAACTGTAGCCATGGCTATGAGAGAAAGAACAGTAGTTCGATGAGCAACAGGGGCAAAGGTCTCACCGTAGTCACGACCGTATTCCTGCTGGAAACCACGAGCCACTAGGCGAGCCTTGTAGCGCTCGAGAGAACCATTAGAGCGGGTTTTAACCTTAAAAACCCACTTGCAGGTGATGGGATGATCTGTAGAAGGACAGGGAACAAGAAATTATGTGCCAGTACGCTCAAGTGCAGCCAACTCCTCAGACATGGCAAACTGCCACTCAGGGTGAGCAAGAGCCTCGCGATAGGAGGAAGGCACATGAAGAAGAGTGACATAAGCCGAAAACCCATAGCGGATAGGGGGAGCGAGAGTGGACCTATCACGGAGAGCATACCGTGGGGGGTGGTGGAGCGTGATCAACAGAAGGAACCAGTAAACGGCGAGAGTAGTGGAAAAGAACAAGTGGACGCGACGGCAGAGGTGGTGGAGATGGCGAGGAAGAAACAGGTGGTGGAGCTAAAAGTGGAGAAGATGGAGTAAGCAGAGTCTCAACAGGTGAAGAAGTGGAAGAAGAGGGAACTGCCGAGGTGGGGGACGAAGTAGTAGTAATAGGTGGGGAAGCAAACGGAGGAACGATGAACCGCTTAAGAAGATTCAAAAAAGAGAGAGACTCAAGTAATGGAGAAGTGTGATGTGGAGAGTAAAAGGAGAGAGAGTCGTCAAAGAAGGAGCAGGACTCATCAAATTGGACATCTCGAGAAACCAGAATCTGACGAGCAAGGGGATCCCAACAACGAAAACCCTTGCGCTCAGAATCATAGCCAAAAAAGGCACACCGTACTGACTGAGCAGAAAGCTTCGTCCTCTCTCGAGGCTGGAGAAGAACGTAGACAACACAGACAAAAGTGCGAAGGTGACTGTACTGAGGTAGGCTATCAAATAGACACTAAAAGGGAGTAGAACCCTGAAGGGTAGTGGATGGCTGCATGTTGACGAGATAAACAGTCGTGGAAGCAGCCTCAGCCCAGAGGTGTGAGGGAACAGAGGCAGAAGGCATCAGGGCCTGAGCAGTCTCAAGAATATGGCGATGTTTGCGCTCAGCAACTCCATTCTGAGCATGAGCACCAGTGCAAGAGTACTGAGGGAGGGTGCCATGATCCAAGAGAACCTGTCTAAGAGCATTAGAAAGATACTCACCAGTAGAGTCAACGCGAAACACACAAATAGGAGAGTCGAAGTGTGTGCGAGCCATGGCAGCGAAGGCCTGGTAAGCAGCTAGCACTTGATTACGAGATTTGAGAAAGTAGATCCAATTGCAGCGATAGTAATCATCAACAAAGATAACAAACCAGTGATGGTCCCCATTCGAAACGAAGGGTGCAGGTCCCTATACATCAGAGTAAACTAAAGCAAAAGGACAATCCGACATAGACAGACTGCTGGAATAAGGCAGCTATAACTGTTTACCAAGCTTACAGCCCTGACAGCGGAGGGAGGCATCACAAGAAACCTTCCCAAGGACACAACGACTCATAAGAGATAACAAGCGAGGACTTGACATATGACCCAACCGATGATGCCACAACAAAACTAGTGCAGGTGGTGGTGTTGGTGAAAGCAGTGGCATCTGATGCGACGATCGACTTGTTGAGATGTGGAGGTGTAGCAGCGGAAGGAAGGCGAAGCCAGTCAAGCTCCCACAGCCGTCGGGAGTAAAGGGTGCACCGGCCAGTACCAACTAGGGTCCCCGAACTACGAGCCTGGATAAAACAGGAGACAGACTCGAGAGTGATGTTGAAACCAAGATCAATAAGTTGGCCAGCACAGATTAGCTGCATGGTGAGACAAGGCACGTAAGAAACAGAGGCAACACTAAAAGATGATGCCATCAGCTGTTTTCACAATCACTGGACTAGCTGGGGACCTCATAAAGGTGAGGTGAGTGGAATTAGGAGTCATGTGAAAGGAAGCTCTAGAGTCCAGATACCAGATACCTGATCCAATAGAGGAAGACTGGCTGGCAGTAACAGAGGAGGCCATAGGAGACCTGGAGAGCTCAAGGCGCTCAACGCGTTGAACCAGAGCCTGGGCCCACTCGGGAGCACGAGAGAGCCTCGAGAAGGACCAGCACTGCCATCGCTAGTAGGGCTGCCAGATTGCTGGCGCTGCTGCCGATCACGGAAGGTCCTGCATTGTTGTATCGTGTGCCCCCTCCGACGACAATAGTTGCAGAAGCTGCGAGAATCCCCTGCAGTAGGTGTCGTTGCTATGGTCGGTGTAGAAGCAGTAGGCACCACCCCCCTGCGGACTGACCACGAACAGGGACAGGAGGAGCGGGAGCAGGAGGAAGCGACGAAGGCACCGAAAGCAGAGGCAGCTCAGGAGCACCCAACACAGTAGCCGATGATGAGAGAATACCACAGAGGCTAGTTTCCTCAGCCCGGACCTGAGTCAGCGCCTCCTGCAGTGTCGGAAGAGGCCAACGAGCCAGGAGTTGAGCACGGAGGGGCTCAAACTCCGGACGGAGCCGGCTGAGAATCTGAAAAACCCTCGTACCAAGACGGTGATCCCGAAGACGAACACACTGCGAGCAGTGGACGTCGTGAGTAGGCTCCAGAGCATCTAGTTGACGGTAAACATCGCCGAACCGCCGGTGGAATTCGTCAACAGTGGAGTCCTGCTGCTGAAGTGTCTCGGCCTCACGCAGAAGAGAAGTGCAGAGCGCCTGACTGTTGGGCTGGTACGTAGCCTGGTCGTAAAGCCACATCGCCTGAGAAGAATTCAGGGGGACCACGTCAGCAGCAAGATCTGAACGCATACCGCCGACGAGGACATGAACAACACGATTCTCAGCAGCAGTCCAATCGCCCAGACACTCAACTGCGGTGTTGTAAGTCCGGACAGCGGTGTCGTAAGCCTGCTAGACGACGGGATCAACAGGAGCACCATCCGTAGCAGGCTGAGGAGCAGGACCAGGGGCCGCAGGCAGCGCTAGAGGAAGAGTGGTGCTGGTGAGATGTCCCCAAAGCCTCTGGCAGTTGAGGCAGACGCGGAGGAGAGTGGACCAGTCGTGAAAGTTTGATCCGTCAAACTGAATGCTCGGAAGCTGAGCCAGTCCGGAGTAGTGAGACGACGAAGCCATGGCGCAGATAACCGAAACCGCAGTGACGATGAGACAGCCAAGCAGAGGCGGCGTGGCCGAGCGCGGGGGGCGGCTAGGCGGGAGCAGGTGGAGGCGACGGCGACGAGGCCGCGCCGCTGGCGGCTTGGAGCAGAGGGCGGTGGCGGCTGGAGGGGAGAAGGGAAACCCTAACCCTAGGAATGGCTTTATACATGTTATATGTGTGAAATGAACTGCTCAAATTAGATGGGCCCAAAATGGGCTGTAATATACATGTACAGGAGAGAAGGTGAAATAAGCAAAAAGACCCCTAAAGACTGTGATGTCCCGAACCCTAGAGTTCAAGCATCACGATCCAATCTATCGCCATTGCAGCGGAACAGAGAGAAGAGAAGGGAGGATTGGGGGAGAAGGCAATATTCACTTCATTTTTCGACAAAGGCAAGACAGCTACAGCGATCTCTTTTAACCACTCTTACACGGCCGGCTCACAACGGCCACGGCCCACACACGCAACCACGGCCCAACGAATCCCTTGAAGCACCCGACTGGCCCATCAGGCTCCCCTCACAGCTCTGGTTCCTTGTTGCCACGCTTCGTCAGGGTATCCGCCCTGACAAAGACCTATACAACAGCAGAGAAGTCCTATACAATAGCTATTCTAATAGCACCCACCTGGCTGGCTATAGCCTATTTGCTAATATGCTTTTTTGAACTGTATTTATTGTCATGAACTTATTTTTTTAAAAAGATTCTAAGAAACAAACATATTTGAATGGTTGCACCTTATATATAAATTATACATATCTATGATCAGTGTGCCTGATATTGCCAGAAGTTCCTTTGAATATTTTGAGCTTCAACATTGAAAAACAATTTTAGAAGATAGACCACCATTACAATTATAATAAGCATAAGCATGTTTACAGCGAGAACTAGTAGCTCAAGAAATAATAACATATTTGATGAAATTGGAGTAGTATAAAGAGGGAAAAAGAGTGGTGTTTTGAAAGAAAAAGAGTGTTGTTTGCATGTGTTCAGGTATTCAACTAATAGTCAAAAGTATATATGCCTCATGCAGCAGGGGGATCTGTGAAGTATCAGGACAATTTGTGGATAAAGGAAAAAACATTGATAACACAGACGAAAATGTAAGTTGTCCGATATATATTGTTTTATAAATATTAAGATTTCCATTTGAAATTCTAGTGAGTAACACTTTAGGAGATTTATTTTCCAGTTTTTTTTGTTAGCAGCATTTTGAGCAGGATCTTCAGAAACAACTGTCTATGATCACAAAAGAACGTGACAATTTACTTTCTGAGACCAAACAGATGAGCTTAGTCATCAACGAATCAGAGGTCTTAAGAGAGAATCATAATCGAAAGGCAAGTTGGCTTATCTATTGCAAACTACAGATTGTCCTGGTAAAATTAAGTGGTTTGTTTACATGCTATTTGTGCAGTTAATACAGGCCAAGGCAAATTTAGATGAGTTGATCTCTAGGATATCTATTATGGAAATCAAGATGAAAAATGTAAGAAATTCTGAACTCATCATTGTCTAATGTTAATGAAGGTAGAATATGACTGCAGATCGAGCTTTAAAATGCTTAATCTTCTTTTAGAAAGAAATGCCTGGTTAAACTTTAGGATTGAATTCATGTCAGGTAACTAGGATTCCAATTGCAGCCTATGATATATACGTTTGCTTTTTTTTTATATAACACTTTGTATTTTATATTTTTGTGTGCCCTTTCACTTGTGGATTGAAAATTCAAAAATAAACAAGCACTAAGATTGATGGTCAGAAATGTATTGTAAGCGACTGATGAGTTTGAATTCAGTTCCGGAACACATGTTTTTCCCTTTCTGAATCACATTTTGTAGCTGGACTGGAGTTACTAGTTTAATGGGCCCACCATAATCACTAAGTATGCACAACAATAATCAAAGTTAGTGTCATTGTCACCACATGACAGTATGACACTACAGCATTCTTTTATGTTTTTTTGGTTCCAATTGCTAGTGGAACTGGCCGATTTCTGCTATGTTTTCATTCTGGTCCTAGATTTCTGAATTGACTTGAAAGTAATGGTATTTTTGTGTCAATATGCCGAATGCATGGTAATTTGACATAACACAAAAATGGCTGGAAAATAACTGGAAACCAACCAGTTTTTGCAACCCTGGGTATAACCTTATCTGCATCACTTAGCTTGTAGAATCCTATAGGGGTAGAATGCTGGCGTTGAGAGGCTCATGTCCATGACAAATGCAGGCGTAGATAATGCAACCTTGTGTTGCAATGTGTAGCAACTAGCACCCATGTCTTTCTTTAGAGCCTGAATATTTGATATTACTATTTTTGGAAAGAAATTTTGAGACACCTACTTTTGAACTGTTGCTGACTAGATGGTGTTCATGCATAGAATAGCTACTGTGGACTAGCGACTGGCTTTTTTTGGCAGCTATTTAAAAGATTGCTTTACATCAAGTAAAATGTTTTGCCCATTTAAACGCTACAGGATCATATATCACTTTGTGTATATTTTGTCATTTGAATTTTCAGAGCAACTCAACCACTGATTCTAGTTGGCCCTCTTCAAATATCTGTCTCACCTTACTAAATTGCCCATTCAGAATTTGCTCGATTGTGCATTCAGTAACAGGACAGTGGTGTAGAAATGCATACGGCAGTCCAGGAGAAATCACCAGCCAACATTCTCTTTTCCCTAGTAATAGTTCCATAATATGCTTCTGTTTACAGGATGCTTTAATTTATAACAAAGAGAAGACAAAGCTTCGTATGCAAATTCGGTGGATGCAACCAGAACTTGATGCGCATCGTGGAAGACTTAAAGAATCAGCGAATGAAATGAAGCTGATGGATGCAAAGTATCATGAAGCAACCACCAAGCTAAAGAAGGATCTTGCTGATTACTGCCGCGAAGTTCTTAGGTTGAGAGAAAAGCTTCAAAAATCACAAGGCGCAACAAATTGATATAGAAGTAATCTTTCAGCTGTACAGCTCGCGTGTCGAATCTCTCATGTTTCTCATTTTGCAAAAGCCCTCGGTATTGCCTCAATGCCGTTTAAGTTGTTTTAACTCTTCCGGGCTATGTGTTGTGGCAGAGCATTTGGTACAGTAAGGTTGCGAAATGCCATAATTCCAACCCCCAGAGTCATCAGCGGCCAGAGTCGTTCTTTCTTATGCTGCTGCTGCTGTATAGCATCATATTTCCTTTTCTGAATAGTCTAACTTCGCAGCGTCACATTTGCTTGCATTCCATTTTAATTTTTTAATATATTTGGTGTGATTTAATGAAATTGTATTGGGCATTCATTGGTCATGGGACAGAGTCTCAGAGGACAGCAGCTACAGGCCAGGCTTCACTCAATGCCGTTAGTCGGCTATTCATATTGAATCCAAAACTTCGAAGTTTGTACATTGGGCCTTCCCTGAACTGAACAGGACAATTTTTTTTGGACCATGAGACACTGGTCCTCAGTAGGTATGGACCGTATGATTGCACTTTTGTCTTGCCGCTCCAAGTGACCCTCTTTCTACATTGAAGATTTAATCCTGAACATATAACAGCAAAATCAACTAACAAGTTAACCTTTTTAAAAGCTCTGTCCATTTTTTTTTTCATCTGTGCCTCATCCGCGGTTATAAGCTTCTGAAGAATTGCATCCTCGCATTCAGCCTGGCTGTATTTGAAAAAGATGTGATTGAGACATGCAATATTGGGAAGCCGTGCGATGAGATTTGGGTTGTGTTTGGTTCATCACCGAATTTGCCTCAACTTGCCATGCCATTGAATGGCATGACCATTGAAAGGTTAACAATTTCTTTGCCAATGAATTAGCTAGCAAATGGCATAAAAATGAACTAGGATGTCAAAAGTTGCCAATGGAAATAAAGGATCTTGCTATTCAATGGTTTTATTCCAAATGTAAGCAAAATTTAGTTAAATCTACCAATAATTGGCATGGCAAGCATTGGCACACATTGGCCATGAACCAAACACACCCTTGACGCCCATTCAAATCCAATGGACCAACATAGTTCCGGATCTTGCATCGTTTCTCAGGAGCAACCAAGTAAGCAGCATTAAGTACGAGTGCCAAGTGAATTATTAGGCTAGCATCTATAATTAGCACGGCCAAGTGCTACTGTGCATGAAAGGCTGTACTTAACTGGACACTGTTTGGTGGTCGCTGCTGATTCTTTTGTTTGGTTCTTGCCGGTAACCTGTCAGATATCCAAAACACTACGGTCCAATCTGATGTCCCATGCAAATGCTGCTACTCTTGCCCTGTCTTCTACAACATATGCCTTTACATAACAACGCTGGCATGTATATTCGGCTAAGCCGAAATGCTGGGATTCAAAGAGATGTCACAACCGTGTATTACTGTGTGTTGTTTAATCTTGTAGCCAGCTTCTAGCTCTCATAAATCAGAAGCCCAAATAAACAACCAGCTTTTTCAACCTCTTTCAAGAAGCCAAAAGTCCTCAAAAGCTTAAATTATACTGTAATCTAAGAAACAAGTCCTGGGTAGCTTTTTCTACCAAAACGAGTTATAAAAGCTACCTTGTCGGTGTCAAATGACATAAGCAACCTCTCAGAAGCAACTCAAACAAACAGGCCTTTAGACTTTTATGAGTTTAACACGGTTTTTGATATATTTGGGAAGCCAAATAGTCTAGCTTGGAGAAATGACCAATATTATGTAGGCTGACCCAAACAAAGGAATCCATCCTTTTTGTACATGATCTCCGTTTTTGGGATAAAAAAGATGCATTATCCCCTTAATCACCCGGCTCAACTCTTTTCTTTCTCCCAATAAAAGACCGATGCCTTGAGGAAATTACTTTTCTCTCATCTCAAAATGAAAGCGCACATTCACCGAAACCTTGGAACTGAAACTCGGGCCCCATCGATGCACTCATGCAAGTGTGAAACTTTTTTTTTTTTTTGATAAAATGCAAGTGTGAAACTTGAGGTTGGGAATCCAGCCATCATGCCTGGCCAGTGGCCACCTCAATCATCATCTGGGAGAGGGCAGGGCGAGAGAAGTAGGAGAACTGTCGGCCGTCCACGCCCGCGTAGATGGACGGACGTGATCGATCGGCGCATTCACTCGCGCTAGATCCTCACCGCAAATCACACGCAATCATGGACTCGCACGTGACGTCAGGAGGTGGCTTGCCCTCGACCCCCTTTCCCTCTCTCTCTACCGTCCGGTGATCTGGGCCGTCCACGGCGCTCGGCTGGATGTCCGGATTTCGCGAGGAAAATAAGAAAAAAATCTTTTCCGGAAAAAGAAGCCAGTTCTTTCCTCGGTAGTATATAGTTTCTCCATTCTTTTCGCATGCTTGCCATTTTTAATAGGCGTATACAAATTTAGGCATCTTTGATTTGCGGTTGTTTCAGTTTAGCTTAATTGAGTCAAAGTTTATCATTTTTATTTATTTTTTTGTTCTGTTGAGTATTTCTCAAATATCTCAAACATTTTTTTTAATAATCTTTTAGCCTATCCATGTTTCTTTTTGAATATCTTTAATTTAGCACAGCCAAATTAAACTAAACCAAACCACAAATCGAAAGAAACTTACTTCGGCGATTACTTTTTAAGTACAGTAGAGCAGAAACTGCAGAATGCTCTTATGTGTGAAAGAGGTAGGATGACGCATGTCATGATGCAAGGAAGGCACAGCTAGCTAGGTAGCAGGGTAAAATAGAAAATGTTGCATTGAAGAATAAAAAAATGTACTTCGTAGAAACATTGATAAAAAAGGATGAAATTTTTTTTATCGAAAAAATGATTCGCTAAAACAAGAACACGAGGATAGATAAGCATGCATGGAAAAAAAAAAAAGGGAATAAACTTGTACGTGTGGGCTCTCCCTGAACTGTATCACGGTAGGCCTCCATGTCTGTACCTGTCGGTAACAGCAATTTTATTGGTAGCGAATTAGCCATGGCCCATGGGCTCATATGTCAAAAGCATTGCTCCACCAGCAAAGTTAAACACACACAAAAGGACACAAGTGCAGTAGTAGGGATATCAAGGCACAAGTGCAGTAGTACGTACTGATCAGGGCATCTCCAACAATAGATACAGATAGTGCTAATCACAATGATATTCATCTCGACAACAGGTAGAATCAAAACCATTTCGCTAGTCATTTATCTTTAGCATAAAATTTAAAGATAATGTGGATCACATTTTGTTGAGAGAAGTGTTTAATTTTTCTATGGGTAGCTGATAAATGGACGCATTGGAGGGGTGCCCTCGTGGCTGATGATCACAAGGGGGGTTTAGGCAAGCGATGATGAATTCTTGCAAGAAGATTTCATTGGGAAGGGTGAAGCCGTGAAGTGAAGGTGGGTGCACGTGCATGATTGCTCATGATGCAGCTGCCCAGCCCCGGCCTCGATCCTTATCTGAAAAACTTGGAAACCCAAGAACATATGAGTATATTCCGGTGGAGATATATGATCATGGAGAGAGGAGAGAATCGATCATCGAGCAAGCATGATCTCTCTTCCCCCATCGATTGGAGCTTCACACTTTTATCCGGTTAATCATTGATCGAGTCTCCTCTCAAGTGCCTCGTAGGCTGCATACATGCAGGCAGATGGGCCATACTCTCGGCCGTTCGTTTCGATGATGGAGTACGAACTGTGGCTTCGTTGCCTCGTCCTTTTCCCGAGGCAAGACGCCCAAGCCCAACTATCAAGTAGGAGTTGGTTCGTGTCGATTCGGTTTGACTAGGGTTAGGGTTCTTGTCCAAATGCTCTTGTGCATATTGTACGTGTTCGATCGATGTACCGTCGCCACGCACGCAAAACTCCAAGGAGAGCTTGCACGCGTACACGAGCTGGCAGGCACGCCCGTACGTGTGCTGTGTGCATATCATATGCTCCACCACGTCGCATGCGTGCATGCACAGGAGCCCAACGTCCGTTGAGATATCGCTACAGAAGAGGAGAATTGTGTGATGATAATTACGTACGTACCAATCCTGATTGGTATCCGTATATATGGATTTGAACCAATTCATGAACTATATAGGGAATCCTTGCGTACGCGATTGATTATTTCTAGATAAGGATGGCTAATTATGTTTTTGTTAGACCTAATTAGTTAAACAAAACATACTAGAATTAGCCTGATGAACTCATGACGTCGTTAGCTGAGGTTCGAAAACGATAAGCTTGTACTAGTACGTACTCGTAATTAAACGAATTTAAGCTTCCATGCTTGTTGGCTCACAGTCTCTGTCGGAGAAAAACCTTCCGGATATATCAATACACCGGAGCTGTCTCATTAACATATAATGATCTTCGAAGGCAGGTAAATATCAAGAATTGTTTTTAGAGCGACCACCTAAGATTTCATGAAGACATAAATCCAAATTAAAGGAACTGGAATTACCTAATTCATACCCTATATATACACATATCTATATATCTATCTAAGGGCATTTGTATTTCAAGCCCTAAATTTTTAGTCTAGCCCCAAATTCACTATTTATATAAGTATGAACAATGAATTTGAAGCTGTGAAAGAGACGAAGATTTGGGGTTAACAATGCTCATGCCCTAAAGACCGTAAAAGATGTTGGATCGCTAAAATTAAATATCCATGCACCCAAATGTATTCGCAGACACCCGCATTAAACCGAAAGATGCTGTCACTTTTTCTAAACTTCTGCTCAAACCAAATGCTATTGAAGGTATGCCCACTGATGATAGGTTGAAGAGGTTGAAGTTTAGTTTTTTTTTTCTTCGGGCAAGCATGTCCAACATGGCACATGCATGGTCTGCGCATTAGCTACTTGCGCATATATTAGCCATGATCAAGGTTCTAAAAATCGGTATTAGAGTACTCGCCGAGTAATCGCTACTCGCCGCCCCACCGAGTCGAGAAGGGCCAACTCGGTTGATTACTCGGTCAGACCGAGTAATCGGTCAAAAACCGAGTAAAAACCGAGTAACGGCTGAGTAAAAACCGAGTAAAAACTTTGAGTGCTTGTTGGTTGTGATTTACGGACATTTTATGATGTTTTAGTGTATTACCTGTCATGTATTCATGTGATCATATCATATGTTGCGAACTTGCGAGTTGCGATATGTCATATGTTGCAAACTTGCGAGTTGCGATATGTCGTAAGTCATAACGTGCACTCTACTTTGTGTTAATAGTTCATACATGTAGATTTACAAGTATCATTAAGTCATATGAAAGAAAATATGCCATCATTACGTCGATATATGTCTATTAATCCTATATTAATTTTTCGAGTAATTGGTACCGAGTAATTTCCGAGTACTCCCGAGTAATCCAAGTACTCGCTACTCGGTACCTCACCGAGTCAGTACCGAGTAGCGAGTTCTTGTACCTTGGCCATGATTATATGCATGCGCATGGTTTGTGCACAACTTAATTTCTTATATATTCGTGCGCATGCATACATTTTTATAAAAATTAAATAAAATATAAGTTAAAGAAAATAACTAATACTTGTACTAAAAAAACAAATGTAAAAATAGTTTTTTCGGAACAAGCACATACTAAAAAAATCTAGATGATTAATTAAGAAAAACAAACGACTGTCCGAAACCGCCAAGTGCATGCAAGCGCTGCGCATGTGTTTCAGAAAAGGTGTTCATCTATTCAATAGACAATTGAAAGGAACTAATGAAACGAGTGCCTCCGGCAATAACAAGTCGCTGTTAACTTTTTAACACACCTTTGACCATTCGTATTATTCAAAAACTATGTAAGTTATCATTTTATTTCTTATGATTTGTTTTATTATTAAAGGTACTTTAAATGTAATTTATATTTACGTATGTTTGCACTAATTTTTTGAATAAGACGAATGACCAAAGGCGTGTGCAAAAGTCAACGACAGCTTGTTGTTTTCGTGACCGGAGGTAGTAATATACTTTCGATTGATATATGCCTGAAAAATCCAGACAGAAACGAAGTAACCAACCACTGCTCCTAGCTACTTTGGTTGATATGGCGAGCAGGTTATAGCAAGCCCCCGGGCCCCGGCCACACCACACGTAGGGCATTGCATGGCCTCGCCCTGTCGTCCTACCATGCATCGTACGCAGCACGTACAGTACCGCCGCGACACGCCTTCCTGTTCCTGTCCGGCCAGGAGCATCGCGACGCTCCGCACGCGTGTGCGGCCGCAGTGCCCACGACGCTCACCCCCCACCCACCGCGCGCACGCCGACACGCCGGCCCCATCCATGCCGACCTTGCTGCAGGCCTGCAGGCTCCAGCACCGCGCGCGGAGGTCGTCGTCGTCGTCGCCGGGACGCCGGCGGCGGCGGCGGGCGGCGGCGACGCGGACAGGCCAGCGCCCGCCCTCGCCTCTCGCCCAGCTCCAGAACGGGTTGGCTGTAGGTATGTTAATTATGTATATATATATATGGAGAGCAGCAGCTGGCGGCCGGTGGTGAGGTCACCGGCCGGCTAGCCGGCCGGCGCGTCCACCCGACGACAGCCGGTCCAAGCGGAATCATGCCCCCTTCCGCTTGTGATCTGAACGGCTCTCGAGTGCTCCGAACAGCGGTTTTGTCTGCGGTGTCGAGGCTCGAGCGCCTGCGCCGGCATGCACTGCGATCCGAGCTTCATGGCAATCATCGTCTACATGTCCGATGTGGGCTGCGCTTTTTACCGGTGAACTCGAGTCTGTGCTTCGGTAGGGTCGCTCTCCGGCCAGTCTCCACCGACCGGACTGAGCGATCAGGGCCCTCTTTTGCTTCGTGGTTTTTATTTAATTTAGTTAAATTTAGATATTTTGATATTTTGATAGATATTCAGTGTTATATTTTAAAATATTTTAAAAAACTTTCTATTTTTTTTGTAAAATCTACAAAAAAAAAGGATAATGATTTTTAAATTTTTTTCATGCCATTTTTTTAAAGCCTTCAACGTTTTCAACTACAACCAAAACGAAACTAGCACGGCAAATCAAATAGAACGGTCACCACGTCCGATGAAGGGAACACCTTTTTGCTGGCGACAAATTTTACATTTCGTATAACTTCGTATAATGTATGCTATACGAAGTTATTACGATTCAGTGTAATATTTTAAAATATTTTAAAAAAACTTTGTATTTTTTTGTAAAATCTACAAAAAAAAATTGGTTTTTTTTAATATTTTCATGCCACTTTTTAAAAAGTTTCAACGTTTTCGACTACAATCAAAACGAAACTAGCACGGCAAATCAAATAGAACAATCGCCATGTCCGACGAAGGGAGCACCTTTTTGCTAGTGCTTTGCTGGCTAGCTTGATTGGCACATCGCCATTCGCTATAGATAGCTACTCCCTCCGTTTTAAATTATAATTCATTGTTGACTTTTGAACATTCATCTTATTCAAAAAATTAGTGCAAACATGTAAAAATATAAGTTATGCTTAAAATATGTTTAATGATAAAATAAATCACAATAAAATAAATAATATTTACATATATTTTTTGAATAAGACGAATGGTCAAATAGAATATTGAAATGTCAAACATGAACTACAATTTGAAACGGAGGGAGTATACCTACTACTAGATTGGAAGAGGAGAGAACGGAAAAATGTGGATATATGATCGGATATTCATTATCGGGTATAAGTCCATGATCACCGGATTTTGCCCCAAAATTTGTGGCTATGTTCGATGCTAGCCTAATTTTGGGCTATGTTCAATGCTAGCCTAAAACATGGCCTAGTGCTGTTTACAATAGCTTTTACTACTCATGTACCTAAATTCACTATTAATAGCCCCAAATCAATAGTAGTAGGCCATATTGTGGCTAGAAAAAAACATGTTTTAATTATACCCATCGACCCCTTGTACGATCTTTCTCGAAACCTTCTATCCATAATTTATATTTTCAAACAATTCATATCCTTTCTCCTCCTTAGGGCATCCTAGAGGCCTAGAGGAGAGGTTAAATACGCAATTTTAAATTTTAGATTGAAGTGAATATTAGTCAATATTGCAGGAGCAACCAACCATTTGTAACATACTAGCACAAACAAGAGTAAATGTGGAATAGTAGATGCAGAAATGAAAAAGGTGGCAAGAGAGATTTTTCCCACGGGGTTTATTGCCGAATCCACCCCGGTGCATTGGTCGGGACCGGGTTTTTTCGAGTCGGGTCAAGTCTATGGGACCATGCTATCCCTGGCCAGGTCTACAGTACCCTCCTCAGCGCGTGCTCGCTGACAAGTGCGGCCCAGAGAGCACGCGCACGGCCGCGGCGGAATCATTTTCACGGCTCGCCGCACGCAACGGGTACACCTCGGCGCGCCATATTCCGACGGGGAGCGACGACCGGAGGTGGAGGAGGATGATCTCAGCGCGATCCAGCTCTCCCTCCCTGCGTGACTCGGGACTCGGGAGCCAAGGCCCCGGCCGGCCATTAATGGCCTTGGCTTCTACGTGAAGCGAGCGGCTCCACGCTTCCCGAGGCCACAGGGCACAGGGCACAGGGCACAGGGCACAGGCGCCACAGCGAGATAGCCGCCGGGAACGAGCGAAAAACAACAGCTCTTGGAGGCAGACGCCAAACGGATCCGAGGAAAGACAAGCGCAGGCGCTCGTGGTCATGGTCGTGGCCGTGGAAACGGCAGCGAGCATCCACCCAAGTGCCTCCAGAATTTCTCCCGATAACACTGTTTCCTTTCTCTTTCGACATGAATATAAAAACGGAAAGGCTTTGAGCCGGGAGTCCGGCGCATCCGAACTCCCGCGCGCATGGGGAAAGATGCATGCAACGCACTGTGCCTGCATGCAGTGGGCCCCATAGTAATTTTTTTAATGGCCATATTTTTTGACTGGGTGCTCCAATTCACAAACCGTTTGCGCCAACGTGTTCCTCGTATTTTTCGAACAAAACAAGATATATGTTGCCATATAACTCTTCAAACTTATCTAGTAAAACTAAGGGTTCACCTACTGAAACTTGGGTTTCGCCTAGCAAAACTTGGGTTTCATACTCGTAAAACTTTGCCGAACTGTCAAGTTTCATCAGGTTTCATCCAAGTTTTTTCAAGTTTCATCAAGTCAATTCAAGTTTTAACAGGTTTCAACCAAGTTCCATCAGGTTACATCGAAGTTTCATCTAAGTTTCATCCAAGTTTCATCAGCACACGACCAAGTTTTATCAACACACGGCCAAGTTTCGCTAGTATAGATGTAAGTTTCTTAAGTACCTTCTTCTAGTTCACATCAAAAAATTGAAAAAATCAAAAATTCAAAAAGTATTTAAAATGGGTTGCTCTCGATTTTAGAAGAATTATGAAATTTATTTCACGCATTTTGAACACTGTTTGAATTTTGTACGAAAATTGGAAGTTTAATTCGAAGTTTAATGAAACGACGACTAACTAGTTCGCTGGGAAAGGGCACGTACGCGGGAGCGCATGCGTGCGTTGGATCGGTGCGGTAGCCGGCGATCCTACGGCTGGGGCGGGTCCGGCCCGAGCGCCAGGCGTCGGATGTCCGACGCCTGGCGCTGCCCATATAAAAAAACCTAAATTCTAAAATTCTAAACAAAATTAAAGAAAACTAGATTCTTTTTTGAAAGTTTAAAATTCTAAAAACAATTTTTAAAAACTCCATTTTTAATCTTAAAATCCTAAAAAAATCAATTGTTAAATTTCAATGTACCCAATAATCAATTATTGTAATTAAAAATCCCTCTTTTTTTTAAGATTTTAGAGAGAAGGGAAGAGAGAGGGAACGATGTGGATGCTTAGGTGGAGGGCCACATATGCGTTCAACGGTCATATAAGCTGTCATCTCAGCGCTTAATGGTTGTTCATTGGTTTTGGACTTCCCGAGCAAACGACAAGTTTAGGAGGCGCAATAGTAAAATGTAACTTTAGGGAGTAAAGTGCGAAACGGTGCAAGTTTAGGGGGCTACACCGCAATTTTCTCTTTTCTTGGCACTTTTAGCACAAAACCCATCACAAGCAATCCATCCAACACATGGTTGATGCGTTGAGGATCCTCATAGACATATATAGCCAGATAGTATCTTGTACCTAAACTAGTGGCTCACTTTTTCTAAGTAATGGGGAAAAGGACTGAAACATGCCACTGAAAGAATCTACTAAGACAAAAGGATGGACTGTCAAAAGGGTAGGGGAGGTAGAATGGGCAGTTGGCTAGATCTAGTATGCATCGTACATGGACAATAGTTGGGAGTCAGCGGCTCTCCTAGGCTTGCCTTAAGGATCCTCATTTACATAGCCACAAACACTTGGTGTGCGCAAGAAAAATTCAACCTACGGTCATGCTTATGGTGGAAATAGGGATCAAGAAGATCCTTGTACCATGACTTAGCATGAAGGTTGATCCCAAACACCCTCTAAAATGAGTATGAACACCGGTTCATAAAATAGCCCAGAAATTCAAAATTTCTAGAAAGGGAAAATCTCATATCTAGAAAAAGATCGTCACCAAACCAACAAAAAAGCACAAACTTTCTTGATTCCCACATCGAAAGCAAACACATGATGGCAAAAAGATGAAGACTTGGATGAAGCTAGATGAACAAGCGCAAGAACATGATTTACTTTCATGGATTCTATTATTTTGATTGGGGTATCACAAAGCTATACTAGGGTGGGCAAAACACTCACAAGTGTACCACAAACACACTCAAATCTCAGCCTATTACTTGAGAGACACCTGTCCATTGCTTATGTAGGTCATAAGTTCTAGGTTATCACAATATCTCATGAGAAATTGCAACTACATTAGGATCCCTCGTGGCAGATTTGATCACTCACACAACCCAACACTCTTAGCATATTCTTCACATCACGATACACATGTCTACACCGACTCCACACACTCCGGCCGCAGCCGTTTGTGTCTTAGCCAGACCTGGCCAACGGCCTGGCCCGGTTCGACACTGTTCGGTTCCGGGCCGGCCCCGTTCATTTGGCCCGGTTACTATGCGAAACGACCCGGGCCAAACGAACCAACGGGCCGAGTCTCCAGCATAGGTTCGGTTCAATGCTTGAACTAAACGAACCCGAGAAATTCAGAAATGTGAACAATAATTCATGTAATTAAGTAAAAAAATCAAATGTATATGAATAAATATTTAAAATGCATTGCATGATTGTTTTTATTAATGTGGATTTACATGGTTGCCTCGTTAAAAATTTTGCCAAGTAAAAACTCAAATTTGAGAAAACCTTGACAAAGAAAAAAGAGTACAACCTAAAGCTCTACAATATAAGCATAAGAATTTTTGGGGCCTTCTTCGATCTTCATCAAGTTCTAAGCTCCTGAATGCAGCCGCCAACTCTTGATTTTGTCTTTCGGTGACGATGTTTTGTTGGCGTCTTTCAGCTAATACCCAATCCTTTGTACTCATTAGTATTTCGATCATGTCACTATGGAGGGAAGTCCGTCTCTCCTCCAGTATTCTCTCAGCAAGGTTGAAAGCAAACTTGGAAGAAACTATGGAGACCGAAATAGTTAACACATTCCGTGCTAGTATGGATAGCACCAGATATGTTCCACTATGTTGTTGCCACCATGTAAGAATATTGAACTCTTTTTCTTGAAAGTCGACGACGTCCTTTGCTAAATATGAGGCAAGCTCGCCAACAGCTCCGCGTGATGCCTGTGTAGTCGGGCGAGTTGCACTCCCCGAAGAACTTGAAGTGTCCTTGCCCGTGATAATCTTTCAAATGGACATTTTTCTCCTCGTCTGTTGAACTGGTGGTGGTCGTTTTGGACAGACTTCTGCATACTTTTTTTCATATTTTCTATACAAATCATTAAGTTTACTACTAACTTCTTGAAAATAATTTAAATAATCTATTTTGGTAGCAGCACCAAGTTGTGTTAGAGCATTAGTTAATCCAGAAGTTTGGCTCTAGGGTCTAGGAGAAAAGCAAAACAATATAAGAATGGAATATCTCTCCGGTATTTTAAATATTTAGTTTTGATATGGCTAACTACATCAAATAAAATAGAATAATTTTCAAACATTTTTAACTGATTAGCAATGTGATAGATGGACATAATAATAGAAGAAGATGTAGGCTAATACACAGTAGAAGCGCTAATGCTAGCTTCATAAAAAATCTCAATAAATGAATGTAAATGAGTAAGTACCTGCCAAACCTGTGGAGTCAAAAGTGGCATTCCATCTTGAGTTGGATACTGAGTGTTAACAAAAAGTTCAAAAACCTGTCTATATGGTAATATATGCAACAACATAAGATATGTGGAAATCCACCTAATAGGCATGTCTAGACCAAATTTTCTAGGCTGAATAGATGATGCACGACAATAGTTCTTCCATGCAGCAATTCTTGTATTAGAACTATTTAAAAATAAGATGACATCCTGAATAACTTGAAGATAAGGTTGCAATCTTTTCAAACCACATGTAACAATTAAATTAAAATAATGACATTCACAACTTTGATGCATTAAAAAAGATTCAACGTACATAGATAACACAAGTTTCAAAATATTCATGACACCAGTATTAGCCGATGCATTATCCATGGTGATAGGAAAAATTTTATCGATTATTTCAAATTCTTGAACAACATTCATAATGCAATCAGCAATATTCTCACCGGTATGATTAACATCAATAAGGCGAAGAGTAATTATTCTTTTTTCTATCAGCCGGTTTTGGTTAACATAATGAGTAGCAATACTTAAATAATCTTCTATAGCCCTACCAGCCCAGATGTCCGAGGTTAACGAAATAGAAAATGTGCAGGTTTTAAATTGTTCTTTTAACTTTACTTGTTGGTGGTATATAATTTTTTCAAATCTCTAGTCGTTGTTTGACGAGAAACACTACTATATCTAGGATTATGAGTAGTTTTAATATATTCTTCGAAAGCAGGAGAATTAACAAATCCTAAAGGTAAATCTTTAGAAGCAATTAATCGACACAACGCCTCCCCAGTTACCTCAGAATTATACTCCCAGTTAGTTACCGAACCATCAGGGATTGTAGCTCAACTGTTGCGGTTTGATTTGAACACCTTTCTTCTTCTTACATGCCGCAGCGTGCCTCTTTAGATGTCCCTTACCCGGGCCCGTCACCGCTAATAACTCCTGTAGTCCTGTCCACAAATTTTACATTTAGCCCCATACCTCACTAGTCTGCCGTCCATAAGGTGCTTCAACTCCTCATAGTCGTTCCACACCTCCGACCGGTTCAGTCAAGCCCGCTTCGATCCGACAGTATCGGAGCCAGAAGCACAAGTTGAACCGGATCCGGGATGATCCTCGGTTCTGGTAGTTTCCGTTTCTTGAACCAGTTTCGGTAGACTTTGACCGATCGGTTTATAGTCATCCGGTGTTAATCCAAACTGGCTAAGGTGAAATTCGTCGTACGAAGAACGACCATCAGCCATTTCGAAAAGCTGTCTACACATGAAATAACAAAACAACACTTAATTTAGAATCACAATACACAAATCAAATATATAGCAAACAAATATATGGAAATATAACAACCTCACAGGATCACACCAACTTATATATGAAAGTTAAAAATATTTTTTTGAAATATTTCTAACTTTCCCCAAATTTGCAATTAGCAACGCTTTTCTAGCTCATAATTTGCAAATACCCAATGCACATAAGAGACTCAAGAGAGAATGGGGTTGGAAGTGTGGCTGGCTGATGAGGGGCTGGGTATCAACTTATAGGAAAAAAATTGAGATTTTTCAGTTTTTTGGCTATTTTTTTATGAATTTTTAAAGGTTCAAATGGCTATATTCGCAACGGATATAAAAAAGCGAACCGAATGAATCGGCCCGCCCGGTTCGATGCCACGTGTCATGCCGAACCGTTACCACGCCATCCCTTGTCACCCGATGCCGCCACGTGTAGCTCACGGATTGGCCGCACCGGGCACTGGGCTGGAGATGGCGCGGGGCCTATGCGCAGCGGCACGTGGCGTGGCTGTGTTGGCCGGGGCGGGCGAGCAGCCAACGCTCGTGGGACAAGGTGGGCCCTGCGGGAGGACACGTGCCGGCATGCCACAGTGGGCCAGCGGCACAGGTGCGCTGGCGCACTGGCGCAGCTAGGAAGTGGGGACCGGGCGCGGGCGGGAGGGAAATTTGATGTTCAAAATTTGAAGTGCACAATAAATCGGGCCAAATGAACTGAACCAGGCCGATTCGGTTCGCATAGTAATGTACATGCCGGCCTGACAGGCCGCGTGCCAGGCCCAGGCATGGTTCGCTGCACCGAACCGGGCCGGCTCGGTTCGTTTTTGAAACGAACTGAACCGGGCCGGCCTAATGCACATTACCGGGCCGCCCGGTTCGGCCCATATGGCCAGCTCTAGTCTTAGCCGCAAAGTTTCCATCACACTCGACGGCTTGCCGACTCTCAGATCCTCACACTGGCTTAGTCCATCATCCAGGTCATCCTTGTAATCCCCAAGTCCGGGTGCCTCGCGCGACCTCCTTGCTATTCTAGACTCTCGGTCCTCCAAATTGCGTCCTAGCATAATGCCGACCACGGTCCACCAAGATCTGTTTCGTGCAAATTAGTCCATCCAAAACCAACTTTACCTTTTCCAGCATTTACGACATATACCAAATCAAAATACGGGCAAAAATACACCCTGACATGTGGGCCCCACATGTCATCCTGTACACTCTTCTTCCTCCTCCTCTTTCCTCTAGCTCTCCCTTTCTCTTTTCTTTCTTCCACTGGTAGACGAGGCAAGCAGGGGGCGGCGGGCGAGGTGTGGGGCGGCGATGGCGATGACGAGCTTGGCGGCGACGGCGCGAGCTTGGGGCGGCGGCGGTGGCGAGCTGGACGGCGGCGGTGGCGTGAGCTCGCCCGAGCAGCGGCGGCGGCGGCTGCGCGAGCTCGCGCGAACAGCGATGGCGGTGCAGCGGGAGCTCGCGGCAGCGGCGGCGCGAGCATGTAGAGGCCGCGGGCCGCGGGCGGGCGAGCTCGCGGCGGCGGCGGCAGCGCGACGACGGCTCAACGGCAACGGAGAGGAAGGAGGGAGGAGTAGAAGGAAGAAAGATCTGGGTGTATGACGTGCGGGGCCCACATGTCAGGGTGTATTTTTACCCGTATTTTGATTTGCTATACGTCGTAAATAAATGCTAGAAAATCTCCGAGAATGGCAATCTTGATATATTTTTGCAAATCTAGTGGCATCTATAATAATATTAACTTTGCGATGGCATATCTGAAATAAACGAACTTCGTAATGGCACGTATGAAAAAAATCCAAATACTTACCACATACTGAACACACGGAATGACTTTCATATAGCCCCTCCTAAATTAAAACTAAGGTTTTATTTTTTGGGCCGATTTAAACGGTTGAACAGCTGAACAATTGAAATGACTGAATTTTGAGAGCTTATTGAGGTAATCTCGAGATCCGGATCCATTTTGTTTGACTTAATTTTTAAAGCGTTAGGATCCATCTTTGAGACAACGAAAAATAAACTTAAAACAGCATATGTTTTTCTTCAAAGCGTAGAAAAAAAACGTTAAGTTGTTAAGCCTAAAAAAAACCAAGCCTAATTAAAACCGTCGATCAAAGGCAGCCTGAACCAGCTTGGTTATTAGCTCAGGCGACTAGCATGCATGGCGTGCATGCATATCCTGCTGTAGCAGGATATAGGTTGACACCAAAAATGCTGACGCACACTCGATCCATCAATCGTGTTGACTTTGAAGTGCGTGACGCGCCTAGTCAGCAATACTCTCTGCAAGCATGCATATGCAGGTTGGTTGGGTCGACGAGAGCGAGGAAGATGATAAGCACAAGCAAGGAAGTGTGTGCTGTGCCCTCATCCTGTCCCTTGGTTTGCCCGGTACAAATTATTTTTGTTTGGGGTTGCTGTGGTTGATATCTAATTATTATTTCTAGAACTCAATAAAATCGTAAGGTTTAAAGGTCCCTATCCAAACCTTTTGAGAAGATATTCATAGTTGAAGTTTTTAAAGTGCTTATTTCGGATCTGTAAATATGTATATATGGCTAATGGACTCTATCAAAACGTTTGAAAAGATATCGACCGTTGAAGTTTTAAACCGACCTAAACGCATGTACAATTTTCTCTCCTTATATGGCTCAAAGATCTTGTCTATCGTATCATAGTATCAAGACTGTTATTTCATAGTTATAAGACAAAGCCATGATTTTTCTGAAAATACCAAGATCTACGAAACTACGTGGTGTTTGGATATAAAGTTTAGGCATGGTTTCAAAACTGTATGTTGGTGGAAACCATTGTTTTTTTTTTTTGAGTTTTTGCAACTTCACTCTATACCTATTTTCTTTAACCATTGGCCAGTAGTGTTGTGAGTGCGCTTCTTCATTGTATTTGTTTAAAATTTTAAATCTATAAAATGCACGCAAAAAATTTTTATATAATATATAATATAAAGATATATATATATATATATATATATATATATATATATATATATTTGTTAACTCTATGTATTAGAAAACCAAGGTTTTTCTAAACCATGTTTTCAAACATGATCTCAATTTTGAGTACCAAAAGGACACTGGTATTCTAATAAAAGGTCTCCTTTTTCTTAAAAAAAAACACTTTAGGGTATATATGCCAATGGATCCATCATACATGTTCATTAGGCGCATATAGTATTAGTCACATCTAATCGTAATGCACAGAGGGAGACCTGAAGTTCGCCGGCAGGTTCATTGGTTTAATTAGCGCCCCTATATATTTTCATACGACAGAGAGGTTATATATCCACGACCTATATAAGTCGTGTTCGGCCTGAATGGTGCAAGACCACGCCATTAAAAAAACCCTGGCTATCTGTTCCACCCGACCGGCTACGTGGCACAAAATCCGGTTGTTCATTCAACCTATATATATAAAAAGAATCCTATCGCAAGCTACCTATATATATATTGACTTCTCTTGACGGTTTACTGTTCTTTATCGACGGCTTTGGCCGTCGAGATTTTGCGCGATCCGCGTGGTGAACGGGCGCTTTTCTCGCTAGCTGACCGAGCAAGCTTCCGCATATCAGGTCTCGAGTTTGTTGGCTCGCCCCATTTTCCCAGCGCTGGCGCACGTCTGCACCTTGCATGTTTACTTTCTGTTTTCTATTTTTAGTTTGATATTTCTGTAGGTCACGAAAAATTTGAAAATTGAAAGTCCGCAAAAATGAGCCATGTTTACACAAAGAACATCATACTGAGTTTGAATGTCTTCTAACTTTTTAAAGTTTAAATTTAAGAAGAGTTTGGTCTTTCCTATCAAGGCCATATTTCTTCTTTTTACCCTATGTCCAAAAAAAACCGAAACCCATGAAAATAGAACCATGCCTACACAAAGAACATCCATACAATGTTTGGATGTCTTGCGATTTTTTTTTACTCAAATTTTGAAATATTTTCGTTTTTCCTATTTAAGCCATATTTCTTTCCTTTTCTATTATGTTTTCCCTATGTCTCAAAAATAGAAAACAAAAAGTTTTCAAAAATGAAACCATGGCCGAACGAAAAGAACAATAAGTTTGAGAATTTCTGAAATTCCAGAAAATAGAAATTTCCCCTTTTCAAGGACAGTTAAAAGATGCAAAAAAATTAAAATCAGGTCAAGTGAAAAATCCATAAAAAATAGAGAATTTTCTTAAACTCAGAACGATTGAAATTCTCGAATATTGTTCCTTCACTATTTTGCCCTTTTATAATTTATTATAAATATTGTTCCTTTGCTCTTTGCTCTTTTATAAGTTTTTACAAATATCGTTCATTTTTTCTTTTCCCTCTTACTCCTTTTAATTTGGCCCATTAGTTAGTATAACAACGCACGCTTTTCTTCCTAATCATGAACGTGCGCGCTTGCTTTACTCCCTAGTGGGAACTTATAATTACTACTATTTACCGATAACGTGTGGAAGGGCTCCTTGATCGTGGTCGGTGCACGCGAGGTAGCTTGCCATGCATCCCATCACGGTGCTTAATTAATTAGCCTAATAGAAGCTCTCAAAAAAAAATTAGCCTAATAGCAGAGCACATCGATCTCCAGCTACACGCGTTTCTCTCTTTCTTTTTCTCTTTCTTCTTCTTGATCTTCCTCCTCCCTGTCGATCTGTCTCAGCGCGACGTGATTCCCGGTGAATAATGCTAGCTTGATCAATGATCATGCATGCATGAACAGGAGAAAACTGCTTGTGTGTGCAAGCAAGCGAATCTGCTGCCTGCTGGGGAGATGCATGCATGCAACTGGTGAACTGGGCAACGTGCTTGGTCGAGGTAATGTCTCTCTAATCACTAGCTCGGTTTGTATTGACACGATCTGGTCTGCCTATTTGTGATTTGGGTTGATATATGAGATGCAACCGTACAAACAACTTGTCATGGAGACCGTTGGATGAGTGGGCCCGGCCGGGATGGATTTGGAGAAATTTGGACGTACGGCCCGTCATTCCGTCTGATGTGCTGCGTGACACTCTTAGATTTTGTACATTTCAATTCAGTGTACTGTACCGTAACGTAGCGTATCCGTAAAATTTATCTTTTTTATATAGCCTATTTGGTGTAGTAATTTGTAATGATTTTTCTCGGATTTTTAATAGTCCTCTTAAAGATCCTAAAAGTATTTTTAAATTATTTTTTATAATATTTAAACCTCTTTTTAAGGACTCTCAAATTTTACTAGAATGCTACGCTACGCTACGTTAAACTGAAATGTACAATCCCTTAACAAGAGAGGTGCATTATATATATCAAAACATGTAGTTGAGATACAATAGTTTTTGAGCAAAAGATTCTTGGACTTGACTAGCATGTCCTAGAATAATTTCTGAAAGAAAAAAGGTGGATGCCAGCGTCCGGACGTCCGACACAAGGCGTTGGATCGGATGCGCCTCTACCATCGGATCGCCGGCCGCGCGCGCATCCGAGCGCTACTGTGTGCCCGCGTCCCCGCGCGTGCACGAGACTAGACCCTGCATGAGACATTGGCTAGATGGCGGTTGATACGTTTTTCAATTAAAATTCTAATTTTTGTATAAAATTCAAACAGTGTTCAAATTACACGAAATAAATTTCATAGTTCTTCTAAAATCGAGAGCAACCCATTTTAAATACTTTTACTTTTTTAAAATTTCTTCACTTTTTCAATTTTTTGATGTGAACCTAGGAGAACCCACTTAGGAAACTTAACACTATACTAGTGAAACTTACCGTGTGCTGATGAATCTTGGCTCACGTATTGATGAAGGCGAGTGTTAGATGAAACCTGATAAAACATGGATGAAATCTGATGAAACTTGGATGAAACCTGTTGAAACTTGATAAAACTTGGATTAAACCTGATAAAACTTGACAGTTTGGCAAGTTTAACGAGTATGAAATCCAAGTTTCAGTAGGCGAAACCCAAGTTTCACTAGGTAGATTGAAGTTTCAATAACTCGAGAACCTGTTGATGAAGCTTGAGAATTTATTGATGAAACTTGATGATCTACTAATGAAATTTGAGAAAACCCGGTCAAAATTTATGTTATTTTTCTATTCTGGCGTCATGGCAAAACATCCTATTTTTGTCTCACAGTAGCATCGATGGCCGCGGCCCCACACACTCACGACGCAGCTGACTGCACGTGCACCTGGTCGCTGCGCGTGAGGGCGCGCGAGCGCGTCCGATTAAACGGACCACAATGAATGTGATTCCTCCGGAGATCTAACAATCAATATCAAAGAGCTAGCATGTTTATTGATTCACGTCAACAGTCTCTAAGTGATGGGCGGATCTAGGGGGTGCCGGATATGTCCATGCACCCCCAAAATTGTTTAAAATCTGGTGACATACTAACATATAACTATAAGTAGCCAATCGATAACTAGGCAACCCAATTTCTGAGTGTACTCACATCAATCAATAATAGATACAAGCCTGAGTTCCCCCGTCCACCTCGCCACGTGGCGCTTCCCTGCCTCGCGAAGCCCACGTCGCCCCGTCACCGCAGCAGTCCGATCGCGTGAGCCAGGAGATCCAGTTGTCCGTTCGTTTGTTTATATAAAACGATTTTTTTCGGACTTCTGTCGGCAGCGCTGGCGGCTTGGCTCGCTGGCTAGCTGAGACAGCTCTCAGCCAGCCACCCGCGGTTCGAATCCTGCTCCCTGTCGCGTTTTACTTGAATTTTCTTGGGCTGGGCCCGCCAGGGGTGCGCTGCTCTTTTGCCCTCCCGCGCTCCTCCTGCGCTAGGCGCGCTGAGGCGGCTAGTAGATGTGATTAGCTCGGTGGAAATAGTGCTCCCCCGTCCGTCCTACGGAAATGCTATATAAATTTTAAAAGCTAAAAAAACGCAACTGATCTTCACTAAACAAGAGTTCTAAAATGCTATAGAGATTTCAAAAGGTAAAAGGTTTTTTTCCTATTGTAGATAGTTTCATTTAATGACTACATAGTTTTAGTTATCTTAGAAAAAAGTCATAAGAAATCTCACTAAATCTGTAAAAAATTATGAGATACTTCCTTAGGAAGTCAATTTTGATTTTTTGAAAATATGTTCAACATTTTGCAATGTTTCTCAAAAGGGTGCGTAATTTTTTTTAAAAAAACTATGCCCATTTTTTTTTGCGACGATTCTCAAGAGGGTGCACGCTAGCACATAACTGACATAATAAAAATTGGTCAGGCACCCCCAGAAGTTGAATCCTGGATCCGCCACTTCTATGCCGTCTATAAAGTTTTTAAATGGAAAATCGTCTATAAAGTTTATCATGAAGGATATATGATGATGTGGATAAGAAAGTGCATACATAAAAAATTAGGTTGTCTTCAATTCAAGAGTTGACTCTAGACAAGAAACAAGATTTTTTGTTTGTGAGAAAATTATCTATAAAAACATACAACCATCACTATCATTATATATGTTGTCTTTATTGTTGTATAGAGCTGACATGCATTGCATTATGAACAGACTACAGGAAACGACTATATACTCTATGACTAGAACCATTCAAAAAAAATCAAAAGAACTGTCAAGACAAATCTTTTTCGACGGCTGGCCATTGAGACAAGGCCCTCAGGTCCACTCAGTCGAGACAAGTCCATTTTGTCGATGGTCCAACCATCAAGACATATACTCTCGACGGCTTGGTGTTGAGCGGCTGAGAGCTTATGCATTGTTTCTGTTGGAGGTTAGATGATGTTCTTTCAATAGCCCACAGGTTCCCATGTGATAGTGTCTCTCTCGACGGTTTTGTAGCAAGCCGTTGAGAGAAAGACTTCTGTTGAGGATTAGGACCTTCTTTCGATAGTGAACACATATTTTTTTTCAATTTTTTTTAATATAGCAGTAGCAATATTAATGGCCCGGAGCATCTAATTAATGTTGATTTATACATCAGATGACATCCTCGAAAAAATGAAATTTTTTTTTATGCATCCGAGATGATGATCCCCATGTAAGTGCACATATTTGGAGAAACACCAACCTGATGTTCGACTGAGTTTTAATGAGCAAGGCTACGATAGCAAAGCGAATTTCAACTCAATGCCGTCCTAACCAAGAACCAATGTTTACAAAATGACATAATTGAGTAAACATTGCTAACACAAAATTTCTATATTTTTAAGTGATTTTTAAAATATTTTTCTATTATTAAAGTGGAAAACATACAATTTGGTGTATTATTTGGTCATGCGCAATTAAGGTTACGTATAACAATAGCACCACTCTGCTGCGTACCCGCATGTATGTGGGGGCCATTATGTTCAAATTTATAAGTTATTATAACCTTTTAATTAAAAAGGAGTATACAAGCCATATAAAGCACAAACTATACATAGTTCATCATAATTTTTTTTAAAAAAAACCTATTTTTAAAACAAAGTATCAAACATACAGATTAATGCTATAGTTTTTCAAATTTTTTCTGACAGTAATATACTCTACAACATATTTAAATACAATGTGTTGTTAGTTTCGAGTTTCCAAAAATTAACTACTCTTAATGGCTTCCTATTGAACCATTGAGACAGCGTAAGCCTACGTCCTCAAACGCACCAGCCTAGGAGGAACATCTCTCTCGATGGCTCTCTTTTGGGTTGTTGAGAGAAGCCCATAGTATCTAGTGATGGTACTACACATGGCATATATGGCGGTTAGTGGCGCTGGTGCTCACCTGTGCGGTCGCTGATTCGAGCCTGCGCCCACACTGTGCTACTTGCCAAAATAATCTAGCTCGGTGGCTAGGGATACAGCCAGAGTAGGAGAGAGAGAGAGAGAGAGGCGTGGCATCCATGGTGGCCTACTCTCGATGGCTTGGTGTGGAGCCATCGAGAGAATGATCTAGAGGGTTTTTGCTGCCAAGTACATGAATTGCTACTCTTGACTGTCTAAAGGTAGGCCATCGAGAGAGGGAGTTACGGCGTTATTGTCCCCCTCAACGCGTAGGCTAGCCACGAGCAAAGGATCTGACGGCTATCTAGAAGACGTTGAGAGAGTGTCTTGACTCGACGGTTTTGAGCGGCCATTGAGAGCAGCGTGATAGACTTAACCGTTGATTCATGACCGTCGAGATGTTACGCTGCAGCGAAATTTCAGTCGTTTCGTGCAGTGATACGGTCCCTCGATGACCGTGCATGCCCTACAAAAGGAATCAAAGTGTTGGGCTTTCGTTTTTCTAGGATGTCTACATTTGCATTAACATTTGCTACAGCCTTTTTCTGCTTGCTGACAGAGAGATGCATGTTACCTATCTTCGGTTGCAAGAACAGTGAGATGTTACCTTTCTCATAAGCTAATCATTAGCAGTTAATGATGCGCATCTTGATTTAACTCCTTGATAGGTCACTTTGGCCTATCCAGGGTCATCAAAAATCATTTTGCATGCATGGAATGGGGAAATGTTGGACCACCGCTTACCCATTCCGTTCCCATCCCTTATGATTAATGGATACGGGTTAGGCTAGACATGATGCGCTGCACCATATAACTTACTCCGTCCATTCACAAACATACATATTTCGAGACATGTACGGATTAAAATTTAAAAACTTCATCTATAAATATTATTCAAAAATATATGTTTCACGTACATTGAAATCGTATACAGAGGTTTCTCTTATGAAGTATACTTTCGTATGTTTTGTAAATAAATTATAATAGTAAGTACTCACTCCGTCACAAAAAGAATGTCGTTCTAGTTTTGTCCTAATTCAAACATTTCTATATTTGACGATCAATTACCAGAAATCCGTATAATTTAACAATATATGAATTATATATTATGAAAGTATTTTTCATGGTGCATGAATCTAAAAACATAAATCTTATGTTGTTAAACTATACGAATTTCTAGTAATTGATGGTGACATAGTACAAAGTTAAAACGACATTCTTTTTGGCACGGAGAGAGTATTTGCTAAAGGTTGTCGATGTCCAAAAACGAGTTATTTACACCGAAAGAATTAAGTATGCTAGAGGGGTGAATGGCCAATTTTAAACTTCTTCTTTGATTGATGTTGTTGATTAGTCAAGTTAAGAGTGATCCAAGCTACACTAATGGAAGGACTACATAGATCAAGAACTAAATAGCAACAAATATAAAAGCAACAGAAGAGAAATGCGGAAAAATAGTGCGATATATATACGATGACAAGGCGATTTTTTTTCGAGATCCATGGATGAAAGGGAGCATCCTTTGACTCGTTGAACCACCGGTGTTGGATGAACATCTCCAACTTCCATCTTCTTCATAGCTTTACTCAATTTATCATCACTCACATCGCTCAAATTGTCTTGCTCATCTTGTGAGCCATTGGATTCATCGAACTTCATATTGTAGGACGCTTAAACAAGACTGATGGAATTGTTGAAGACCCAGTAAATTTTAGAATGGGAGGAGTACCCAAGCATAATATCCACATCTCACCTCTTTTACAACTTACGCAAGCGTGCCCTTCTCTTGTAGCTACATACCTCGCAAGTTACAACCGAAGACACGAAAGTAGGCGATGCTAGGTCTTCGTCCAACTAGCTAGAAGCCTGTAGGAGGTCTTGCGCGGTAGATGATGAAGATAGAGACGATACTATTTTATTTACTACAGCACTGAAACGTCGTGGGCTTTAAAATCTATCGGACATACCCTATCCATGTTACTCACCTCAACTAAACCCATATCTCTTCGCACACTGACCTGATCAGTCAGCACCAGTAAACTACTGGCACTGCTGCTTAAGCAATCTTATTAATTGGCGCCTTTCGCAAAGCCGCCGGTAAGGCGGTGATTTGTTTAGCCGCAAAGCTCACCGCGGGGCGTGGTTTGACTGAGATTCTCCCCAATTAACAATCGCATCAACAACTCCGGCGACCGGCCGGCCGGTCTGACGTTGCATGCGCGCGCGAGCACGCATCGATCCACCGCGCATGATCCCCGCAATCACCAGCCATGATTGGAGCCACGCACGCAGGAACAAATGATCCGCCCCTCCTCCATATCTCAAGATCAAACGGAACTGAACAAGATCGTCAGAGCAGTGCCATGGACCACGCATCGATCGGCGAGGGTAAAAAAATCGAGCCTTTCGAGATGTGTTGTGTTGGCTCCATTATCACAACGGGCCAACGGCACGGTTGAGAAGAAAAAAAAAACCACAAGACACCGATTTTAGGTTTTTAAAAAAACCTTGCAGAATGGATGCTGGCCGAGAAAACCTTCGACACGACCTATATTCAGTGGGATTTTAACCCCACGCCACTCAATTCGCAAGCCTCGTCTCCTACGCCATTACTTTCACGAGCCTGATCCACCACGCCACCGGGGTTGCGAATTTCTTACCTCAGTGCCATTAAGCTCATTTTTACTCATTTGAAATTCTTTTTCAGCATTATTAATCTTTTTCTATTCTTTTTCTTTATTTTGTTATGTGATCAACGCGTGGGAGATCATGGCCGGGCTGGAGGACGCCGACGCCGCGGCCAGATCGCCGACAAAGAAGCCGTCCAAGCTGTGGTGGTGGTCGCCCGCCAGGGTCCTCGCCATGGCCCTGCCGTGGCCCAAGAAGTCGGCGGCGAAGCGGAGGAACACGCCGGGGAAGGAGAACAGCCCGTAGCAGCACCGGTGCCCCGGGAACAGCAAGCCCGGCGAGGTCGACGCCGACAGGCTCCTCCGGTCGTACAACTCCATTGACAACTCCAAGCTGTCGAGGGCGTCAAGAAGATTCTCCTAGGCGAACGCCCGCGTCATGCAAGAAAGCCCGGGCCGGCGGAGAACGGCGGGGGGAACGGGATCGGGATGACATCGGCGCGCGGCCATCGAGGCCCACGACGTGATTAATAACGTGTTGATCACATAACAAAATAAAGAAAAAGAATAGAAAAAAGCTTAATGGCACTGTGGTAAGAAATTCGCAACCCCGGTGGCGTGGTGGATCAGGCTCGCGAAAGTAACGGCGTAGGAGACGAGGCTTGCGAATTGAGTGGCGAGGGGGTTAAAATCCCATATTCAGTGGCTTAAAATTAAGACTATGGTGCCGACTTTAGAGTCCAACACAAAATATTATAAAATGATCCGTTCTCATACCCATACGCCCCCAGGGGTCTATATGCTTTGACAATCAACATATTTCATCTTGCTTCAGAAATTGAATCATAATTGTTTTTGAGAGGGAGGAGAAAGTGAATTGTGAAAGATAAGAGTACTTTTAGGCTTAATTAAATAACATTATTTTAGACTTAATTAAATAACATAAAAGATCATTACGAACAAAAACAACCATCCAAACAAGATGCACAAGTATAGACTAGATATTTATGTAAATGCAACGGATATATCTCTCAGGCAAATACTAATGCACAATTGCAACGGGTTAAATCACAAAAAGAAAATAACCCGCTCAAGGGAGATGACTTGTACCATCTTCCTTGGACAAGGAAGAGACGATAGAAACCCCATTGTGGTGAAGGGGCAGTCGAAGCAGACCGCAACACTAGCGTAGAAGAAGTAGTTGACTTAGTGGAAGCAGACAACAGCGAGCAGTCACACCTGGCGCTTCCCAAAAACCTTATTTGGCATCTTCCGGTGCATCATCTCAATGACAGCAGGCTTTAAAGACTTGCTCTTTCATTCTCCAGTGCATGCTAGAGCAGTAGGATGGAGTATCTAGCTTTCTTTTGGTCGTTGTCACTGTTTCATAGCACATTAGGAGGAAGATGGCCAAGAGTCGAACGTGATGGCCAAGAGTCGAAGGTATGTCTCTAGAACGGTGCTCTGACAGCATCTATAGGAAGATTTCATGGAGAGACATACTCTCACTGTTCAACGGTATTTGTAGAAAGATTTTATGAAGACACATTGGCATATCATTGGTAATTGGTGGCTTTCTTACTATCATTGTCACTGTTTCGTAGCATATTAGGAGATCGATGGCTAAGAGTCAAAGGAATGTCTTTAGAATGGTGCTCTGACATCATTTATAGAAAGATTTCATGGAGAGACATCCTCTCATTGTTCAACGGTATTTGTAGGAATATTTCATGAAGAGACATTATCATATTAATGGTAGATTGGCAGTTTTTTTTTGTCACTGTCACTGTTGACATGACAACCAGACAGCTGGTGACTTGATCGCCCTACCTTGTGCCAAGCTCGACAAGGTGAGCGCCCATGTGAGCTATTTCTTTCTCTCTACTAGCTACATGAGCTAGTGGGATGTAGCACACCCTATTATTTTAAGTTGATGTATCACATTTCACACCTCTCACTAGCAGTATGGTATTAAAATATTTTCGCTCCCATTCAATTTATGTGCTTTAAAATTTACTAATAATTATTTTTAAATGCATAGGCCAGACATGTTTATTCTGACATGAAACGGTGCTGAGGGCTGACCGGCTGATGCGGGCGTGGGCACGGAGCGGCGGTGTGACTTGAGCCTCGGCTGCTTTAATTTTTGCTGGCCGACGGCGAGAAAAGGGAAGCTGGAGGGCAAGGTGAGAATGCGCGAGATGCGTAGGCCGACTTGCTTAGCAGTTAAGGGGCTAATGATATAGAATAGAATCGCGTTGATTGTATATATATCGATAGATCATGCTGCTTTTGGTTAAGTTAATGTTTTTGAGATGATCCGCCCTATCTCTTCAAAGTCCCTCCTCGAAGGCGACGTGTGATAGCTAGCTAGGGGATTCTTGCATGTCTAAGCAAAGGGGGGGAAAAGGGCACGAGTTTAACAAAAGGTGAACGGTTGAGTTTGTATTCTGGAGCATGTATACATAATGGCATTGACAATCATACTTTACAATATATTTCATAATACCTACATACAATGCTGTTCGGCTCTTAAACCGATCTACGTCATAAAATAGCGCCATCATCCACATTGTATTTATAATGGTAATAATTATTGTGCACCATGGCTGCCTATGCTATCATGCAGTCTCACGACAACATCCGTCCGATTGAAATTCAAGCAGCATATGACAATATGCCCCCTCACCTATGCTGAAGCCCCTAATGGCCATGTGCTCATGCAAAAACCCCCTCGCCCTCGTCAGATCAAAGGCTCAATATTCAACCAGTCTTCCTCAATTACTCCCTAGCACTCATAGACGGCTAATATAGCAGTCCATCATACGCTAGAAATTGTCAACACAATCAACCAAACATCCAAACTATGAAATGGCCGCTGATAGAGCCCAATGCCGAAAGTAGCTCTCTTACCCTCCTCCTCCCGTTTTATCTCTTGTTTACTTTCATATTTCCCTCTCTCCATGTGCCTTAATTTTTCATTGCATGTGCCTTAATTTTTCATTGCCAGAGTAACCTCACCATCATAAACGATGATATCAATATGAAATATGTGAAAACATGTATTTAGATGATTGTGTTAAACCAAGCAATTGAGGTCCCAAATGATGCAAAAATGATGTCTCGTCATCCCGCTATCACCATGACCCTCCGCCACCCTACGGGCATAGTGAATCTAAAGTCTCTAGAGCATCTTCACCCAAAATTCTAAATGCACATTTTATAACACTATTCATTGCACGCTCTATCTATCCCTCTAATTGACTCCAAACACTGTAGCTTTGGATAAAGTGTCTGATGACGGAAAGGAATCTTTTAGAGTGCAGTTTAAAATGCGAAGAAAATTTCATTTGAGCGTAAATTTGAGTTGAGTTTTACTGTAGCAATTTTTTTTTTAAATATAGACTATATATTATAATATTTCCAAGACTTTTAGTGTTCTTATCAAACATCTTGAAACTATTTTTAACTATTTTTTCCGTCTTTTTGGACCACTTTTTAAGAACTCTTTACTTTTGGTACAGTAAAACTCAACTTTACTCAATGCTGAAAAGAACAAGACCTTAGAGGGAAGAATAGATGGAGTAGCTAATAGTGAAATAGAGAATAGGGATAGATGTTATGGTGTGGATGTTCTAAAATTTCTTTACACTATATACTAAACTTTAAAAGATTTCTTCTCTCCAACAAACACTCTATCCTATACACTTTATTTTTTAGTTTCTCTTACGAATGCTCAGTACGCTGATTTCAGATAAAAAGAATCACTCACACCTTCGTCCAAAACACAAACCTCGGTATTTGAGCCAGTCCAATAAATATTTTTAAAAAGCAATGTTAAAATGTGTGCTTAGTAACCACATTGATGCCATACTCCGCATAGCATTTTTCTTGAGTTATTTTGATTCTTCTTTGACGCCATGGTCAACAATATCAATAAACATTTTCAACTTTGATTTTTGATAATTCCAGCGCCGCAGATACCCTAAGCTTAAGAATAAACTTCTTTGAATTTTTTTAAGAAATACACATCAAAATGCTAAATAATCTACTGGCACCCCACCCAAATAACACCACTACATCTCTTAATACCGACTCACATAAAAATAGGACCTTCCAGAAGACCAGAGAGCAAGAGAGCAGTGTGTTGTGTGTGCGCGTTGAGTGGATAATCGTACGTCACTGCGCATCGTTACGCTTGCTCTCCTAAATCCTCCACGCTTCCTGATGAGGAGGAGATGAAAAAAAAAGAAGAGACAAGGAAAGGGGGCAAAAAAATTCCATATTTAGGCTTTGTATAATTCAGCTTATCGTAGCATAGCGTAGCGTTTCAGCAAGATTTGAAAGTTTGAAAAGAGAGGTTTAAATGTTATTAAAAATAATTAAAAAATAGTTTTAAAATCTTTAAGAGGACTACTGGCACGAGTTTAACAAAAGGGGAACGGTGAGTTTGTATTCTGGACCATGTATACATTATGGCATTGACAATCATACTTTACAATATATTTCATAATACCTACGTACAACGCTGTTCGGCCCTTAAACCGATCTACGTCATAAAATAGCGCCATCGTCCACATTGTATTTATAATGGTAACAATTATTGTGCAACATGGCTGCCTGTGCTATCATGCAGTCTCACGACAACATCCGTCCGATTGAAATTTAAGCGGCATATGACAATATGCCCCCTCACCTATGCTGAAGCCCCTAATGGCCATGTGCTCATGCAAAAACCCCCTCGCCCTCGTCAGATCAAAGGCTCAATATCCGGCCAGTCTTCCTCAATCACTCCCTAGCACTCATAGACGATTAATATAGCAGTCGATCATACGCTAGAAATTGTCAACACGATCAACCAAACATCCGAACTATGAAATGGCTGTTGATAGAGCCCAATGCAAAAGGTAGCTCTCTTATCCTCCTCCTCCCGTTTTATCTCTTGTTTACTTTCATATTTCCCTCTCGCCATGTGCCTTAATTTTTCAGTGCAGAGTAACCTCACCATCATGAACGATGATAGCAATATGAAATATGTGAAAACATGTCTTTAGATGATTGTGTTAAACCAAGCAACTGAGGTCCCAAATGATGCAAAAATGATGTCTCGTCATCCCGCTATCACCATGACCCTCCGCCACCCTACGGGCATAGTGAATCTAAAGTCTCTAGAGCATCTTCACCCGAAATTCTAAATGCACATTTTATAACACTATTCACTGCACGCTCTATCTATCCCTCTAATTGACTCCAAACACTGTAGCTTTGGATATAGTGTCTGATTACGGAAAGGAATTTATTAGGGTGCAGTGTAAAATGCGAAGAAAATTTAGTCCTTGTTCTTTTGAGCGTAAAGTTGAGTTGAGTTTTACTGTAGCAAAATTTATCTTTTTATATAGACTATATACTATAATATTTTGTAACGATTTTTTCCAAAACTTTTAGTGTTCTTATCAAACATCTTAAATTTTTTTTTAACTATTTTTTCAGTCTTTTTGGACCACTTTTTAAGAACTCTTTACTTTTGGTACAGTAAAACTCAATTTTACTCAATGCTGAAAAGAACAAAATCTTTGACAGTTCCACAAGTTTAATGAATATGAAATTCAAGTTTCAGTAGACGAAACCCAAGTTTCATCAGATAAGTTTGAAGATTTATATGGCAACATACATCTTGTTTTGTTCGTAAAAATACGAGGAACACGTTGGTGCAAACGGTTTGTGGGTTAGAGCAACCAGTCAAAATTTATAACCATCAAAAGAAAAAAAATGCTTGTGGGACCTACGTTGCATGCTCTGGTTGCCCACATTGTTCAGCGTCGCTGCGAGCACGCGCGTTCGGATGCTCGCACAGTAGCGTTTCCGTAAAAATAAACTTCTCTGAATTTTTTTAAGAAATACACATCAAAGTGTTAAATAATCTATTGGCGCGCCACCCAAATAACACTACTACATCTCTTAATACCGATTCACATAAAAATAGGACCTTCCAGAAGACCAGAGAGCAAGAGAGCAGTGTGTGTGTGTTGAGTGGATAATCGTACGTCACTGCGCATCGTTACGCTTGCTCCCTCCAATTCCTAAATCCTCCACGCTTCCTGATGAGGAAGAGATGAAAAAAAAAAAGAAAAGACAAGGAAAGGGGGCAAAAAAATTCCGTATTTAAGCGCGCCGCGCACAGAAAGCGACCTGTGTAGCTGTGCTAAAACGCTGCGCAGCGGCAGCGGCAGGGCCGCGCCGCGCCGCCTCCCCACCCTAACCCTTACCGCTGTAAAGGCTGCCTCGCCCCGGGAAGATACTAGTAGTGTGATGCTTAAGTAGTACTCCCTCCGTCCTGAAATACAAGAACTTTTAGCATTCAAAGGAGAGATTAAAGAGAAAAGGAAAGTACTATAATGCCCCTCAATTAATGATGGTATGTGGTGAGTGGGAAAGTGGTTGGGGGTAAGATGGGAAGAAATTTGAATGAATGATGGTTGGAGGGAAAACTTGAATGGTAGAAATCCTTATATTTCAGGACAAGATTTGAATGCTACGAATCCTTATATTTCAGGACAGAGGGAGTACTACGACGCTGAGCTTAATTAAACAAGCGATTAGCCCAGCTGATCGAGGGGGCGAGCACACTGTGCCGCGCGTAATCACAGGCAGGCAGACGGCAGGATGGGTGTGGTGCCCGTGCCCAGTGCCCAGTGCCCAGTGCCAGTGGCTGGTATAAGTATTATTATTAGGGCGTTGAAGTGAAGGAAAAGGGGCGCACACGAGAGAGAAAAGGCTAAGCCACAGTCTAGAGAGAGAGGGGAGAGAGGGAGACTCATATTGACATTGCAACTTGCGAGCAGAGCAGGGAGAAGACGGCTTTGGCAGCAGCAGGCAGGGAGGAATCAGAGGAGCAGAGGGGGGCGAGTTAATAATACCCCATCATTCACACGCCACGGCATCATTGGCGCCTCCATATACCATCTTTCATTGCTGCGTTTAATCCCCCTCACCAACCGCTTCTTGCTGCCTGCGGCTGCTGGTTGGGTTGGTTGTTTGTTCGGTTCTTCCCCTTGCTTCTCGTGGTGTGGCGAGGCGGCGGAGGCGGCGGCGGCGGCGCCGTGCATGGGAAGGCGGCTCTGACCACGAGCCGCTGGGAGCAGGAGGGAGACGATGAAGTTCATGAAGCTGGGCTCCAAGCCGGACGCCTTCCAATCCGACGGCGCCGACGTCAGGTGAGCCGACGCCGGCTGGCGTTTGCTTCCTTGTACTCTCTCTCTATCCCTTCCTCGCTGATCTCGAGCCTCGCTCCGGGCTCTCAAAGTGTGATCTGTTCTTGTGCCCATCTCTTGTTCATGCCAAGAAAAAAAAACTGTTCTTTCCTTTGCCTGTTCTATTGCTGGCGCGAGGTATCGATCACCAGCTGCGTGCAGTGCTCGCCGGGCGTGTTTGTCTTCTAATATTTGGATTCCGTGCGAACTCATGACGTAGCGATGCTTATCTTGATTAGATCATCGCCAAAGTCGTTACCTTTTCCAGCTTTCGGAAAGATTTCCTGCAAGAAGAGCTGGGGATGTTGGGTTACCTAGCGCTCTTCTCCGATGGGCAGCTAGCTTCTCTGTGCTTACAGGGTGTTTTTGTGAGCTATTGAATGAAGGTGGCACTGTGGCAGACAATGCATGGGGGTAGTGTTCTTGCTTGGACTGCCATGATTTCGCAAGTAACCAATCAATTTGTCTTATTGCGGCTTTTGTCCCTGGATTTGGACCTGGCATTATTCTTGGATTTTGGCTACAAGCCCCTTGTTCGATTGCTAACACCAAAATTTGTTCTTATTTACGGTTTCCTCCAATAATATCGTCATTTTCATTCGAAGTCGTCGTGTGAGTTGACTATTGGTTCTTGGGAAGCGCCAAGCTCTGTTGTTTTCTTTTCCCAACCAGTTTCTGCTCACTTATTTTATTTTGTTTTTGTTCTGTTTTGGCCCTGGGGTTATTCTCTGTATTTTGTTGTGTATCGCGTGTGTCAGGTTTCTACTCTTTTCTGAACTGGATCCATCGTCTCCCTTCTGATCTTTCGAGCTGGCATTCCTTGTTTCTCTTGGGATTAATTGTTTGTTTCCATGTCTTTGTCGTGATCCTACCCTACATGTTAGCCGGTAAAAGTATAGTTATGGAAATCACGATATCTACTTTTTCCCTACAAAAGTGTTGAGGAAAATATGCATAACTAAATAAAATCAAATAAAAGATTTTATCTTACATTTTTTTAGGCCAATACATATGCATTCATTTTTCATAGGTTGGCATATATTTGTCATTGTTTAGTATTTAACTTTTTCACTTCTAAGATTGATATATTTTGAAAGAGGTGTATTGGAGCAACTGAAATTTAAGTAAGCCCCTTTATGATTTAATTTGCAGTGTGAACAATGCTGTGATTAAAAAATTATTCTTGATGTATCGTGTGGCTCATCATTGGGTCGTTGGGGCTGAACCCAAACTTTGTTTCAATGTTCTTCATCTTGGTTTTCTTGGCATACGTTAGTACTGTGAGTTGTGTATGAATTAGATTGCTCCAAATCATTTTACGAACTAAAAAGGTCGGCTTTTTCTATCTCTTCTAAATCTGAATGTGTACTTGCTTTCTCTCTTTGTGCCCAGACCCTAGGCTAGTGCAGAGTAGATCTGAGGGTTAAGGAGTATTATGCTCTACTGTTCTGTTATTATATGATAGATACCACTATGTTTTGCTGTTTGTTTTGGGCAACTTGGTAAAGTTAGATGGGTTAATTTATTATGAAAGGAAAGAAGAAAATGATGGTCATCTCTCCATCTTCCTAGTCATTGATCAGAGTTCACTTTTCCTTCAGTTAAAGAATCCATTGCAAGTTGATTCATTACGACTTGTCTTTTGAAGCAATCCAGTATTTTTTTTGTAGTATTGATGAATGCAAAATGCTACTGACTAGAGGCATAAAGCAGTGTGTGATATGGGATTTTGGGTAAGATGCTTTCATGATTAGCTAACTAGATATAAAAAATAACAAACAATATAAGATTTGAGTCATCCTTGTGTATAGATGCTCCTTAAAGGAGAGAAAGGGATGGTGTGAAGCTTAAGTGAACCCGACAGATCTTTGGACCTTAGTGGCTAACTAATTGCATACGTGTCCTTTTTACCAACTTTGGTGGTGCCTTTGGTCTGCTTTATCTCAGCTGAACTGGAATAACTGGAAAGGAGTTGTACAGTCTAGTTTAACAGCTACCACATGTTTTCCTCCATTATTGATCCATATTGATCCGTTGACGAGATCTTTATTGCTTAAGATAAGCTTAATGTATGTTGCTGTCATATGTTTGTGGAATGACTGCTCATGATATATGTGCAGCCATACGTTGGTCAGACACGTAATTGATTGTGGAATCTTAATTTGGTTCTAAGATAGCTCGTACAGTAGTTTTGGAATCATTCTGAGGTACAGTAAACAAATGGTGCTACGCACTTTTGAAGTAAACTCTTCATTGGATCATCAGGCAGGTAGAAAATGTATGAATAGAAGTTACCAGCGTTGAAAAGATTTGTTTTTGGTCACGTGAACATGTTTTGTATTTCTACTATCCTTGCTATTTTTTAGCACAGTATTTTCGAGTTCGATTTTGCAACATGATTTGCTTACAATTTGCTGTTGATACATGTAGATATGTGAACTCTGACCTTGCAACAGACGTTGTCGTGTATGTTGGTGAAGTGAAGTTTTACTTGCACAAGGTAAGTGCCCTAGTAATTTTCCACAATTTTATTAAATTTAACTCTATGCATTATATTTTCATTTAGAAAAATGACAATGGTAGTGGAAGTAAGTACTGTTGCCAGATATGTATTAGTATTGCACTGTACTTTTCACTTAGTCCTTGAAACATAGATTGTTCCACCTTTTAGAGTTTCCTTGTCATACCTTCAAGAATAAAACAGTCTCAACATCTACGTTTCACAGAATCACAGCTGATTGTTGTTGGGCGGTCTCTTTCCAATCTACTATGCTGTTTTTTTGTACGGAAATCTACTAGTTTCTTACTTTCTTTACATATGTATTTTTCACTGGCATATCATTGACGTTTGTGGCTCTATTATTATCCATTCATTCACAAGCTTTAAAACTCAGTTACCATATGACAACTTTTTTATTGCAAAGGACCATTTATACGTAAAAAAAGAAAAACGTGTTACATGAAAAGCTTCTGAATCAAGTGAATATGAATATGCATGGAGTAGTTCTGTACTTGATCTCTGCACTAGCTTTTCACAATTAGGGTATGAGGTGAGATAGCTATTTTTGTTCTCTTGAAAGTATTGGATTGTTTAGGTGACATCCTTTTAACTGAAAGCACTACTCCAGGATAGAATTCCTGGACAGAATAGGCATAAATACAGACTTTCATCTATTTCAAAAAGTGTGGTTTTGTGGTACCAATTGTGAATAGTCCAATCATAAACGCTGCGCCTTCAATTTATTTAGAATAAGATGTAAATGGTTGATTCTAATGCATGTTTGCTCGTAAATTTTTCTACCTTCTTGCTGGTGATAGCTTGTATTCAGAGCAGTATCTGATTGACAAACATGACTGCAAATTTATGCTTGATTTGGTTATCAAATGCAGTTTCCTCTTCTTTCCAAGAGTAGCAAGCTTCAAAGGTTAGTTCTTAATGCCACGGAAGATGGTACGGATGAGGTCCACATAGATGGCTTTCCTGGGGGAGCAAAAACGTTTGAAACATGCGCAAAATTCTGCTATGGAATGGTTGTTACTCTCAGTCCCCACAATGTTGTTGCAACAAGATGTGCAGCAGAGTACCTTGAAATGACTGAAGATGTGGAAAAAGGGAACTTGATATTCAAAATTGAGGTCTTTATAAATTCTAGTATCCTCCGGAGCTGGAAAGATTCCATCATTGTTCTCCAGAGCACAAAGTCAATGTTACCTTGGTCCGAGGAGCTGAAGGTTGTCGGCAGATGTATAGATGCAGTTGCATCAAAGACATCTGTGGATCCAGCCAATGTAAGCTGGTCATACAATCATAACAAGAAAGGAGTAGCCTCTGCTGAAATAATTGAATCAACAGGAAAAACATCAGTAGCTCCCAAGGACTGGTGGGTTGAGGATTTATGTGAATTGGATGTTGACCTCTACAAGAGAGTTATGGTTGCTATCAAATCTAAGGGGAGAATGTCACCTGAATTGATAGGAGAAGCCCTTAAAGCCTATGCAGTTAGATGGCTGCCAGACTCTTATGACGCCTTGGTCGCTGAGGATTACATGAGGAGGAACCAATGTCTAGTCGAGACGATAATATGGCTATTGCCATCTGACAAGAGCTCTGGTTGTTCTTGCAGATTTCTTTTGAAACTGTTGAAAGTTTCTATATTAGTTGGAGCTGGGGATCATGTGAAGGAAGAGCTTATGAGAAGGGTAAGTTTCCAGTTGAACAAAGCTTCGGTGAAGGATCTCCTGTTACCTGCTTCTTCGCCTAGTGATGGTGCGCACGATGTTCGCCTGGTCCACAACCTTGTCCAGAGATTTATTGCAAGAACAGCGCTGTCTCACAATGGTGATTTTGTCGAGAAATCTGATGAGAAAATGATTGAGCTCAACTTTGAACAAGAATCCACTTTGGCTATAGGGGAGCTGGTTGATGGCTACTTATCTGAGGTAGCTTCAGATCCAGACCTTCAGCTGTCTACTTTTGTTGAGCTAGCAACAGCAGTGCCAGAAGCAGCTAGACCTGTTCATGACAGCTTGTACTCGGCGGTCGATGCATATCTCAAGGTATGTTCAAAGCACTTGATGCATCTAAATCAATGCTCAATGGTTGCTATCGCCCAGCAGTATACATTGCTTAGTGGTTGGTACTATGAATGCATAGTTGGTGATAAACTTGCAGGCCATGTGCATAGTGCTAGCCTGCGAGGCTGCGAGGGACTTTGATTCATCTATTAAATCAGTTACTTGGTACTACATGCTTTTACTGTATCTTTGTAGTTTTCCTTCAGCTGGCATGGAAGTAGACGAGATAAATCATGCTTCTGTAAACCTGATCATGAAATCACCTGTATGCTATTCAGCTTCTCTAACATTGGAACTGAACCTGGTGATCTGCATCCTTGCATCCAGGAACATCCAAACATAAGCAAAGCCGACAAGAAGAAGATCTGCGGCTTGATCGATGTGAAGAAGCTCTCCACAGATGCCTGCATGCACGCCACACAGAACGACCGCCTGCCTCTCCGGGTGGTGGTGCAGGTCCTCTTCTTCCAGCAGCTGAGGGCAGGATCAAGCAACGCACTTGCTCTAACTGACAGTGTTGGGCACGCATGTGCAAAGCCAATGCAGGATCATCAGAGTGACGCTTGCGAGCGACGGATACCGAGGCATCCAAACTCCTTGAGCAAGCAGGCGACAAGCCTGAGCGCAAGGGAGGGTGAACACCGGAACAGCGAGCACCGGAGTGGCAGGAACAGCTTCAAGGATCAGCTTGGAGGCCTCCTGCTGCAGTCAAGATCCAGGAGGATATTTGACAGACTGTGGAGCAGCAAGGGGCATGGAGAGAACGGTAAAGGTTCAGAGACGTCAGGCAGCTCCCAGAGCCCGCCATTGTCGGCCAAGCCTGCAAATGTGAAGCCCTCTCCTCTTCTACCTCTTAGGAACAGGAGGTATTCTGTGTCATAGGGCTCTTTTTTGCTGTTCTTTTTTTTTCCCATTTTTTTTATTAGCTTTGGGTTAGGTTTGTACATAAAAAGAGAAGTCAGCTGCTGCTCATCAGACATCAGTTTTGTTTGCTCCTTGCTCTGTCAAATGAAGAGGAAAGGTATGGGGGAGGAGTGCAAGCAGTTTAATCTGCTGCTTTCTGTATGATTATCCAAGTTATAGCTTGCTAGCTTACCATAGCATAATCTTAAGTACTTAACTAGACGAAAGATTTGCTAGGGCCTTCCTGAAAATGTTTCTGAAGGGCATGTGAAGAACTAAGGTGCTAGGGTTCTTGAGATTTGTGTTAACGCTTCTTTACATCATAATGTGCTTCGGAAGACGATTGAATTGCATGTCACCAGGAGTGTGTTGTCTGCAAATCTCAAATCACAGTGCATTTTTGGATGCCTATTTTGTATGGCCTTTAATAGATCAACAAACTGACATCCACACGCTTGATTCTCTTAAGGATTTGTCAGATATGCGAACGAAGAAAAGAAGTGTCATATATCCATTACTTGATGCCTTCAAACTCGGATATTATTTGCTTAAAAATCTTTTAGTATTTTAGTACCTGTGGGTACTACATTTTTTTTTGATCGAAAGGGGCAGGCGCTCTGCCATTTTATTAAGAAGAAAGAAAACGTACAACACCAAGAAAAAACGGTAGCCACTAGCAAAAAAGAAAGGGATGCATGGTCGAAAAAACGGACCGCCACCACCTAGGCAACGCAAGGAGCCACCCACCACCACTACGACGCCAGACACGACCCACGCATAGGATGCACGAAGAGTGTTACAAGGAAGACGCACCGCCGAAAGACAGGCCCAAAGCAACCTTCAGACCCCACCACCACAAGGGATGCATGGCCAGAGAGCAAGGTGTCTAGAACCAACTTAGCCACCACCACCTTACGGGATGCACAGAGCATCGTCACCACCACAGGCCACCGCCATACGGGATGCACGATGAACCGTCACCACCACAAGAGATGCACGACCAAGGGCCGAAGACAACACACAAACTAGACGCCACCACCTCACATGATGCAAGTCCGAAAGATTGTCGCCAGGCCCACTTATAACAGCACGGACAAGAAGCTCAGCCGCCAGCCGCCACCACCGCACGGGACGCAAGTGTAGGAATGAAGGAATTCTTGTCGGCGCCGCCACTAAAAACTAGGATGCTCAGGCCTCAAAGACACCACTGCGGCCTGGGATGCACGACTCGCGCCACCGCCACACCTGGAGCTTCGAAGAAACGCTGGAGGCAAGACAAGGACCAAAACCTTCGTCACGCAGGATGCTTGGCAAGGAACCGCCACCGCCGCGCGAGAAGTAATAACAAGCAACCCAGAAGAAGACGCCTTCAGCACTCAGGGCAATGGGAGGGGGCGGCATGGTGATGCCTCCAGAAAGGAAAACGACGCCAGACGGCGACGCCATCACCAGCCCAAAGGATGGGCGGGGCTTTCGCCCAAAAACCCCCCACCAAGAGCCGCGTTGTAGTAAACAATGGTCGCCGCAGATCTAGATCCGAGCCGCCACCGCAGGTGTGAGATGCACCTCCCACCGCTGCAATCGAAGCCAGAGTCGACCGCCAAGAAGAAGTCCCGCCGTCGAGCACCTCAGTAGGGAATCCCCGACGCCACCGCGCCTAGGGGCAACGCCGGCACGTCGAGTTTGGGGGACACTAAGCTCTGCCCCTGTTGTTCAGGCAGATGATATTTTGCATTTGGAAGCATAGAGACAATTGTCCATTTTTAATCAAATGGAGCCAAATGGCCTTTTATTCTTTGGCTTTAGATTATTATGGGCTAAAGCAAAATGGCGTATCAAACTATCTATACTTCTTTTTGTCATAAAGTTATTGAGATTTCTCTAGTATCACCAAAGGTCAAATGGAAACAACTTCCGTGTGATTTTTAATCTTAAAAGTAAGAGTTTCCTCAAAAACATTGGGTATGATGATGATGGTGGTGGTGGAAGCATAGAGACAGTCACATGCATGCCATATGTACCTTTGCTGCACAGGGGGAATGCCTTCTTTCTCCTCAACACGCTCCTTGATCCTATCAATAGTGTCGGTGGGCTCAATGTCGATTTCGATCTCTTTCCCAGTGAGAGTCTTAACCTTGATCATAGTCCCACCCCTGAGCCTAAGGACTAAATGAAGAGTTGACTCCTTTTGAATGTTGTAGTCAGCCAGTGTGCGTCCATCCTCCAACTGCTTGCCAGCAAATATCAAGCGCTGTTGATCTGGGGGAATCCCTTCCTTATCCTGGGATTGCGAAGAAGATAAACTGTTCATCAGTTCGCAAAGCTTTGGTAACTCCTACTTGCTCACTTGAACTATCACCATAATCCCGATGCTACAAGAAGGTACGGTGATGTAGAGGCATAACAATGGAAGTATGGTTTCGAATCAGACTCCGTACATGAGTAACTGATGACATGGGCCAGTGATCTATTTCTTAAAGTGCCATAAATGACTACACATAGAATACAGGAACCTTCACCAAAATAATGGCATAAAAAAAAGAAAATAAAAGCTAGCATCTCTAGGAAATCAAATACCCCCAGATATGAAAAAAGGGGCAAGCACATTGCATCATATCCTTTGAAATATTCTACTGCATCATAGGTGGCATCGCTTTTCTAGTACCACACACAAGAACACTGATCGTGAAAGCAGTGAAAGCACCATTTAATTTTCAGCAGATATGTGGAATTCCAAACAACAATATAACAAGAGAAAAAATTATTTATCATGCCACGCTGAATTTCGATTAACTATAATTATTCATGTGAATTCAAGCAAGCAAACTACTCATATACTAAAGAGCGTGTCAAAACTCTGTGAAATCAATCTTGTCTCCGAAATGTACAATCATAATCGCTAGCATAACTGTTAAGTACATTTCTTGTTGTGCTTAAAGGCTAAGCTTTGTATACTTGCATAAAAAAACTATATCTTTCCAAAGGAAGATGTAGATTCGATCCAACAGGCGCAAATTTATCCAATCATAAGCGCAGCTGTAAATTTTATATCCAACTAAATTATACATGGAACCGAACAAAATATACCGCCTTTCCACCACGAAGGCGCAAACATACAATCCAAGTAACCAGTTAACCACACCTCACGCATGACTCATGAGAACTCCCCCTGATCGATCCAAACCTCACTCAGCATATAAATCCTCCCCGAGATAAATCTAAATACAAATCCGGCGGACTAATCAATGAAGCACGAACTCCGTCGAAACCCTAACAGAACGCGCACCAAATTGCGCAGCAGCTAGAGCAAAGCCAAGAGCTTGCGGCGCCGGATAGATCGAGCAAACCCATAGCCCAGCGTGCGGCGAGCCTCCGCGAAGCAACCGGCCGCCGCCATCAGGGGGCAGCCAAGAAAACGATCCATAACCAATCCGAAGGGGGTCGAGGAGGAGGAACCGGACCTGGATCTTGGCCTTGACGTTGTCGATGGTGTCGCTGCTCTCCACCTCGAGGGTGATGGTCTTGCCCGTCAGGGTCTTCACGAAGATCTGCATCTTCTCGCTCCTCGCGCGCTCTCCCCCCTCCCTCCTCTCTCTGGTCTGGGGGGTCAAGAACGGCGTCGAGCTGCGTGAGAACGAAGCAGAAGAAAACCGAAGTTCTCTCCTTCCGGGGTTTTCCTCTCTCCCCGTCTCGGGTTTATAAAGATGGCAGTTTTACTTCTTTTTTTTTTTTAGAAAATGGCAATTTTGGGGTTCGGGTGATTTAGGGGCTGTTTGGTTCGTGGCCTCACATGGCCACACCTCAGCTTAGGCATGCCAGACCCGCTGCGGCAGCTGTTTGGTTGGATGCTTAGCTAAGGCACGCCACACCCGCTGCGGCAGCCATCGGCGCAATTTCTTCAGTTTTTTCGCCACAGAGTGTGGCGCTCAAATCGACCGCCACAACTCGCCACGCCGCACTCGCTCGCTCTCCTTTCTCTATCGCCGGCGGCGTGGAGGACGTCCATGGCGGAGGCAAGCTCCTGCCCGCGGAGGAGGAGGCAAGCGGTGGTGGCGTGGAGGACAGCCATGGCGGAGGCGACGGGCGGCGGCAGCGACGAGCTCCTCCCCATGGCGGAGGAGGCGAGCGGTGGAGGCGACGAGCATCTGCCCACGAAGGAGGAGGCAAGCGGCGGCGGCGTGGAGGACGGCCATGGAGGAGGCGGCAACGACGAGCTCCTCCCTGTGGTAGAGGAGGCGAGCAGCAGCCGCGACGAGCTCCTGCCCACGAAGGAGTAGGCAAGCGGCGGCGGCGCGCGGCGCGGAAGTGGAGGCGGAGGCAGCACACGGCGACGACGGAGCTCCTGCGTGCAGCAACGGCGGCGAGCCCTTGCGCACGGCGACGGCGAACTCCTGGGTTGAACGGCGATGGGGAAGCTCGTGCACGCGGTCTCCTGTGCGCTGCTGGCCATGGAGACGAGGGCTCGATGCCTCGACGATTGCTTGATTAATGAAGTGATTAGCCTAATTTTCTTGCATGCATCCATGGGATTCGATGGTTTGATTCCATGGGAGAATCTATTTGATTCGTTGGAGGCTCTGCTCGAAGACGCCCATCATCTGCTCGATGATTTGCCTGACCGAGCTTGCTCATTTTTTTCTTTGTGCAACCAAACACTAGCCACAAGTTTTTTGCCTAGCCTAACCTTAGCCGTGGCTGCAAACCAAACATCAGCTTAGCTTAGCCAAGTTAGCCATGCCACACCTGTGGCAACAGGCTAACCTTAGGCGTGGCTTTTTTAGTCACGAACCAAACAGGCTCTACTCTTTGCCCCCAAGTTCATTGATTATCTACTATTTGTCCCAAGTAATTTCTTCTATATGCTTTGTCCCAAAGTTGGTTGGGTTATCTATTATTAGCCTTTTTTGAATTTGTGGCACGAATATGAGTAAATTTAGACATAAAAGACTATCTTGCCCCTCTCTAATTTCCCTTCTATTCACATCTACTATTCCATGTTACCCGGCGGCCTCCCCGGCGACGCGCCCTCCCTGGCGGCTGTCCTTCCTGGCGGCACGCCCTTCCCCATGGCGACCCTCCTTGGCGGCACGGGGGAGAGGCTGCCCTCCCCGGCGGAGGCTTTCCAGACGGCGCACCCTCCCCGTTTCATCCCCGGCAGCACGCACTCCATGGCGGTGTCCCCGACGGTGCGGCCTCCCCTTGGAAATTAGATAAGGGCAAGATGGTCTTTTAAGTCAAAATTGGCTCATATTTATGTCAAAAATTTAAAAAAGGGTAAATAATAGATAACACAACCAACTTTAGGGCAAAACATATAGAAGAAAGTTGCTTGGGGCAAATAGTAGATAAGCAAGGAACTTTAGGGCGAAAAGTAAATTAAATATATATCCATGTTATTGAAAAGAATAATAAAAATTAAATATAATATGATATGTCACCATGCTTTATTAATAAATATGTATTGATGAAAATTTAAAGTTTAAATATGAGTTTATATGTTTAAAGTTGATGAAAGACTAAAGTTGAAATTTTCTAGTGTCGTATACGTTGTATTCCATGTTGAAAATATATGCTTATTATGTATTTTGGGTTTGGGTATCTATCGGGTTGGATATGGGCCAGTTTGGGTTCGGGTTCGACCATTTGGATCGGGTCTGAGGGGATGTATATAGAGGTACCCGGCAAGGTGGAACCAGAAAACGGATCCAATAGACAATAGGGATTGATATCTGTATTTTTTTACTATATGAATACGAATATCAATTCAAACATTTACGTCGGCAAATACGTAACAGCTATAAATCCGAATCAAATGCTTGCTCGATTAGTCGGTTGCTGGGATACGAATATCTCCGCCACTTATACGATTCACACACGGCACATTTTATTATTTTGATTTATTATTTCTTGATTACATTGGATTTCTCCAATGTGAAAACGGGGTTCTTCGTACTTCACCTATTATATCTCTCCTTCGCGACTACATTACCAACTCCAGTGGTTCAACTGGTTTATAGACACGTCTGGTTTCATTGTCTAGACACGGTTTTGTTTCTCGACGATAATGTACGATATGCATTTTATAATCAATACTGAAATTTTACTAGACCCTACCAATAGGACCAATATTTTTGATATATCAAGGTTTATCATATGATATTTTTAGAAAAAATAAATTTGAAAAATATATCTAAAACTAAACAAAGATTGTATTGAACAAACGATCCTCATGTTACAAGAAGGGTGGAGTTCTTCCACTAAGATAGTGCGTAGTTATTAACCTGAAGAAAAAGTGTCACTTTAGTCTCTCAACTTTCATATGTTGAGCCAATTTGATCCCTAAGATCCAAAGACGCTCCTTGCTGCCCCTCAACTTGCAAAATCGGGCGGTTTTTGTGCTTTGACCGGTCAAAATCGAATTCTGAAGTGGTTTTGTGTGACTATATACAACATGTCAGTTTTTGCTTATGTGGACGCCAACGTGGCTAGGTTTGATAGTGAACTTGCTTGCCACGTCAGCGCTTGTGTGACAAAGAAGAAGATGGTCCATATGGCGGTCTCCATTTAATATTTTCCCATTTTTTTCTATGAACCCTACTCTCTCACTCTTCATCTCTCCTCTCTCTCTTTCTCCTCACTCCGACTCTCTCTGCCTCTCACATCAACAAGCTCACCTCTACTACAGATTTTTGCCCTCATCGGATCCCGTCACCGAAACTGTCGTCTCCCTACTGCCATCTACCCCTCCCATTCTCCCATTTCTCTCTCTCTCTCCCTCCCGACCATCTCTTCCCCCCACCCCATTCCTCACCGCTGAAGCTGCCCGTGCAGCCTCACGTCACCGGCTCCACTCCACCACTGGCTTCGCAGCCACCAAGTAACACCCTCGTCAAATTCCGTCACCAGAGCCACCGTCTCCCCCTTCCTTTTTCTCTACCTCCCTCCTAGCCATCTCCTCCCGTTGCTCTTTCTCCCAGCTACCTCTCTCTTCCCCTCTTTGTTGCAGTGGTGCGGTGGCCTGGGCTGCGGTCCTAGGTGGCGTCGCGACGCGGCAACGCTGGAAGGGGAGGCGTGGGGGCACCCTCACCGTAGGATGTTGAGCCACAAATGGGATGGCGATGAACTTCACAAATTGTTGTGGAACCACTATACCGGCTGGTTTGGCCGGTCTAATACGAACACGACTAGAAGTCGTGTTATGGTCGATCAACCGCCCAAGTACTTTCTGCATTGGACCAGCCTAAAATTTAAGCAATCTGCTAGTAAAAATAGAAGTTGTTACTAAATAAAGTATCAATATGAAATTAATAAAACATAATCTCACCTCTATGTTTTATGTTCTTTGTTTTTTCATGATTGCGTAATTGTTCATCTACATTTTCGATCATACTCGCTAGCAAGATTTGACAACACATTTGATGCACGGGAGATCCGACGGTAAACGATGCATGGTCAGCCCGTATCTCCAGTGACGCCAGATAACAATTATGCGTGGCTCTGAGGCTAGGAATGAATAAACAAGAAAAAAGAAGGGAAAAAGGGAAAACGAGAAGGAGATGAAAGAAACGGAGAGAGGAGACCGCAACAGAATCGCACCAAAAACGCTTACAAGCCACGCAGCCCTGGTACCAAAGGAGAGAGGCCATGGCGTGTAGAAGCAACACCATCCACATGATAAGGGCCGCGGCACCGGCACCACTGCCTCTTGTATGGTACAATCATGTGTTTTTGCAAGAGGGTTCAGGAAAGGCCTCCATAAACTTATTCCACCGCACATCCCACAAGTACCACACACAACCGAGGTTGAACCTCCGAACTATAGCTCCCACAACCGAGATGCTGCCAGCTGAGCTACATTCAGTTTTCTAAAAGACAAATCTGAACTGTTAAACTACTTTGACAACCTCGAAGCTAAACTTCGACACCTTCTCTACAAACGGTTTCAAAAATACGATCTACTTAGTTCGACTTGTTATTAGAGCTAAATTGCTAAGGGCTAAACTTCCATGGCTTCTATAACGGTTCTGGAAAGACGACTCACTTCGTTGAACTTGCTTTCAAGTGTCAAAATTGGGACTTGTTTTTAAGAGTTTTGAGATGTGGTCGAGATAAGTCGGTGGTTTGACTTGCTTCTAATAACTTTGAGAAGCGGCTTCAACATTTTCTAAAAATAGGGGCAAGATAAGCCAACGTTTAAGTTTTAGGAACACCTTACCTGAATTGCTGACAAGCAGTTTAAACAATAATGTAAGAAACAGTGTAAATATGTGATAGTAATATCCTCCAGCATCAGTGGCAATGGAAGCTTGATAGCCATTCCAGCTTTAAGAGCTGAATGGATCTCCAGTCCAAACAATGGATCAGAAGAAGCACGTTTCCATACAGAACAATGGATCAGAAGAAGCACGTTTCCATACAGCAGTATATCATTTTGGGAAGAATCCTTAGGTAAAATCAATAAAGTGACATATATGTAGTGCACTAGTGCTAAACGGTAAGCTGTTCTTACCACTTTACCAGAAGTTTTTATTTGGTATGTCAGTACCTAAGAATAAGAATCGAGGCAGAATAAAGCAAAAGCAAACTTTTGGGGGTCACCCCCAAATATACTGGGGGGCAAGATATATCAGACATTGAACCCTTCAGCTCTCAGGCAGCGCCGATGGGCTTCAATCCACTTTCCGCAGGCGTCCTCTCCATGCTGCACAATACACTCGTCTCTCAACTTCTTTGTATCTGGGCAGGCGCAGCAGATCTTTTTTGGCTTTGTTTCAGGTGCAGAAGCTTGTCCAGGTTTTTCCACTGAATCTGAAACATCATCAGTCGTCCCGGATGCAGTGTTGCTCATCTCTAAATTGAACCGAAACAGAAATATATCAGTGCCAAAACAGGGCAGGAAGACTAACAACTTGATCGGTAGAAGACTTGTATCATGTAAGGCTTTAGAACACTGAATATCTGAACCTGCTAGTGCCAATGCAATTTTGTATTGTTAATTCCAGCATATATATTAAGTAATCAGATAGTGAAACCAAGTTGTTAAACCATACAGTTGAAGCACACAACTATAGTGGAAGCAAAAAACAGGGCCACTAGCAAAAGAGTGATACCGTACACAACCTAATTGTTTTTGTACAATGTCGTCAACGCCATTTGAGTGGTTGATGAGTCGAAGTAATAAACTTATAGCATTGTGATCAACAGTGCTATACCTTATCATAATGGGAAAACCCAATACAATACATTTCCAACCTGTAAAAAAAGAGTATTTTTCCCCAAAAGTTCTTACCGTAGAACAGAAAAAAGGCATCTACTCTAGCCTATTTCATGATTCACAGCGGCAAGAACTTTGTAAAAGAGTAATGCTATCTTAAGACCCTGATGCTCACATACACCATAAGTCCGTAATCCAACATTGAGGATTCATAGCAAACATAAACATTTTGCTTGTGCTATTGTGCATCTCCTAGGACAGAGAGAAGCTGGTAGTGATAACTTTGATGGGCAATTCCACGCATGCTTCTAGCATTCGTAGAGAATGCATCTTTGAATTCGCTACATGACAATGTCAAGAAACTTTACAACTCCACTCTATTCTAGAATATTGCTTGCTACAACTCAGGCATTCAGAACCCACGCACAGGCAAGGGACTATGTCAATATCCCTACAGAAAACCTAGGCGATAAACTGATCAACTGATGATCTAACGTAGGACTGAAACTGATGACCTAACAAAACGAAGCAGTAGCAGGATCCTGCAGACGAGGTCGGCATCACCCTACTCTCCCGTACCAAAATCACCCATAAGCAACTCCTGAACTCTAAAAACCAAGAACAAGCAGCGAAATATCCATGCCTCATCACAGGGTATAACTCATAGAGAGCGAGGAGAAGGGCTAGTTAGGGTTTACCCGTTTGGGAGGCGGAGGCGGGTGAGGGGGCGAGTTCGCGGAGGACACCCCAAGCCGCCGGACGGATCTCCGATTCGCCGCCGCCGCCGCCGCACACGAGAGGGTTCTGGAAGGAAGTCTAGTAACGGTTCAGCTAATTACGGGGTTAGGTCTCCCGGACATACAATCTGATCCGTTGGTTTTGCATCGAACGGCCGAGGGCTCACTGGGAGAGAGAGAGAGCGGCTTGACTTTTAAGCCGCTGCATTGCCTGCGCGGCGAGAGGCGGCGGCGAGGGAGGGAGGGAGAGATCATGGTGGCGCCGAACGTGAAGGCGGAGACGATGGGGCTGATGGACCGGCGGGCGGCGCTGGAGGCGGAGATGGACGCCATCATCGCCGCCCTCTCCGCGCCCGGCGGGCCGGGCATCACCGGCTGCCTCGTCGACGCCGAGGTACCGTCAGATTCCTCCGTGCGCTCGCATCCCCAGCAGCCAAAACCCGAATCTCTCTCTCTCTCTCTCTGTGACGGCGCAATCGCTCATCGTCTTCGTTGTTCCTTGGTTCGGCTTGATTAGGGTTTCCCCAGGTCCGACATCGACATCCCGGCCGTCCTCGCCCAGCGCAGCAGGCTCGCCGGTATGCTTCGACTCAATTTTTCTCGTGGTGCTCGCTCGGTTACTTTGATCGGGACTATGTAGTGTGTATTAAGTGATAATCTGGACTATTGTGTAGTATTTTTAAAGATTTTGGGGGACGTTTCGTACAGCATTGGGGATGCCAGTCTATTTGGATGAGCTATGAGCTTCTCCAGTGATGGTGGTGTGTTAAAGACTAATGAATATTGTGTACGAGTGTAGGTTTAAGAGCAAGGGTGGGGGTTCTGGAATGGATGAAGCTAGGCTCTGTGTGACCTTGTGAAGACGACACTGTGGCTGTATGAGTATGACAGTTCCAATTAGTACACAACTACACACGACAGTCCTCTTGTTGCTGTCTTGGGCTGAATTTTGATTAGTTTTCCAAGTTAGCATTGTGATATTTTCTTCTAACAGTTATACCTGGCAAATGTCCAGGAAACTGCACGATGGGGGTAGGCTCTTTTCTAGTTTCAGCATCCATTAGCTGATGGATAGGGCTAAAACTCTATTTTTTATTATGCGATACCGGAATGTTTCTTGCCTATTGGTATGTGCCCCGCTCCTAAGGTAGTACTGGTGCATAGGCTTGCGCGGGGGCAGCTTGAACCAGCGGCGCGGCGGTGCCGTTGACAGGAGGAACACGCACAATGAGGTACCGTGTGTGCAGCTTGGAGAGGAAGAACGAGAGAGCCAAGAGAGAGGAGAGGCAACATAAATATTCTGCTGCTTAATCTTTATGTGCTTAACATAGAAACAACTCAACCGAATCTTCCTTATCTAACCCGATTTATTTGGAAAACCAAACAACCGATGCACCGGCCTGGCGGGCCCTAAAACCCGACGCGGTGCATGTCAGGTTCTTGCCCGGCGTACGTAATGCGCATCACTGAACCTGACACCTATGCAGCCACACCATTTTTTCAATGGGAAAATTGCGGCATCTTTACGTACCAGGTTGCTGTTGATCTATAAGACTAGAAAATAATTAGGAAATGAAAAGGTGATTTAGAAGACTGGAACGAATTCAGAAAATGAAAAGGTGATGATATGGTGCTTGGACTACGTGGGTGGAAAGGAATAGGGCATGTGGGAGCTGATGGGCATAAGGATACTGGACTCTGGAGATCTGGAGGAAAAATCACAACAGACAAGAAACTAACCAGGGAAGGATAGCCTAGTAGTAGGGGAAAAGCTGAACCTAAATTTGATTTAAGAAGGATTTAGGGAACCTCCTGGACTTGCTCTAAAGTTTATGTTGACAAAATTTGAGGTTAAGACGAGCATAGGTTTCTAACAATGAGCTGAGCCTGAGTCAACCAAGGTTCTTGCTTACCTCTCACTTCATCTACAGTTGTGGCTTGGGGCCCTGGACTGACTCATGGAATGATTTGTTTGTGCATCACCTATGTACCCCCAAATACTTCTATGCTCAGCATGTTGTAATTGGGATTTACACTCCACAATGTCCACTGCAGAATTGAGGAATGACCACAGGAATATTACAAACAAAATTGATAAGAATTTGGAAGTCTTGCACTCAGCAAAATTGTCAAGAAACGAGCAATCAATCCCAAGGAGTTCTGGTAAGTCAAAACATTGCCTGCTCTTCTAGCATGGGAAGTGTGCGGTCAAAGTTTAGATCCTTGGCATTAGTATCTTTTTAAATTTCAAAGTTTAGATCTTTGACATCAGTATCTTTTTAAATTTTATATCACACTGACATGGAAATATGGTAGATCTGACTTGTAGTTAATGTTATTTTTCTGTAACTTTGGAAGTAATCAAAGCTGCATCTGGGAAACCATGGAAAAGTAAAAAAACATGAAATTTGTGGCTCCTTGCTTTTGTGACATCATTTGTTTTGTGGTCTTCATCATAACCTTAACCAAAACCTTCACAATTTTTTTTTGGGTGATTTCTGCATGTTCGCTTGCCCTGCAACTTGAAGTACCCTTAATGATGAAAAGCTTTGGCAATTTGACGAATGATTTTTAATGAGAGAAATATAGAATTAACCATTTGATGTGAATCATCTTGAAGTTCAAATCCTTGGAATAACTTTTGTTATTGTTCCAGTGAATTGCATGTTGTTAACAATGCACACTTCTGTACTGTATCCGAACTGGTATGGTAAACCTCCTGTATATTAACACAAGGGTTGGGCCTGAACACGTGTAGATTAGCACCGTAGAGAAGGAGGTTAGGGTTGCTGATCTATATTATATTTGGTTCCGTGCAGGTACATCAGTGTCATTGCACAGTGGGTTATCTCAAATTGATCCTATGGAAGAAGATTTGGTGGCCAGACTTCCTTTTGCTGTGATCGATGAAATCACTGATGGTTCTCCTGCTGCTGTGGATGGCTTGCAGCTTGGAGATGAGATAGTGAAGTTTGGGAACGTGGAAGCTGGTGACAGATTGCAAGAAAGGCTTATCTCTGAAGCTCGTTCCAATGAAGACAACCAAGTACCTCTAGTCATCATTCGTCAGGGATCACCAATGAACTTGACAGTTACACCACGAAAGTGGCACGGGCGAGGACTTCTGGGGTATGTTTACGAAACCATGGTATTAGTTGTTCTATATGCTCTTAGCCAACCAATATGTTCATGATTTAAGTGTCCATTTTCAAGAACTTTATGAATGTGATTATGTGAGAATCTTTTGGTTGTCTTTTTATTGCCTTTTGTTGTTACAACAACAGATTCTCCTTTACTATGTTTGGAAGTCAACTTAGTCAAGCTGCAAAAATGTAGGTTGTATGTAGCTTCAACTGTGTAGCCAGTTCTAATTAAATTTAATCAAAGGGCAACCCTCTTGCCTGGCTGTTTAAAGGTATTATGTCTTTAATGTGACAAAGTTGATGAAATAGATGGGGCACAGCATTACCGCATTACCTAAGTGTGGTTAGGTTATTCCTGCCTCGTGGAAACACAGGTTGGTGAATTTATGATTTGGGTTTAGTTAGTATATCTATATCATATTGAAAACAAAATCTTCTCACATAACTTATCTCGTTGGAGCCTTGAGAAGGAAAAGTTGTAGCAATCGACAGAAGTGTTGCATTCAATTTGGTTGCCCCAGTTTGACCAAAAATATCGCCCATTCCAGAAATGTACACAGAATTCCCTTAGTAGAACTAAACCATTGACGGAGAGAATCTGGTGAGCGCATCTCACTACTTAGGCTTCAGTTTTTTGACATTCAATTTGGGAAATCAGCTTCTGGAGTGACTTCTAACAGGATTAAATCTGCACCCTTAGAAAAGATAGAAGTTAGGAATTCTTGTACCAATTTTATTTACAACAAACAGATATTAATATAATTTTTTGTATAATTGAATAATAAAGCTATGTTAACTAAGGTGCAAAATTGTATCGATCTATTCCTTAGTTAGGGCATTGCATTTTTTTTCCCCTTGAGAGAGGTAGGTCATTGCATCTAACAAATGCTACACTTGTTTGTACTAGTGAAGTTCACATGAATAGCATGTCATGTGGCATTTTTAACATAAGTGTGCGTGAGTTTGTTATTAAACTGCTATGCCACCTGTTGGACTGTTTACTAGCAGCACGCCACTTTAATTTTTTATGTTTGTGAATTCTATGTAAATGGCACATCACATGGAATCAAGCATATTAACTATAGCTGCAAGGTTATTATTTACTTGTCATCTACCTACCCGATTCTTCTTGTTTGTTTGTTTTTTAGGGCATTTTAACCGAAACTTGTTTTCCCGTTCTTGCAGATGCCACTTTCGAATCTTATGAACGGTCGGTCCATGTTCGATAGAAGAATGAGATACTCCCATGTTTGTGCCTGTGCGGACAGCTCCTGCAGCAATGACATTTCAACACCAAAAAGTAAACCGATTTAACTGAATGCGTGTACTTATTGTGTGTAAGCTCCGTTCAAGCACACTTAAAAAGCAAAACCAGTCTGGCTTCGTTTGGATGTCTACTCGGTAAATTATTCGTGCTATCAAACGCTATGCACATCATCTTGAAATCTTGATCTTGTGTTCCTCTCCTAAACACCATGTTGAAGCGTCTGCGGAGCTAAAAGAAGGCTACACGCAAGATCCTCCAGATACGTGACTCGTGAGCAGCCTTTAGATTTTTTTTCCCTTTCAAAAGAACTGTTTCTATCTATCACGTTTGATAATGATTCATGAAATTTGAGTCAAAATGAAATAGAGGCGAGCCGCTGCCATCGTATGGACGCAGGGAAAAAAATACTGGCCACTTCTTTGCCACTTTGCGTAACTGTGGAAAGCCTCTATCTGGTCGCCGCCTTAACAAATTGCAGAATGCTTAACACGAGCAAGAACATGTCGGTTCCTTTCTACTTACATACGCGTAGTGTGAATGCAATCGCTTCCAAAACTGACCGTCCTATTAATAAGCACAAACAACCTAACACGCTTTATTAAGTACAATAGTTGCAGTGGCGGATCTAGGAATTCAAACGATGTGGTAGCGGATGATGGACACCGACCTTAACAACACAATTCAATGAAAAAAAAACACCAAATATAATAGTTTAAATTAAAATACATAATAATTCCATTACAACCATATCGATGTGTGGATATATATACTTATGCGATTTTTTTTCAAAATTTTGGGGTAGCAGATGCTACCCCATGCACTACTGTGCATCTGCCCCCTGAATAGTAGAGAGACATTGCTATGTCACTTATACATATCATTACAGATAGCTCATATAATAACTCATATAATGGTAGAGATAACCGCACATTTTTAAATAATTTGTTCACACCAAAAAATTCTTAATTCTTACATTGAAAACAACCCAAATTTCATCCATTTTATGTAATACGGCTTATGGCTTAGAGAAAATTAATGTGTACTATTATATATGCTCTAAGGTGTCCGATCTCTTTAAATTTTAGACCCTAATGATCAACAACCGCCTGCCAGAAACAACATACAAAATCCTCCATTCCTGTACGGCCTTACTGTGTTTGAGATATGATTAGTGCGTAGAGGTACCATTTTTAAACACGTAGGGGATTAATTAAGCATCCCACTAAGACTGGCGAACCAACTGATGGGAAGAGTTTAGCCTACTTGATTCTGCCCTGACAGTGGAGTTAGTTGTTCTACTTAGTTGCTCTACTAAGTAAGTATACAACGTAATCAAACAGCAAGCGGATTTGCCTTTGCTAAAAATGAGCTTCATGCATGCATGCAAAGCACGACAAAACATTGCAATTTCTGTGCGCCCGTTGATTGATGCTACTCTTTCGCTGATTGATCCCGCTTAGATTAATTAAATTTTATGCTTGGTCACTTGATGTAGGTGTCTCCCTGACTAATTCATTTGTGTTGAGGATGTGTCATATCATGACTTCTCTACAATTAGGAGTGATTCTGGTAATTAATTAACCGAGGATAACATATTTGGATTTGGCAGCTCTAATGATAAATCATCTCATAAAAAAATCTCTCCAATTTTATTTTTCAGTCTAATAATTAAAGAGACAAAGGGACCCCACAAAAGAGGCATGTAACAACCTATATGCTTATATAATTAGAGGTATGACCCAGCAAAGATATTGTTGGAATTCAAAATTCAGAGCATCCACACCTGCTACTCTATTCCCACACTCTATTTCACTATTAGCTACTCCCTCTATCCTTCACTCTAAATTTTCTTCAGACTTTACACTGCACTCTAAAAGATTCCTTTCTTACGTCAGACACTCTATTCAGAGCTACAGTATTATAGAATCCCTGCTACGGATAACATGGCCAGTGCAGGTCAGTTGAAACTATCTAGGAAAACGAGACTTTATGAGAGGTGAAATAGCGTACCACTGACACCGAGTGCCCGAGCCTAGCTGATAGCGAGAGTAGTTTGCCTCTATTATGCGAGCACCATTTAATTAACACGTTTGTGTTGGTACATTGTACAGCATGTTTGAGCGTTGAGGTCATCCAACAAGATCAACGCTTATCTAGAACGTAAAATATCAGGGCATATATTTGGATCTCTTACCGAACCTAACCTTGCTCGGTAAGCTAGCAAGATTACCTTTTCTTATACGGTTTTGCTGCTTCTCAGACGACTGATTTTTAAATAAATCTCAGTCTATTTTCATGTAGCTAGATTCTACCGTTAGATCTTTTATACATCCTATAGAGACATTTGAACAACGGTTTAGAAAATCGACTGAGAGATAAATAACTCTCAGACGTCTGATACAAGATGTTGAAACCGTAAAACAGATGCTATAGAAAAACAAAAAACACTAAACAACAATCATATTGTTCCCTCTCCATCCATGCTTAAAGAAAATGGCGGCAACCTCAAGAGCAGCATGTGTAGGGGACCTCCTCTTGCAAATCCTCCTTAATTTTGAAGCAGCACTCAATGGCACCGAAGGCCCTCCGAAGATAACCTAGAAAAAGAGTTATCTTTTCGTTTATGCTGAAAATTCATATTATTTCAGCACAAACAAATGGCCTATAAGGTATCTTTTGTTACCAGGTTTGATCATTTCTGGCCGATTCTAGGGATCCGAGGCCATTCCTCAATCTCAAAATTAGACTGTATATGTTAAAAATGCCACTCCAATGGCATAGATTGCATATATGAAATCTAATTTTCAAATTAAAGAGCGGCATCTATTGAACTAACCCCATTTTTAAGCTTCAAATCCAAATCAGGATTCAAATTTCTAACCACATGAAAAATATTTCTAGGAGGTTTAGACCTAGGGCTATTTGGATTAAACGCCAAATAGATTTAGCCATGTGACATGCTGACGGCCTACATAAAGGCTTAGATCACCGTTGGCCCGACAACGATGAAGCCTCATTAGATCATGTCCTAGATAACGGCGTTGGCTTTCGGTGTCTTCAGCGACACCTCCTTGAGGGAGACGAAATCTGCCAACCATGGGCTTATTTTGCCTCCCCTTAAATGGTGAGGCAACACGACTGTGTTGAGGTATGTCGAGCAAGGGATCTAAACCCAAGAGTTATCGTAGGAATTCCTGGCAAACAAGGCCTCAACGTAAGCAACATCGAGATCTTTGCATTGGAAGGGTTTTTTCACGTTAAAGATTTGTTTGTGTTTGATCTGCTTTGTTTTTACCGTGCGGATTTCTAACATAATTAAGCTAAGCCACCTCGAATGTGCTGATGCACTTTGAATTGCGACGCAGAGGCTGGCCTCTCAAGGTTTCCGACGACGCGGCACCAACCGCGCGGCGCGCACATCAAGCCACCATCTCCATCCGGCCGCGCGCGTACGTACGTACGTAGGCACACCACTGCACGTTCCCGATCCCGAACACCCCCCTTATAACCACGCGCCACTTCGCTGTTGAAACAACCTTGCTCTCCGGCCGCCGCCTCATCAGCCCCCTCATGTCCGGCGACCAGCCTCCGCGCGAGCGAGAAAGAGACGCTACTGCTAGCTAGCTAGCTAGCCAGCTCCGCGCTGCGACATGTCGGCGGCGGCTCCCAGGGCCGGCGCCGCCGCCGGTAGGAGGACGTTCCCGAAGGCGCCGGCCGGCGTTGCTACCAGGCTGGAGAGGCAGACGGCGACGAGCCAGAGCGAGGACCGGGCGGCGGCGGCTGACAGGGCCAAGAAGAGGCTGCTGCCGTCGGCCAGGCTCGGGGCGCTCCCGTCCTTGCTGCTGCGCCGGTCGGAGCTGCTTCGCCGCCACGGCGGCGGCGGCGGCGGCGTCGCCGGCGGGAACCCGCAGTCTCTCAGCGTGTCGTGCGCGTCCGAGGCGTCCAACGACTCGTTCTGCAGCCGGGCGTCCACCGGCAGGATCGGCCGGCCGCCGGGGGGAGCCGCCCCGCGGCGGGCGGCCGGGTCGGCGGGGCCTCCTTCCGTGCGGCCGCTGGCCCGCAAGGCGGCGGCCGGTGCTGCCCACGACGGCGCAGCGGCGGCGACGGCTGCGGGGGTGGCGCGTTCGCTGAACGGAGAGGCCGCGACGGCGGGGCCGGCGAGGTGCCCGTGGGTAACCCCTAACACTGGTAGGTGGTCTAAATCCCAGAGCTAATTATGTCCTTGTGACCTGCTTTGTGCAAGACAGACAAAAGAGGATGCTAATCAGAGAGTTAATTACATGCATAGTCCACTTTGCAATTATAAACACTTTTTAAAATTCTTTTCGGCTCTTTAGGATTATGATTTCCTCTTTAATTTCTATCATGTTGCATTCATAGTTTACTTCCTAGATATAGGCCAATATGCATCACTTGAAGTTCGATACCTCTGGTAGATGATCAAGAGGTGTATGTGTGTGTACGTGCACACTCGAGCAGTCACTTTTGCTTTGGACATCAATCAAAATGAAAAAAAAAAGTATTTTCTAAACAAATTATGATCAGCTTTAGGCAGAAAAACCAATATATACTAGCTTAAAGTCTAAACAACTATGTCTGCGTCATTTCATAAAAAGATTCTACAGTGAGCGTAGACATCTAATCTAAAGCTAAACCTACTACCCTCTAGCTAATAGACTCTTTGATTTTTAGCTGTCGGTACCTGTGATGTTTTCCTTAAGCATACCTCTCTTTCAAGGTATGCTTATCCTTAAGCATACCTGTGATGTCGGTACCTGTGATTTTTAGCTGTCGGTTATGGCTTATTATTATTACGGATTTGCTAAGCAGGTGGCTACTTTTAAGGTTTGAACGGTCAACTACATTTTTCAATTTATTTACTTTTTTTATTTAGTTCTACAGTGGATATTTATTTATTTCTTATTGAAAAATATTGATGTATATAGGCTAACAACAATTATTTTAAATTTTTATCAATTGACTGGTTTGTTGTTAATTTTGCTAGAAATTTGGTTTTTGAGCATTCAACTATTTTTTAGTTCGTGTACACTATTTTCTACTTGTTCGATGGTGAAAATTTAGTTATTTCGTATTAAAAAACTTATATAAATACGCATATATTATTTTTTAAACTTTTTTTTATTAATTGTTGTTTTATATAGAACCTGATTGGTAAGTTTTGCGTTCGGATGTTTTGTTTAACTTCTGTAACTTTTTGGCATGTGTGTTTTTTTATTTTCTACGATTATTAGTTGAGTGGATGCCATAAATCTCAAAAGCAAAGCACTTATCACTAAGTCAATCCCTTGTTATTATTATTGAAACCACATTAAAACTCTCAAAGTACATTGCTCCAACTTTTCAGCCGTTAAACCATTCAGCCATAGTCGTACAAATTAGGTCCGTGTGCGTGTTACATTGTAGCTAGTTATGCATGTTAGATAACTCCCAGATTAACAAAATAGCAATTTCCTATTTTGTTTTTGCCCTATAGTCCTCGTCTCCATGCAACAGACGTACGGTGAGCTGACGTCCGGACACAGCGCCTTCGTTGTACTGACATAACTGCCCTAAATAATGCTACTGTTGCATTGGCATTAGCTCCCATGCAAGTACTAGTCTTTAGTCGCAGAACCTGGAACAGGCGCATATTATTGCATTGACACGAACGTCTTACCTTAATCAGGGGAAAGGAAAATGTAGCTTATACTATATTATGCATTGATCCTGGGGCGACGATGATTAAATCATATATGACATCAGTGCTGTTTGGTGGTGTAAAATATACAACAAATGATGCACCCAAATTGTTTGGTGGCATGTCTGTTATCTAGCAAGTACTTGTCAATTTTATCTCCAAAGGGATTCCATTACCCACTAACTTGTCGGCACCACATATGTTTATGCGGATATAGTACATCAAATGCTTTTTAATTTTCAAATTGATAAAATCTCTGAGCTGAGCAACCAATTAAATGGCAAATAGAACTTTTCCAGTCGTTTGCTAGCCAGAACAACTATTCTGATAAACCGGCTAGTGACCAATTAAGGGTAACACCACTTCAGCACAGTACACAGGCCTACGTTGAACTGTAAATTTCAGTGCAAATCTGCAATGTAGACTGACAGTGATCCAGGCTATGTGATATTTCTTCTTGTACGGAATACCTTTTTCTTTGTAAGGACATGCTTATCATTGTATCCTTTAGCTAAATTATGTGCAACTGCACTTTGCATCTTTTTCTGCAGTGCAGTAGCCAGTAGGCAGCTGGAAGTCATGATCGCTATATTTAATTTCTCTAGTGCTCTATTTGCAGTTCCTTAATGGTATTAATTATTTAGCAGCTTTTTATTAGTTATAGCAGTGACTTCTGTCATCTTTTAGCTTCACACACTGTACTAAGACAAACTGTAGAAATCAGCCTTTTTGTAGCATCAAAACAGGAACTAGGAACTAAGAGGTTCACTGTTCAGTCTGTGCTGCCATTTCCTATTCATCAGCCCTATGCAGCATGCACCTAATTAACTGCTCAAATGGGCCCCCTTTTTTTTTTTTGACAAAACCATTCTGCTTGTAACATGAAGTGTGCAGCACTTAATGTTGCTGTCTAAAGCTAGCTCAATCAGTCTAAATGGACTGACACTTCGCTATAATCTTGCAAACATTCCAAGTTTTTTTTTTCAACGTTTTACTTGAACCAACGATTGCTTTCAGCTGACTGTAAGGAAATAATTGATTTTGACCCTGCAACAGATGCATGCTATGCCGCCTTCCATGACCAAGAGTGGGGAGTTCCAGTACATGATGACAAGTACTCTCTGAACCTTATCACACCAGCTAAACTCACTATTAAGACCTCTGGCTAGCAATACATTATAAAGTTACAATGTTCAGTCCTAAATCTGCAGGAAACTGTTCGAAATGCTTGTTCTGTCTGGTGCACTGGCTGAGATGACATGGCCTGTAATCCTCAGCAAGAGGGACACCTTCAGGTAAACACTCCTTAAGTCCTTATATATTGCTGACCAAATATACTCAAGACTCCATGTAAACCAATTCATTCAAACAGGGAAGTATTCATGGATTTTGATCCGCTGCTGGTGTCAAAGCTAAACGAGAGGAAATTTCTGGGGCCATGCAGCCCCGCTAGGTCACTGCTGTCGGAGCACAGGATGCGTATAATCATCGAAAACGCGCGCGAGATACTCAAGGTGATCATGCTGATCATTGCCATTCTTTCCATCTGTCCACATCTTGATCTTTAGTTCTTGACAAGCTGATCAACAGCATTGGCAGCCAATTTATTTGCTCAATAATAACCCCAGTAGTTAATGCCTCGTGTTTCCTTCTGCAATCAACCATATACTCAATGGCTGGCTATGCTGTTCATACCTCATAGGTCATAGAGGAGTTTGGATCATTTGACAGCTACTGCTGGGGCTTTCTCAGCAACAAGCCCATGGTCGGCAGATTCCGTCTCCCCCGGGAGGTGCCGCTGAAGACCCCGAAAGCCGACGCCATCAGCCAGGACCTGCTCCGGCGAGGCTTCCTCGGCGTCGGGCCGACGGTGATCTACGCCTTCATGCAGGCCGTCGGCATGGCCAATGACCACCTCGTCACCTGCTACCGCTTCCAGGAGTGCTGCAGCTGCTCTGAGTCTTCTTCTTCTTCTTCATCATCATCTTCTTCTTCTGCTTCTGAAGACCCTGATCATGTCACCTCGGTGAAGGATCAGGAGATGAGCAAGATGTGTGGATTGGTGGAGTGCGTTGCCCTGGAGCCCTCGAGAGCCGCCACCGTGATCAGCATCTCGTAGCAGTGAGCTAATCGGTAGTGGCAGTGGCAGTGGCAGCGCTTATGATCAGTAGGAGCTCACTACGTACTTCATCACGTCGATCAGATCACCTGTATGTATCTTGTATAGATCATGAGCTTGCTGTGGTGGCCTCCATTTTTCATTGGCGTGTCAACATCGAGAGTGGTTGCGTTGTGTGTATATGGTTTGGTGGTTTGAGGTTTGAGGTTTGAGAAACGTCCGTGCGTGCGTTGATTGGGGTTGGGGTGTTCATCAAGAGATGTGCAGCAAAAGAAGATTCATAATTCATTCAGAGCATGATTTGTTCGTATTGAGTTGTATGCGCCGATTAATTTACCCAAACACTTAAACTGATCAAGAAAGACGGACGATATATACTTTAACATTTAAATTGCCAGTTTAATGGAAAAATTATGCCCTACAAATTAACTTGTACTCACTCCGTTTTAAAATGAAAGGTATATAATTTTTTAACACGGTCTCCGACGTATAACTTTGACAATTAATTTTTTTCATAAGATATCGTCAATATATAATTACAACGGTAACATAATATGAAAATATTTCCTGATATGAATTAAACTAAAACACGAATAATATAAAATATATACGTTTTTGGCTCAGTTATAAGTCAAAAGTTACAAACGTCGATATTTTTTAATATATGCATGCCTTATATTTTCAAATGGAGGCAGTATTTTTATAACAAAGTGGAATTAAATTTCAAACTGATGACAAGAGTTTAAGATCATTAGGAAAAAAAGATATTATTACTACAGGAAGCGACATCAGTATCGGCTACTAGAAAATCTATGTTGGCGGTCAAAATCCCGATGACATGGAAATGTCGGTGGTCTAGGAAGAAGTTGACGACAAAATTACTTCCCGGCGAGTTGTGTGGTTGGCCGTAATAAGACCGCCAACACATGCCACATTCACTTCTACGCGTGTTCGAAAATTTAGATTTCTGAGCCTGCCAAAATAGTTTGTGGTGTCGGCTTAACTCTAGCCGACCACATTGTGGCTTCCCTTGATGGTGCTTTTACGCCCCAGGCAGAAGGAGTTTAGGTTGGTAGGATAGACAGAAAGACGTCTCTGCCATGTGGGGCCAACCAGGAAGTTCACATAGGAAGGGCATGCAGTATTTGTGTCGGCGGCATTTGCATGGGCCACCGACACAAGCACATCTGTCGCATGGCAGACACAAGGGCGTCTTTGCCATGTGGGGCCAACCATGGAGTTCACACGGAAAGGGCAAGCAGTATCTGTGTCCGCAGCATTTGCATGGGCCGCTGACACAAGCACATCTGTGTCGGCAACCTATAGCTAAGCCGACGATACAGACCCCCTAGTGCACTGACGCTTTCTGGGCCACGCACGTCTCGATCCAAGGCAATGCTACATGCAATTTAGGATTCTAGGGCATGCACAACCCATCACAAATCATTACACGGGGTTGTATCGCCCTGCGTTGCACTTCCGATACAAGTTTCTTTGAAAACCTAGACGTTGTATCAGCTTCGTACCAGGCGCGTTGAGGTTACAAAGGAACTTGTATTGGAAGTGCAACGCAGGGCGATACAAACCCATGGAAAGACTTGTGATGGGTTGTGCATGCCCTAGAACCATAGGTTACACATAGCGATGCATCGGATCGAGCCTGCGATGATTGCTTAGTAAGGAGGTGACGACAGTGCCACAAGGTTGTCTCCGTTAGAGCAATTCGTGACGGACTTGTTTAATCCTGATCTCGAGCTCGGTAGCGGTTCGCAAAACCCATAGATGTTATATACATGCATGTGACTGGCCTAGACCTAGCTTGTGTGACTTTGTAGCATTCGAATTTGCCGTTCGTGACTTTGTGACCTATATGTCTATGCTATGGACTTTTGAACTTATTTTGTTGTCAATTGTGCATGTATGTGAAGGTTGAAATGAGTTTGGTTCCTATTTATCGATGATTTTGTATTTTGAAATGATTTGAATGTGTATGTGCTCGAAAATATGGTATCCAGCACCTAACTATGTGTGGATGTGGTCGGGTGAATTTGAGAATGTGTATATGTTGTGAATTGGGATTTTTTGCCAATTGAAGTTGACCTTTTAAAAAATTATCATCAATTTTTATTGTTGTAATAGTATCTATATCGTTGGCTTTGTCAAGGGCCGACCACACTGCTCCCATCCAGGTACGCCCATGTTGGCCACCTGACAGTCAGTGTCAGCGGTTACTGCCAACGGCGCTGACATAGGTGGCATCTGTGTCGACGACTACTGCCAAGGGCGCCGACACAGATGGTAGACAGGAAAACCAGCAAGGCCAGCTTGCTGGACCTGTGTCGGCAGCATATGTAGGAGCCGGCGACACTATTCTTCCACATATCATGTTAGAGTTCTTTCTGTGGAGCATCAGAGCGCCGTCACCCCGCATGTGCCATCAAGGGGTGCTTGTGTCGACGGCCCATAAAGCCGCTGACACAACCCTAATCCAGGGGCCATGCCCCGGATGTGGCGTTGTCGTTAGGGCCGCCGACAGAATCTTATTGTGTCGTCGAAGCTGCGTCAGCGGAGCAGTGTCGGCGGCTAACCGTCGAGATAGTCCTGTGTCGTTCGTATTTAGGCCTATGTCGGTGGCTTTAACCGACACTGATCTCGATGACTGTAGTGCATGTTAGAATGTTTTTTTTTTTAAAAAATATGAATATGCTAAAAACTTTAATAAATAACATTTCACCATCAATCAAGTGGAACTTAATATATTTATTTAAGCTAAATATATATATGGACCCTTCAATATTAGCAGAACAAAAAGAAAATACATTAAAAAACTAACCTCATGTTCAGGTTGCATGCCGGTTCCTAGGTGGTTGCAACAGCATATGTAGACATAAGATACTTCCTCCTATTCTTAAAAACTTGACGTTTTGGATATCGACATGTTCTTTGAAATGCAAAATTGACAACTAATTACCATTGTAATTTATTTATAAAAATATAAAAAACTATGGTATCATGGAAGTGTCTGTCTAGACATATTTATGTTTGTGATTTTTATGTGGCCAATCCAGATAGTTTAAATATTTTTAAAACTTTGACTTAGGATAACTCTAAATCGTCATGTTTCGAGAACTAGAGTGAGTAAATAATAGTTCTAGTTGATTTTTTTTATAAAAAAATGTATTGCCATTATATGTTCTCGGTGGACAACTTGAGATTAACTAAGAAACATGTTTAATTAAAATTTTTACATAAAAATATTAATATAGAATAGTCATACGAAAATGTTATTTAGATGAACGATACATACTACGTACCCTTTGGTGATAATTAGATGAATGATACATACTACATAGTGCATACCCCTTCGATGGTATTCAAATGAATGGTACGTCTAAACACCACACCCTAGATACCATCAAGAACAGTATCTATCTATTATATAGACAACGCATTCTCCTTTCCTATTTCACCCTTTTTTACTACCTCTTTTCTCCATTTTATGCCAGCAATAGCACACAGCTCACCTGCAAATTAACGCACGCGAGGCCATATTGGCAGGAGGTGGGTTCCATATTGGCAGGAGGTGGGTTCGAATCCCATCCTCCGCCAATCCCGCTTTGTTTTCTCCAGATTTTTTCCAATGCGACAAAACAATAACAAACTGAAAATAGACCAAGATTTTAGCATAAGATTTTTTACAATGTGAAAAAAATAAAAAACAGAGAATAGACCAAGATTTTATGGTCCAATCCCATTTCGTTGAACTTCTTTTCCAAAAAGTTTTCAATGTGAGAAAACAATAAAAAATAGAAAATAGACCAAGATTTGACCATAGGATTTTTTACCATGCGAAAAACACTAAAAACAGAAAATAGACCAAGATTTTATAGTAACACAGTTAATCCATTATTTCATTCCTTTCATTTCCAGTCTTTTACGACACATAAAAAAGAAAACCTAAAAATAGGTCATCTATCTTCCATATATTAAAGCGCTAACATTGCGAAGCTACTTGGCGGCACGTGTCCTCGGTGCCGTGTCGATGCGCAGTGCGTCCGCATCGGTACATTCAACCACAGCCATTCTATCGTGGCTCAGGGTTAAATCCGGCCGCCCATTTAACACTTATATATATATATATATATATATATTCGTATAACTTCGTATAATGTATGCTATACGAAGTTATTACGCCTCCCTTTTTTCCAGCTTTTCTGTTGCTCTCCCACCTTTCCTCTTCTATCTACCTATTATGCCGCATAACCATGTCTCAACAACAAATAATGCTTAGCTCAGCTGGGCTGTTAGTGGTTTGATTCCCAACTTTGGCCCCTTTTTAAACTTTTTATTACACTTTGTAGCCTGCTAAAAACAAATTGGATCATACTTTCATGGTAGGGGTTCCAAAAAAGGTATATTCCTTTTAAATTTTTGAAACAATCATAGAAAAATTAAAGTTAAACCTATTCTTTTTTCATTCCAATTTTTTCTAGCAAGCGAAAATATAAAAAAGATTAAATCTTTCCAAAATGCAGTCAAAATTTTATGGTAAGGGTCCATAAATGAATTTAAACATTACAAATGTTAAATTCTATGATATTAATTAGTAAATAATAGAAATAAAATGCCTTCAAAATATATAACTATAGTTTAAAAGCACATATTTATTAAGATGTCCACAAAAATACCTAGCTATTTTTAAAACATTTATGATTCACAAATAGTTGTATTACGAAATAATTCATTCTTTTCTTTTATTCTAACTTTTATGGCCACTTGAAAAAATCTGGAAAAAAACTGGCACCGTGATGTAACGATAATGACATATAAAAAGATTTATACATTAATAATAATTTTTTTTAAAATAAAAATAATGGGAACAACAAACAAAAGATGTAATGCTTTCTTATTCGTTTGTTTTGTGATATATCTTTATTTGCTCAGGTATAAAATGACATGCAGTGGCGCGCCATGGGCGCGCTGACCGTGATAGTATACTACATACCAGATACCACCAAAGGGGTAATATAGTATACAATATTCAACAACTAAATATTGTCATTGCTCGTAACGCCGCCGATTCCATGCCATCGCCACTCTACTCACTTTGCCACTATGCCCCGTTGGCATCATTGTTGCTCTTTATGCCGCATGATGCCTTTTGTCACCACTGCACCTAGGGATGCTTTTTGGAGGGAGATGTGGCCCAAGAGACCTAAAGCCAGTTGTTGTACATTGGGCCTGCATATGCGACAGGCGAACGACCTGGGGGTGCTCGGCGGGCGCGCCATGTGGGCAGCCCAGCCAACAATTGGTATCAGAGCTTGGTTGGGGATGTTGGCCATGCGGAAGATCTAGGGGAGACACAAGGTTTTTGCATACAGAGGCACTGTGGAAAATGTCCTATCGGCACAAGGTGGAGCATGGCAGTGATCGACGATTCGATCGATGGTGTCGGACACTTCGGACAGGAGTCTCAAACCGTTCGATGGGCTACCGTTGACAGGGATTGACCAGATGTGGGGATCGGGCTGACAAAGTAGCCGATGAGGTCGGCAAGCGACGGCGACGACCTCGGCGTTCGCGATCAGACCAGCAGACACGGAAGGATGTTGGATAGATTGGAATGACGGGAGCATTGATGCGACCGGATGTTTCACAGGAGGCGCTGCATCACGACACTGAGGGCGAAGCTGTGTCGTGGATGTGGATGGCTAGGGTGCAGCATGTTTTGCCGTCGACGGATCTAGAGCGCGGTGGTGAGCTAGTAAGCTTGCTCAAGGGCTCATAAATTGGGCCTGGAGGTGGAGGTGATTTTTTAGTGATTTTTTGGCGACCGGTGAACGTCCTCGGTGGGCCCACGGTGGTCGTAGGTATACAGTACGTGTACTGCACAGTACGTGTACGTGAGCATCACCGGCAGTGGTGGCCCAAGGAGGGGCGGCGGTGACCCATGTCGGCGCGGGTGTGCGTGGCGGCCAACCCAGGCGGGGGTGCGTGGCTAGGCTAGGCCTGAAGGTGTGTCCGAGTTGGGCTTGTACTTGGGCGCGTGGAGGAACAGTGCCAGGCCGCAAAGTAGGGAAATTTTTTTTGGACGAGTCCAAATTCTAAAAGGAAAAGAAGTCCTATTTGGACTAGAATTTCATGACGAAAATTGAGGCTGCCTCACCACTATAAAAGCAGGTCCAAGGGGGAGCCAAACCGAACAATCCAAAATAATCAACGGTGGTTTTGAGCGTAGATTTCGAAGGAGTTTTTGAGGCGTGAGATTCCAAAAGAGGAAGGCGTTCTTGGAGGCGTTGGCGATCTGTTTAAGATGGCGAATGGGCCAGGTAGCGATACATCCATCAACAAGCAATTAGCATTGGAAGAATCGTGGGTCGGCAGGATGAAGCCGACGGGTACGAATTTCGACTTGGTGTGGTTTAATGGTACGGGAAACTTCAGTTTATGGCAGGTGAGGGTCCGGGATATCCTGATGCAGTAGGGGATTGTGGTGGCTCTCAAGACGAATAAACTAGAGAAGGTGGAGGCCGGTGATTGGGAGGAGATGCGGTTGCAGGCAGCGGTAACCATACACCTTTGTCTCTAAGATCAGGTCATGTATCATGTCATGAAGTTGTCATCAACAAAAGAAATTTGGGACAAGCTTGCCAGCCAGTTTATGTCCAAGACTCGGACCATCAAGCTGTATCTGGAACAAAAATTGTATGGGCTGAAAATGTATGAGGGATCGGATCTGCAATCACACATTGATGTTTTCAGCAGGTATGTCACAATCTAGAGGTGACAATCGTTGATGAAGACACGACAATTATTCTTCTTTGTTCGTTGCCTCCATCCTTTGAGCATTTGGTCACGACGTTGACGTATGGCAGGGATAGCATCAAGATTGAGAATATTATTATGGTGCTTATGTCTCATCAATTGAGAAAAAATAACAATGCACTAGAAGAATCTTGTTTTGTTGCTTTACTAGTCTCATGTGATCAAGGCAGTCATGGGGCCGGAAAGAAGAACAAGAAAAATAACAGGGCGGTGCGGTGCTCCAGATGCAATGAGTGGGGTCACATAAAGAGGGATTGTCCAGGTGGTAATAGGTTCGTGTGGCTACGGAGATGACAGTGCTAAGGCTTTCCTAATAAAAGGGGCTTCTGTTGCAGGTGGAGCTACTAAGCGTGTTTTTACAGAGTCGGCGTCATCTATTCCAAAAGGCGGCGAGTTCAAGGAGGACTCGTCGAGCGGCCCGCTGTAGGCTGTAAAAGGAGGAAGCAACTATAGTCCGAGTGCATAGGTTCGCGCAAAACGCTGGAACGATTTTAAGGTGGAGAAGGTTATATTTTACAAGGTGGAGTTTATTAGGTTTTGTGTGGAATATGTGTACAAGTAGATTATATGGACTCTGTTTTGTAATAGGCAGGATTGAAGTTAGGGTTGAACTCTAGCCAGGCCTCCACTATATAAAAGGAGACAACACTGTTGTAACCAGGTGAACGACTTCATAATAGTACATTAAGCAAGAGGAGGTCAGCGGCCGATATGTGGTCGTGATCAGGCCAGCCGGTGTGTTGCGGAATTATGGTTTAGAAAGGAGCATCCATAATTACAGCCCCGCGGACGTAGACGAAAGCTGAACTGTATTATCAAACATCGTGTCTTTGGTTGTCGTTCGTGATCTTGCATTGGTAATCCTAACACGAGCGAGCACTTGACAAAGCCACAGATGATTTAGCTGGGGAGCTTGCATAGTGCCACCCCACAAGAATCAGTGTTAGCCAAAATCAACATTGTTTTCGTTTCTCGTGCGATGCCCCCGCTCGGTCCTCATGAATTGATTCCTATGGGAAAGAAGAAATTTTCCACATTGCGCGATTGTTCAAGATTAATTTCGGGTGTGTATATAAACAGTAATAATCGGCCAACGTTTATTCCATGTATCAAAATATTTTATCTAGATTATACGTACTTCTAAATTTCATTTACACCCATTCTATCACATGAAAGCCTGAGCGTAGGGCAAGTCGCTAAATATGTATGCTGAAGTCTTAAATATCATCGTAAGTTAAGTATGAAGAGTAGAGTCGACTGCCTAGGTCGGCGAATGAAACAAATAATTTTCGTACGGCCAGAATTAGTTCATATCATATTGTATTTCTTATATACAAATGCGGTTTGGGATAATTTTTCTCGGGTATAAACAGAGATGTCTATCGAATACAAATATATCTGAATATTTTTTCATATAATATTTGTATTGTCATTTTAGATATCATCTAGATATCCAATGAAAGCCCAAGATACCGAATGGATCTATCCCATCCATTATTGGAATCTCATATGTTTCCGTCAACTCATGATATTTTTCATAGAAGAGAATTGTCAACACAAGAAATACTATTTCCATTGGTCAAAGGTGGACCGATAAATCCAAGGTTATTTTCGTTGGCCCCATGATTAAGCTGGCACAAATAGGGGGCGGTGCGAGCAAGCTTAAAAATATCAATTTTTTGTCGGATGTGATTGCCCGTATTATAGGTCTTGGTAAAATAATGTCACGTGAATTAGTCGAATTTGCAGAAGGGATTAGGGGTATTGCTCTGAATTTGGAATCAAAAAATGTTGGGATTGTATTAATGAGCGATGGGTTAATGATACAAGAAGGAAGTTTTGTAAAAGCAACGGGAAGAATTGCTTATAGGCTGTTTGGTTGCATTCTCAGTTGAACCAGACTGTATGAGTTGAGCCAGGCTGATTGGAGCCAGGCTGAGATGATGCAAATGGTTGTTGTTTGGTTAGGTGTATGAGATTGTACGGGCTGCGTAGAGATGTTTGCTTAACTGCACTAAGGAGAGAATGGCATGGGGAAATTCAAAAGAGGGATGAAACATATTAAAAAAGAAATTCTAGAAAATCAAAATAACAAAAAATCAATTGCAAAAATAAAAAATCAAAAGAAAGTCTCGTAAATAAATAAATTAATTAAAAAATGAAAATTTTAAACTTTTAAAATTTATATGGCAAGTGTGGTCTCGTTTTTTTGAAAAAATATCAATAACCCATTTCTAAAATCGGTTCGGTAATCGAAAATACTAATCAAAAGATATAGCAAATAAATGAATCAAATGTGTCGCGCATGTGGTTGTTACTGCATCCGCGAAGCCTGGCTCTGAGGAAACGCTCAATTTGGTCGTATCTCCAGAGCCTGGCCCGGAGGGGTAATTACATCTGGAGAACCTGGTTGAGATGGGTGAGAAGACAACTAAACACCCTAGTTTTGTATCTTTAGATGCAAAGCTCTTTGGATGCAGGCAACCAAACAGCCTATTAGATACCTGTGAGCGAGACTTACTTGGGTCGTGTTATAAATGCTCTGGCTAAACCTATTGATGGGAGAGGCGAAATTGTAGCTTCGAAATCTCGCTTAATTGAATCTCTTGCTCCGGATATAATTTTCAGGCGTTCCGTATATGAACCCCTTCAAATAGGGCTTATTGCTATCGATTCGATGATCCCTATAGGATGCGGTCAGCAAGAGTTAATTATTGGGGACAGACAGACTGAGTGTTTTTGTTGGCCATACGCCAAAAACGATGATATATTTATCTCAACTAGCTAGATGGCCTCCACGCGGAAAAAAAATGTCCACATCGCCATCCATGTTACTTAAACCACACTAAATAGCCCCTGTTGACCGGTTAAGGGACCAATTATATCTGATTTTGACAATTTGATGATCATTTTAAGTCCAGTTGTAGAGTTTTGGGATCTAATCACCACCAAAGTTATAGTTCACGACCAAATAGATTCTTTTTATTTTAGATTTTTATGTGATAACTTATGTGGTGACCGATATAATCCAAGCTAGACCTGATCATGGGTAGCTCGGCCCGACCGATGCATCGGGCCGGGCTCGGGTCTCAATTTGGAGACCAGTCATCGGACTGGGCCGGCGCCGGGCTCGGGATTCACGCAATTTTAGCCATGGTCAGGCTTTGTGCCAGGCTTGGGCCCTATTTTAGAGCCCGACGCAATAGGCTGGGCTAGGCTCGGGCCTGGTCTCGTGGGACCGGGCTTTTCCAAGCCCAGCACTAAGCCCGGCCCGATGTTTGAACAGGTCTAATCAAGCATGGCTGTTAATTTGAAGCAACTCACATTCAAATAATTAATGAAGTAATACTAGTATAGTTCAAGGTTGTTCGGCTACCCAGGAAAAAACCATAAGTTGACACGTTGAAATTTAAGATATTTAAGTAACAAAGAACGATACTACCACTACCGGGGAAACATCTTTTATACCGGCTCATCAGTCCTAGTTAGCCATGAACCCAAACTAATAGTGGCAATAGTTACGGCTCATGGCTACTGGACTAAAAGCACGATTTTCTCCCATATTACCGGTTTGTGTCACGAAGCGGGACGAAAGAGCGCTTTGGCAGATGAGTGCATGCCATCTGGCATGGACACACATTAGTCCCGATTTGTATTATGAATTGGGATGAAAGGTGAGGCTTTAGTCTCGGTTTATGGACTAAAGCTTCGTTCTAGCATACTTCAAAAGAAATGCATATCCTAGTCTAGTAAATAAGCGTGGCTTGGTGGATTGGTTAAAAGGGTGAGTGGGGAGTCCCGTGCTTCCATGGTAGTAGCAGGTTCTATGTTTGTGTATTGATTTCGCTATTTTTCTTATATATTTTCTACACCGCGGGAAGAGCTTGTGTGCTGATTGGGGGAATGACCTTTAGTTTCGGATGGGCTGTCCCGATTCGTCAACAGTGTTTAAAGCCAGTTGCCAACCAGTGCTAAAGGTTGTTTTCCTTGTAGTGTTCAGATTCCAGATTCGTGAAAGGTTCTAAGTTAAAAGCATGCGTAGCAAGAATGGGTATATATAGTATCGATGTCACCAAATATCGGGAATCACCGATCATCAAGTAGGTATCGCGTTAGTTCTAATCCCTTGTTGAATAATTAGTTGTCTTGTTAGAGTTAAGTAGTGTGTTTGCCTGCAACTTTGTAACACTTTAGACGTACAGCCTCACCAAACTCCAACGATCATATATCCATCATGCGCCCATAGAGTGAATACTGGTATAGAACTCTAGATCAACATAAAATTGAAGGATGTATCGTCGATGCGTTTGGAGCTTGGCATAATTAGTTTGCTGGCAGCCATCAAGATGGGTTTGTTCACGAATGAGATGTACACCGAAGGTTGAGCCAGTTTTTTTTTTTTTTTTAATCCAGGGGTGCGGTTTGCAGGTCAACTGCAAGCAAGATTGTGTTGGCTCTTTTTAAAAAATAAAAATGTTATACAATAGCTAGCGTGTATATGTTCTTTCTAGGAAAGTACAGAGAAAAGCACGATATGGATGAGCAAAGATATAGAAGTCTTTTCAAGGCCTTGTATATTTCAGATTAGTGTAAGTAGCGTTTCAGCAAAATTTAATTTTTTTATATAGCCTATTTGGTGTAATAATTAGTAATGATTTTTCTCAGGTTTTCAGTTGTTCTCATAAAGATCATAAAACCAGCTTTAAATTATTTTTTAAATATTTAACCACTTTTTAAATACTCTCAAAATTTATTGAAACGCTACGCTACGCTACGCTACGCTACGCTACGTTATATTAAGCTGAAATGTGCAAGGCCTAAGATAGAAAGTACAAAATAAAATATTTTAAATTTAAAATAGGCAAATAAGTCACATAAGGTGAGAAGGCCTTTAGTCGATCTGGCAGAAAACACAGGCACGAGAGTTTCAGCAGATGAAATGAAAACAGATCAATAGGGATAGGTTTCGCTTCCCATGATCACGATCAATATGCTTTCTCGCTTTATGTGATATATATAGTAACCACCTAGTTTTAGTAGCTGCATGATATGGATATTTCGTGAAAACGAGCTGCAAGAATGATCATAGAAAATGACATCAAAAGGTTGCAAAAACTAGGATTAGTATATTAACTCCAATTCGGTAAAGTCATAAGCATGGGACTCATCTCAACTTTAAAGAGATGACAAACTACTTCAAGTATTTTTGGCTTGGAGCCAAATTTGCCCACAAAAGCCTTGCCAACGAAAGATTAGCTTTTTCTTGACCTTTGATTTGGCCAGCCATTGGCACAAAAATAAACTAGTTTTCCAACACTTTAACAGATTTTGTTAGCGCATGGCCAGCACATGGTACGTAACAGAAGTATATGTACAAACTGCGGTGTAAACTGCTTGGATAAGAGCTTTCGTTAATGCTCGCAATTGATGCAATAATGAGTATTTTTTTCCATTGGGGCAGCACAATGGTAACAGAAGAATTGGTTACACCTACACAACAAAAGAAAAATGTAATGATATTGATGAGAACTGTAAAAAGTATATAGCAATAACATTATTCAAAGATTTTACCACAAGACCATAAGTAGTCGAATTAGGTCATTAATTTTCTCCTAACGTTTAGTTCCATATTTAAACTAATGAAATTACTTACGAATTGGAAGGTAGTATGAACCTGGTGAACGATATAGTTATATAATAAATTATTTAGATACATGCCACTGAAAACTATGCAACAAAAAGATATATATGCCATTACAAACTCACTTATTGTAAATATGAACAGTGCCTCATCTGCCGACTCAAAGATACAGAACAAATTGTGGCAATATACTACTGCATCAATTCATGGCAAGGATAAACGCCTTCGGAGGGAGATCAGACGGCAAGCACTTGAGGTAGAATGGCACTAGGGAAAAGTATCCACCAACTGGAGGAACAGATCCTTATTTGCTATACTTATCCTAAGGGCTAAGGCAACAACATCCACAGATGAACAGCACTCACAGTGAACAGTACAGCTGTACCTGAGGTACTGTTCACACAGGTCATCTTGGACTTGCTGGGCTTACGCCCGTGATATCACACCGCATGATATCACACCCCTCCTGGGCACGAGTTCATCCTCCAGCTGCTAGGTTGTGGCTATGGTTGCAGTTCTAGGATTACAAAAGGACAAGAAACCATGCTACACCATAGAGCAGGTTCCACGGCGACACCTCTGGGGTGGCATAAATCTGACATGTGCCACCAATTGGAATTGTTATAGAGAGTAGTGACTTCTGGGGCATTGCCCATGTGGGTAGAAATAGTGGCTATAAATGGTTAGGCCAATGGGTGATGTAGTGGTATGGCGATCCACAACTGGCTCTAGTACCATCACCTATAGGGATATGGTGGGAAAACTATTGGAGGATGCGGTAGTGTCACATAAACCACAGATGAATATGGTAGCAACATAACTAACTCCAGTTGCGTAGCCTGAGGTTAGCGATGGTGGAATGTCAACTCCACAGGTGATCTAAGCCACCGACTCATGGTAGATTGGTAGTAAAAGACAGGATAAGATAAAGTGGGTTAATTTCACTGTTGCCATTATTGAACAGCCCGGAACCACGGATGCCATTTTTCGATTGCCTCAAGCAGAGATGCCATTTTAACAGATATTGCGTGCCAAACGTGCCATTATGGGGAGATACCACGGCTGGGCTGAAGAAATACTTAAGCAAATACAAAAATACGGCCTGACAGGGTGGGACCCACCTGTCAGCCCCCTCCACCTTCTTCTTCCTCCCTCCCCCCTCTCTCTCTGCCCGAGCCCCGTCGCCGCCGAGCACCAGCGCCGCCGCCGAAGCCCGGCCGCCGTCGGAGCCTCGCCGCCGCCGCCGCCTAGCAGGAGCCCCGCCGCCGGAGCCCCGCTGCCGCCGCCCTGCGAGCACCGCCGCCGGAGCTGCTCCCTCCACGCCGCCGCACGACTTCGTTCCTCCACTACCTCCTCGATATCTCACATCCCAAAGCTCCGCCGTGTCTCCCAATACCTCCCCGAGCCGACGAACTCACCGGAGAAGCACCGGTGAGCCCGGTCTCCCGTTTTTCCCCAATTCCGGCCACCATGGCCGAAATCCCAAATTGAGCTTGCATGAACCCAATTGATCCAATAGCTTGTGTCCTCGAGCATCCTAGGTCTCCCCCGCAGCTACCCCTAGTGCCGCGCCGGCCAATTTGGCCTCTAGCGGCCGCCACCATTAGCGCCGCCGCCCAGCTATGCTTCGCGCCACCGCTAGCTCGCCTTCGGCCACCTCCCTCCTGGCCAAGCCTCTCTCTAGCTTCCCCGTGCACTTCTCTTCCTTTTCCCCTTCTTTTCCCTACTCGGACGTGCGGCGGTTCCGGCGGGGCACAGGGCGACGGCGGCGGCGGGAGCTGAGGGGCCGAGGGCGACGGCGGGGGGCGAGGCCGAGCTCCGGCGGGGGGCACAGGGCGACTGCGGCGGCGGGGCCGAGCTCCGGCGGGGGGCGCAGGCCGGCGGCGGGGAGCAGGGCGGCGGCGGGAGCTGAGGGACAACGGTGGCTGGCCGGACGGGAGAGAGAGAGAGAGAGGAGGAAGAAGAAGAGGCTAGTGGATGACAGGTGGGACCCACCGTATTTCCCATGTATTTCTTGCGTATTGTGCTTGTAAAGCCTCATAATGGCACGTTTGAGAGCCTAAACTCGCTGAAATGGCATTGTTGGTCGAGGCCATCGAAAAATGGCAATCGCGGTTTCGGGGCATCGAAAAATGGCACGTATGATATTAACCCTAAGATAAACTACTCTGATACCAATTGTTATGAATCTTCACGATGAGGATAAGAACATTGAGGCAAAACGGTGCTAGGTGAAAGAGGAGACACCCACTGGGAGGAACACAAAGAGACCAAAGCTGGGAACTTGGACTCGGGAATTAATTCCAATGAGCTATATTATGTATCTTTATATTCTGGTTCATGGTTTCTCTTGGCTATATGGTTCATCTGGGAGGAGATCGAGCTTTAAGAAATTGTGAACGATCTTATCAATATACAAATGTATAACTCCCCAGGAATTTTAATTGAGGGAGTCCTAATATATAAAAGGAAAAAGTACCAAAATGGTCCCTTAAGTTTGCCCTAAAAACAAATTGGTCTCTGAACCGAAATACCAGACTTGACCAGTCCCTCAAGTATCACAACAAGGATTGACCGGTCCTTTCACTAGTCAATAGGTAGGATTGACCAGTCCTTTGATTGGTCAACGGGATGCGGCTTTGGGGATGTTTTGTAGATGTGGCATGATTTTGTCGACGTGGCTGCCTCGTGGCATCCTCTCTCCCTCTTGTCTCTCCACCTCACCCCTGTCGCTAATCTTTCTTTCTCCAATCCCTCCCTCCTCCCTCTCCCCTCCTCTCACTCATGGCTTCGGGGGACTCAAATACGCTTGGTACTGATCCATCACCACCTGTGGGGCCTCACCAGCACTACGCCGACCTGTTGAGCTATGCACCTCGACACTACCTACAGTGCACAGCTGCACCCCATGGACCCATCTAGTGCCAACATCGTTGAGCCCAAGTGCCGTCGCGCCAACATCGTTGAACATCGTCTACGTCAATCCCAACCGAGGCCGACGTTGTTCTATCACCATCAGCCTTGGCGTCATTCCAACTCGCCGCCAGAGTTGTGCATGCCGTGCGTGTGCAGGCCACGACAACGGCGTCTAGGGATAGCAATGGGTACGGATTCGAATAAATACCCATCGGGCATGAATATGGGTACATGTTGATACACGCGGGTAAGGGTATGGGTAGAATTAATACCCAGCTACCCATGGGTTATATTTTTGCTGGTATGATATCACTACCCGTATCCCATACCTGATTACCGGAATTGACTGGTGGGTCCAACTTTAATAACGGTTTATCCCTCCCTCTCTCCCTCTCTCCCCCTCTCTCGCTCCCCCCCACCTCTTCATTTCAAGTTGCATGGGGTGGAGCTAGGGTTGGCGCCTCCAGCTAGCGCCGCCCTGCCACTATCACTCCTCAACCATAATAAAGGTTTACCCCCCTCTCTCCCCTCTCTTCGTCTCAAGTTGCACAGGGGATGGAGCTAGGGTTGGCGCCTCCAGCTAGCATTGTCCTGCCACTATCGCTCCTCAACGAACGGCCTTCTTGGCTTCCTCTTCTCGTTGCTGCTCCGTTCCCCTCGCACACCATGGCGGGCCCACTCGATGGATCTGCGCAATAGCCTGTTGACGCCAATGCGGGCACCATCAAGATACATGGACACGCCGCTGGCACTAATAGCAGGATCCAAATAGTGGAGGGCAACGAGGTCCATCGGTGTGCCATCAATTCACAGTTCATGCTCTCAACTAGTTGGCGGATTGACAGCAAGACAAATGCACCAATTGAATAAGGTTCGATTCTTAAATCTTAAGCATTGAACTGTGTATGCTTCATGAGGAGATTTATTAGCAACTATGAACGACTGCAAAATAATGTCTCTCATTTAGATATGATTTTTTATGTTTTTTATTTGCTTTGGAACAAGGCAGAAAGATTTAGGTTTCAACATTGGGGAAATTTTGATATGTACCTTTGTATATGACATAGTGATCCGTTCTTATCTGTTTAATTTGGGGAAATTCTTTGGTATAACACTAGTAAGTTAAACATATTTTTCGCTATCATTCTTGATAGTCTACACAGCGAGGTCTTGCACTGTGATGTTCATGAAGTTGCCAATGTAAGCTAGCAAGCAACAACATTGGATGGAAAAAGCATGGTCTCTGGTACCCGTTGGGTACCCCATACCCAAAGGGTACAAGTATGGGTTGGATTATCCATCTCGAATATGGGTCCATGAGAGTGATACCCATGCCCGACCCGCACGATTGTCGTCCCTAACCACGCCCCCGATGCACCCTAGAAGGGGAGACAAAGGCAAGCGACAGGTCGGCATAAGAATATTGAATACAACGAACAAGCAGGTACCCATCAAAAGTAAGTATATCCGAAACATATAAAAACCGGTTAATCCTGCAGTAAAAGAGGCTATTATTCCAAAAAAGGGTGAATACAACCAACTATTACTAAGAATTTCATCTTTGGACCAGAAGCAAGCAAGAGGTGGAATGCCACAAAGAGAAAGCGTACTCCATAAAAAAGTGTTTCTTGTAATCGGAACGTATTTGCTTAAACCACCCATAAGAACCATATTTTGACTTTTTATCTAGTGAATATCCGACAAGAGGTTCCATTGAATGAATAAGGGATCCGAATACCAAGAACAATAAAGCTTTCGAATAAGCATGAGTGATCAAATGGAATAAAGCGGCTTGGTAAGAACCTATGCCTAGAGCTAACATCATATAACCCAATTGAGACATTGTAGAATAGGCTAAGCTTCTTTTAATATCTATCTGAGCAAGAGCTAAAGTGGCGCCTAAGAAGTGTATTATTGTGCCTATTGAGCTCCGCCATTGTCACTGCTAGTCGCCGGCCACTAGCCTAGGCGAACAGGTGTCGGCGAGGAAGCCACGATGGATCCAAGCAGTAGCAACACAATGGATCTAGGCAACGCCGACGTGAAGCTCCCATATCCCATCAGGACGAAGGTGAGGCGTCATGGAGAGAGGAGTGTGGACAAATCCATTCCTTTTGGCACCAAGGAAGCGAGGAGGAAGAAGCCGAGCAGGGTAGCCAGGTAGGGAAGAAAGAGGAAGAAAGAGAGGAGGGCGATTATTTGTATGAAATATGGGCCTAGGTAGATTAGGAATTGAATTAAAAGTTTTATTTCACATTTGATCCACTTGTGATGCCACATTGATGCCATGTCATCTTGTAAAGCCACATGGGCTGCCACACCACCTAAAGCCACTGAAACCAACGTGTTGACCGGTCAAAGAGACGGTCAAGCCTAGGTTTGATACTTGAGGGACTTGTCAGTCGTCAAGTCTGTTATTTCGGTTAAATACCAATTTGGTCCAACGGGCATAGTTGAGAGACTATTTTAGTATATAAAATATCAACTAAATAATAAGATACCAATCATTATCCTAACAGGAAAACAAAAAACCTACCATGGGCAGGCAACACGATGCAAAGGTGTGGCAAACAGTACCAGCGGTAATGTTCATGTAGGTTACTCATGGCTTGGCTTGGGCCAACACCTGTGGCAACTGGAGACTAACTAAAAACTAGCGCAAAAACAAATTTCATGCAGAACAGCAAAAGAATCAACATTACTGGCTAGAAATTACTAAAAGCATAGCTAGATAGGACAACGCTTCACTGTTCCATGTGACAAGCTATAACCAATCAAGGTGCTCACCACATTTGACAAGCTATTGGAAATTACAAGTTTCCATGTGAAATATAACTGATCTACTTTAGGTATTATTTTCATATAAGGTGGTGGACTTGGGGGTTATCACTTGAAAATGCATAATCAAAATCCTTCAGTTCAAAAAATATTAGGCAGACTGTTTTATAGCCTTGTTGCAAAAAATAGGGTTTTAACATCTGCCTAGTTTGCGTACATTCAATTAGCCTCTTATCTTCAACAATCTCACACTCATTTTCAAAAAAATCTCAAAATTCCCATATAAGGAGCCAAGGAGGCCATGTGATCAGTTTCCGATGTTTTCCATTGATCAAACGGTTGCTAATGACCAAACATACAGCTACTAGCTGGTTACCTACATTACGACAAGACTTGAAAAGTTCGCAGTATGGAACATGCACTGCTAATATCAGTGTCACCAATAGAACTACAGAAGATGGAGATGGGAGATATTCCCCCAAAAAAAACAATGACATGTGCAAACTGAAATTGTAATATAACGTTCCATCATAATGGTGGTCGTTATCAACCCTTCCTGTGCTCTATGTAGTAATGAATACGATTAGACCGCCTGGAACCAGTTTTCAGTGTGCATGAACAGAAGAATATCATCCATTACCTGTCTAAGAAAGAGCACAAATTGCGGGAGGAACATGATTCGATAGACAAATTACCTGCATTTTATTAGCAAGCACCCATCAATCCTCGAGACATACATCTTGCACTTGGGGCACCTCTGCCATTTCTTCTTGTCAGCGAGCTTCTTAAACATCAGATCATCCGGCCCCTTTTCATCATCTGCAAGTTTTCTGAAATTCTCGCACTTGACCCCATCGTGCCATGGCACTCGGCACTGAGCACAGAACAGCCGGTGGCAATGCGGGCACTCTGTCTCCCTGATCTTCGTGCCACTGTTGTCATTGATCAACAACGCCGAGCAATCCTGGAATGGGCAGTAGTACTTGTCATCCCCCAGGGCCTGCTCATACAGCGCGACGCTCCAGCGATCGATGAGCTCCGGCGGGAGGATATCCCGGCACAGATCTATCTCGACGACGCCCCCCTCGCACCCGGGGTCAGGGCACCCGATCACGGCCACGTTCTCGCCGACCTTGGCGGCGACGTACCGGCCGACGCAGCCGTTGCAGAAGGCGTGGGCGCATTGGCCCACAGAAAACCGCTCCGAAACCTGGACCTTCTCCATGCAGATGGCGCACTTGAAGCGGCCACGCTTCTGCCGCTTCCTCTTCGGATCGTGCGCGCTATCTTCCACATTGCGTCAGATCAGAGCAGTCAGGCAATCGAACAGCGAATCGCGCACATCTACGCGTCAAAGACTCAGAATCGGAGAAGCAGATCGGTACCTTCCGATGATAGCTTGCGCTTGCCCTTGCCATCCGGAGGGGTCTCTTGGGCCGGTTCTGGAGGCGCGGGGGCACCGGCGGGGCGCGAGGAGGAGGAGGAGAAGCGCGTGGTGGGTGGGGCGCGAGAGGAGTCGAGGGAGAGGAGGATGGCCTGCTGGATCTGGATCTCCTCGGCGCCGTAGCAGTCGTCGAGGAAGGGGAGATCGTCCTCGTCGTCTGAGGACACGTCGATGGGGAAATGCAGGCCGGCGGCAGCGGCGGCGGCAGAGGCCTCCATGGATGAACGGTGAGGGGTGCTCACCAAGCTGCGGCGGTGGCCGGTGGGGGCGGTCCGTCAGGCGGACGCGGCGCTCCTGCTGTGCACGGCCGGCGAGGCACGGTTCGGTTCGGCCTATCTCTACCGTTTCAAATTTTCGATTCCTACAGCATCAGTAGTAAAGCCATAAAATCAAGGAAAAAAGGCGTAGGTGTCTCTGAACTGTTCTATCTGATTTTCAAAACCGTCTGAACAGTCTAAATCAGTGCAAATAATCCTCTTGAGCTGTTTTGAGTGTGGTTTCGCCATCGAGGCCGCCCAGATGAATGGTTTTGCCACCGTAGGAACCTATGTGGCACTTTTATTTTCTAAAATATATTTTTTCCAATACAGGTACACATGTCATCCATATCTATCTCCTATCTCTTCTCTCTTTTTCCTCTCTACCAGGCATTCCATCAAGTAGGTCGTCGACGCTCGTCATCGTCTCGTCTTCGTCTTGCAGCTCGGCCGACGCACGACGGTTGGTGTTTACGTCGTGGGAGTGGTGGGCAGTGCGACAGATGGGTGCAGGGACGTTGCGGCGGACGGCAAGAAGCAGCGCGACGCACGATGGACGAGCGGAGGGGTGTCATGGCGAGCAGTGGAGTGGCGGCGCCGCCATCGGTGAGCGACGCAGGGGCGGCGGAGGCGCGGCGGGCATTGGAGGAGCGGCGCAGATTTTAAAGGATAGCGAAAAATGGAATCAATAAACTCAAATCATGTCTTTTCAAAACGTAGATAAGCGTTTAGTTGTAAAGAACAGAGCCCACGTGATAACTGAAACACTTTGTTAAAATTACACTAACCACGTTAAAACTACACTTATCACGAGTCACAATTCAAGAAGTTCATGAGTCGAGATTTGGCATTAGCAGCATATGTACACTTATATCAGCAAGGTTCAGAATAGTTCCCTGGAAAACTGAAGGCAAAATACTGTTGTTTAGTTTCCCTGCCTTTTCCTGCTGAACTTGAACAGTCTATTTTGCTTTCACCAAGCAAGTAGCAACGAAGTTTACAAGGAATAGAACGGATCTTTTTTCTTTTCTGCTTTATGAAACAAGACGGTCAGATCAATCCAAATAGAGATATGTTTTAGGCAGAATGCAGCAGCACTACTGACCAGTCTTTTCTCATTTTTATCAGCATGCTGTATGCATTTTGTTGCTTTTTTTAGGTGTTTTCTTAATATCAAGCCACTATGGTTTAAGACAAAGAAAAAATCTAACTAATCCACAAATGGTTTTTGATACTGTTACTGAACATGGCAAGCTCACAGCTTCAGCTTCGTTTTTTTTATAAAAAAAAAGGGAAAAAGTCCATTTTAGGTTCCTCAACTATCGAGAAAGTCCAAAAAAACCCTAAACTATGATTTGGTCTGTTTTACATATCTGAACTTTCAATACCGGCTCAAAACCATCACAAGCTAGTTTTTTAGGTGTTTTGCTGACGTGGCTCGACGTAGTGGCGCCACGTGTCAGACAAATCAGCAAAAACCACTACCACATGGCGCCACGTCAGCAAAACAACCGAACAAAACAGGGTTGTGATGGTTTTTGACTCGGTATTGAAAGTTTAAATGTGTAAAACAGACAAAATCATAGTTTATGGAGTTTTTCGGACTTTCACAATAATTGAGATACCTAAAATGGACTTATTCCTTAAAAAAAATGTCCATGGCATAAGCATCAGTTATCAACGTGTGTCAACTGATTGCAGGAGTCAGGATACCAGATTACCGGCTGCTAATTTGCTATGCATGATTAGATTTTTAAATAATGAAATTTGCATTTTGCCAAAATATCATTATGTCTTAACGATATGTAGCGTCAGACCTCATCTATCATTGAGATAACGTAATGATATTTTGACAAAAGTGCAAATCTTTAGTGGAACAAGAGAAAATTTTCCAATTTTAAATATGTTGGCAGATAAAACCAGACGCGCGCACAAAATCAAGTTGAGAGAAACCCATCTGCCAGAAAGTTTTCTGGAATTCCATTCAACCACATGACCCGTTTTTCGGTTCCATGTAGGACAACACGTCTAGTTGACTTGTACGTCCTAATCTGCAATATGATACTTTTACCGGCTGATAAGAAAGTCATCAGTTCCTTCAAATGCAGGATTGAGTCTCACTCCTCATGTCGACTTCGTAAATAATTTTACCAACGGACCTCAAATCAGTGCTACTTCCGATATTAATTACAAAATAGCTGATGCTACCTAAATCAGTACTGACACCAAATGACGAGCTTTAGTACGGGTACAAGAACTCCCTTCACAAAAGTAGAGCTGGCAACTTCAGATCATTCACCAAGTACGCTGGCATTTTTTGCATTGATGGTTACTGCCCCTAACCATTGGGGATGCACACAGGTAGCAGAAGCAGTGCCCACACCTGAAATCAGAAACAACATAAAAGTAAGCAAAACACGCGACAAATAGTAAGATGTAAGACAATTTTTGCGTAAAAACGCTTGCAGGAGAAATAAAAAAAACGGACACAACAAAACGACAACAACAATGTAGGAAGAGTTACATATAAAGATATTGCTCAAATCTTACCTAAAGCATTCAGGAACAAAAAAAGAGCTCATTTATGGTACACAGAAATAAACATGAAGCATCCATCTCATTTATCAATACATGTGTAGGTAGCCGGCTAGCTGCCTTGTGGTACCGTAAAAATATAAAAACGATAAAAATTTGGATATCAAACTCAAGAAAGAACAAGAACTTCATAATGTACTCGGTGCTGTCACAGTACCTGCAGACGATAAACACGCAGCCATCTACCTTCTCGACGTACATCTTGCACTTGGGGCACCTCTGCCACTTTCTCTCCTGCGCGACCTTCCTCAGCAGCAGGTCCTCCCGCCCGCGCTCGTCTAGCCCGAGCCGCTGGAACTCGGCGCAGTCGACGCCGTCGTGCCAGGGCACCTTGCACTGGGCGCAGAACATCCGGCGGCAGTGGGGGCACTCGGCGTCCGTGATGGTCGCCTCGCCAGCGTCGGGGTCGTCCACCAGCAGCGCCGAGCAGTCCTTGAAGGGACAGTAGAACTTGAGCGCCCCCAGCGCCGAGTCGCAGAGCGCGGCGCCCCATCGCTCGAACAGCTGCCGCGGGATCACCTGCCGCTGCCGGCACGCCTCCGGGTGCAGCGCGCCGTCCTTGCAGCCGGGGTCCGGGCAGCCGATGGACACCACGTTGTCTTCGACCTTCGCGGCGATGTACTGTCCCACGCAGCCGACGCAGAAGGCGTGCGTGCACCTGGGGATCGCGAAGGCGTCTCCGGCGGGCACCGTCTCCATGCAGATGGTGCAGTAGGTGTCCCCGCGTGTCGACGTCGCGTCGCGGGAGCTTGACGCTGGCTCTTGCACTTGCATCGCGTAGTTCCATGGTCTCTTCCCTCTGCCATTGTCCACCGCTTGGAATGAGATGAAGCTGCCATCATCCACATCGATCACCTCGCGTGTCGCGTCGTTCCATGCTTTCTTCCCTTTGCCATTGTCCACCACCTGGAATGAGATGAAGCTGCCATCATCCACATCGATCACCTGGCGTGTTCCGTCGTTCCATGGTTTCTTCCCTTTGCCATTGCCCACCACTTGGACCGAGATCAAGCTATCATCGTCCACATCAATCACCTGACGCATCGCGTGGTTCCTTGGTTTCTTCCCTTTGCCATTGTCCACCACTTGGATTGAGATCAAGCTGCCATCATCCACATCGATCGCCTCACGTGTCGCCGGCTTGCGTAGTGATTGGCAGGCAGCCACCGGACACCGGGGCGGCTCGGCAGCGCACGTCTCCGGCGCGCACAGGGAAAAGCAGACAAGGCAGATGATATGATCGCAGCCGTCAGGCTTCCATGAGGCCTCCGGCGACGGCATCACCTGCCTGCAAACCGCGCAGCTCATCCTGGGTTGCGCCGAGAGCCGGAGCACCTCCTCCAACTGCAGATCCTCTGCCAGCACGAAATCATCCGTCATCGCCGATGCACCGCACTTTTCCCCACCTCCTGATCAAGCGAACACGAAGCTCTTGCGATCTAACACCAATTCTCCGTCGCCGATCGGAAGGCGCAGCCTCACGGGGCAGGGAAACTCCTCGCGAGCATTTCGCCGAACACCTGGTGTGCACGCGCCGATCTGCACGAACATATATGTATATGATCGACGGCGCCCCGTCGCCTGCTGGCTACGGCACCGAGACGACGCCGCCGGAATTCGCGAGCTTAATGCCAACCTGCTCCATAATCTCTCAGGCTGGAGTGTGGAGACTGGAAGTTAATTTTTTTGGGGGGTGGGGGGCGCCTGCCGCGACCGCGCGAACCGGGTGGAGATCACAGGATAAGAAGCGGAAGCGGTTGCCGAAATCGAGGCGGCGGTGGCGGCGATCGCCGAAGCGCTCCGATGAATTCGTTGCGCCGAGGCAGCTTCCCCGGAATCGGGAATTGGGAAAGATATCCGCGTCGATTTCTTCCCTTCCTCTTTTTTTTAAGGGAAACTTTTTTAAAGATAAAAGCGCGTCGATCTCTGTAGTACTAGGAAGACTTCCTAAGGAAGTAAGTAGCCCATCATTAAAAACATGATTTTTTTTTAAAAAAAAAATGAGCCCGGCAATTCATTCGGAGGCTGGAAGCATCTGAACGAAGTTATTACGCATTATAAATTAAATAATTATATTATTTATCATAATATATATAGGAATAAATATATTGAATTGAATAAATAAACTATAGTAGTGAATCGAATTAAGTCGGCCCAACGGGCTGAGGTGCTAACCCAAATTCGATTCGATTCACCGAACCGGGCCGACCCAGTTCGTAAATGGTGTGGGCCGGCCCGGTTTGGTTTGGTCGGACCAGCCCATTTGGCTAGCTCTAACCTGAATGCAACATAGACGAGATGTTCACCCCTCTCACCCCGTCGGCTATAGAGTCCCCTGGAGCAACTCTTCCAACCAATTCATGAGATGTATTGAAAGGCCCAGAGCAGGGGAAAAAAACTTTATTTGCACACTAATCTGTTACGACTTGGAACACATAGTTGAAAACCAAAAGAACATCCTCAACAAGCACGGTCCTCAGCCTCATCACTCGCGCCAGTCTCCACCTGCTGAATACCACTTACTCGGTTACTCCTCTTTCTCCTACTAGCGATGCAGATGCTGCTGAAGAGACTGCACCTCCACCACCTAGGTCTAACACGCTAACCTTTATCGCCGACAACATAGACGACGCACCTTAAAAACGAGGCCGGGAGACCGACAACACCTCTACCGTCATCACCGCTCCTACCAGCGAAGAAATCCCGCCATGGAAGCCGAAGCGACGGACAATGACAGCACGAAGCTTCGCGAAGCACCACCTCACAGAGCTTGAGACCGAACTCCTGCAACCTAGCAACCGCTACGTCGCTCCTGCCGTCGATGAAAAACCTTAGCTATCTTACCCCCTCCACCTACCTCTACATACACCACCACTCAAATCTGCGTCCCCTCTCCCCCCGATAATAGCCTAGAGGTCGCAAGCGTGAGTCGTCGTTGGTGGCGGAACTCAGTAGATCCAGATGGGGCCTTCTTCCCCTTTGTTGTCGCTGCTCTGGTCACCTGAAGTCCAAGGCTCCTTGCGGATGACTTCCTAGGGTGTCTTCTTCCTCCTCCAATGACTTTGGGACATGGTGCAACACTTGGGTTATACCGAAGGGCAACGGATCCTGTGCAATCTGCACCTCCGGTGCAAACCGTGCAATCCATTCATCGCAGCCGTCGTCGTCCCATCCAACGTTCTGCCCGTTTTGCAGCCCATGCCTCCCAACTCAAGTGTTCCAAGCCGAGCCGCATGCTGTGATGCACACGAGCCAGGCGAGCCGCGAGCCAAAGGAGCGGAGCTCTCGTTCCTAGGGTTGCGACGCCGCCGCCGCCGCTGCCTCCAACGAGCGACGCCGCCCTCCGCTTCCTACCACCGCCGCCGCCGTCGTCCGCCTCCCGTGACGCCCTCCACCTCCCGCGATCGGGGCCACCATCCACCTCCACCAACCGAAGCCGCTCTCTGCCTCTAGCCACGACCGCCCTCATCCGCCACCATCCAGGGCCGCCGCCCTCCGCCTCCAACCATGGCCGCCGCATCCGCCTCCAGCCAAGGCTGCTGCCGCTCTCCGGTGGTGTCAATTGTTATTGGAACAAGCTCCCAGTGAACATTCCGGTGGTGTCGATGCCATAATTCTTGTGCAGTGAGAATTGAGTTCTTGTACAGTGATGAATTGAGATAGAGAGAGAGAGAACAATAGATGAAAATTGCAGTGAGAAATTGAGTTGTTTTGTAGCGAGGAATTGATTTCTTGCCATAATCCGATTGTGTGTGTGTATGAATTTTCTAAGAGCTTGTATTGAGAGAGGTTGTACTGATAATTTTGTAATGACTATGCGCATGTGAAATGGGCATTGAATCCTGCCTGTATTTCATGATCCTTTTGTACCTCTGTTTTTGAATGATTTATCCCAAGTATTTAGTACAATCTGGGCTGCCCCTGTGAGGTTCATCAAAGATTTCAGTGGCCAAAATCTCATCAAGGTCCATGAAGGTGTTTCTTTCTTCTGCATTGCATCGTGGCATGTACAATCAGAATTAAGCATTACTAAGTCTTTTGGCACAACGGCATTGCAGTCAAAATTAGTGCACCATAATTAATGCACATTTTCATGTTTTGGTTCCAGATAAGTGGTTCCATCTAATTCATGCTCAAGCATTATTTTGTAGATACAAATTCATACACATATTTGAACAAATTTCAATTACAGAAATTTCAACAAATGCCCATTCCAAATATATAATATCATCAATTGGAAATCTGGGCTACAAATAGGCATAACAACATCTCAGCTTGTCACAGCAACAACTTCTCATACATGTTCCATTTGGACAAATAAAAATCGCATGTCTTCCTGAATTGTCTGGATAAACTGCCCCATGTGTACACTTCCATGTGTGATTTGCCAAAAGTTCTGAATTGTCTAGATAAACTGCCCAATGTGTACACTTTTAAGAGTGATTTGCCAAAAGTTCATATCTGCATCAATAAAGGAAAAGGGTAGCAGCACATTTACTTCCATGTGTGATTTGCCAAAAGTCTGAACAAACTGGTGGCATGAACTGAAATTCCCCATGTCTTTATCCACGGCACTGCACTTGCTCCATGCCAAGGAGGTCATGTTGAAGCCCATGCATCCATGTCACTCTAGTGCAGAAATATATATGTAGTAGCTGCAGGCAGTAGCATACTTGAGAATTCAGATAGAGATGAGTTGGTGTCAAGTACAGCAAACAATATATATCTGTAGCTGATCTGGTTATGTGAGAAAAGGTGTAGCGACTGTGAAAGCTTTCCACAGATAGAGATGAGCCCCCTGATTCTACACGTAGGGGCAGCAATATGCTTCCCATGAATGACACATCTCTATTTCAATATTGGAGTTGTACCATTTTCAGATGAGACCACATCATCCAGACGATACAACAAACATTTGGCAGGTGGTTGAGTTGTTAATTTTCCTGATGCTTCTTCCAACAACTTATGAGCTGCAAAATAGAACCGTAGTATCCAAGCAGCAAAACTGATAATTGAATTTGAAGGTAACAAAAAAATAAAGCCAAGTCATTCAAATTGCTCCTTTCCAATTTGCTAGCTCATGAGCCTGGTAATTGAAATTCTCCCTCCATACAATCTGAGACTGGTCACCAGGAAAATTAGTCTAATTTGCTAGCTCATGAGCTACACTATTACATAATCAACCGCAATACATGCATTTTCCATCATGGAAATTAAGATGCCTCCGCTCAACGGTGGCGCTTGCTGGAGGGGGAGGCCGGTGGAGGTCGTTGAATGGGGAGGCCGGCGGCGCTCGCGGGGGGAGGAGGTGGCGGCGCTCGTTGGATGGGGAGGGGCTGCGCTCGCTGGAGGGGGAGGCGGCGGTGCTCCCGTGAGAGGGAGCCGACGGCGCTCAGGGGAGGGGGAGCTGGAACCCTACTGCGACTCGGTATCGGCTCGCGCGTGGGAGGGGCTGCGCTCGCTGGAGGGGGAGCCGGCGTGGCTAGCTTTCAGGCCGTCGGATGGATTTGGAGGGCAGAGATCTGTTGTTTGCACGGGTTGCACGGGGTGCCCCGTTTACACCTGATACGGTGCCATACCGAAGAGTCTCAGTATGATAGTGAATATATACAAGTTGATCGTACCTATCAATGGCACACAAAGCTTGCTGTCAAGTCTAGAAACCCAATTGAAGACCTAGTTCCTCATTTCTACGCGTTCGAAGATGAAGAAAACTCTCGACAAATTAAACCAAACTACATATAGGAGACATGCATGAACTGATGAACACGAACTAGTACATTCACCAAATATATGTGGGAATGTACATGCATTAGAGAATATTTATGATTTTTATTGATTTTATTAAATTTTTTTACATGGCGAAATAAAAATAACAAAGATTGTCTCAAGATCTAACGCTGGCCAGCGCTGGCGTCGGTCTGGGCTGGCTCCAACGGGCATTGGACGCCCCCCGGTTCGGCCTACGAGTAATTTTGCAATCCCTGGCACTGGAGCGTGTGGTCGACGTGACGGTGCCTGGTGGTGACACGTGAGCACCCGTTCTCTTGCGCGAGCTCGGCAGATTCGGCGCCGCAATTGGCTTCAGACTCTTTTTGGCCTGGGCTGCTACTGGAAAAGGGTAGCTCCACGAGCCACCAAAATCATGCGATGATTCGGCTGGCCGGTTCATGGATGGGACTTTTGGAGTTTCGGTCTGGATGCAAAACAATTAGTACATATATTTGGAGCGGAAAAATTTAGAGGTATTTTAATTGTTATTGGTTCGGCTTCGGTACGAAGTTGCAAAATTTACGACTGGCAGAGTCGCCACCACAGCACCACTGCCCTCAAGTCGTCGTCACAGCCACAACGCCCTCAAGCCAGCCCCTCGCCGCCACCATTGAGGGAGCAACTGAGTAGGGGATAGAGGTGGAGCGACGACTACGGTTCGCCAAGGAGAGTCGAGGGATGGAGGTGGAAAGTGACGGGGAATTTTTTCATGAGTTGATAAGTGGGACGTGTTTTTCGAGGATATAGCACAGAACGGGCCACGAAAACCTTGAACCATGGGTCACCAAGTGCGCACACGAGAAGGCTAGAAAAAAGTTTCGCGTGGATCATTAGCTCTGGAAACAGGCCAGAATCTGACAGAGAAATGGGCCCCCAGACGGGCCACGAAAACCTTGAACCATGGGTCACCAAGTGCGCACACGAGAAGGCTAGAAAAAACTTTCGTGTGGATCATTAGCTCTGAAAACAGGCCATAATTCTAACGGAGAAATGGGCTCCCAGACGGCCCTAAATGAGGTCTGTCTTAGCAGAGCAGGGATCTTTTCTTTTTTCTTTTTCTTAATGCACCGGGATTCTTGTTGGATACGATGCCACATGTTAAAACAATTATATTTCCTTCCAACACGTATATTTGTCAACTCCCAACAGCTGTTGATCCTCCGGGAACTACCCTCTCCTTTTTTAAAAAAAAAAACAATTGCATTGGATAGTACAGAAGCGACATGGCCTGATAAAGGTCAGCAAACCAACCGGCTTAATTATAAAAGTGCTAACCAAAATAAGTTTGCTTAGGGCCTGCTTGGATGGCTGGTTTTCCATTCGAAAACAGCCCGAATTCGGGTCCGACTAATTTTCCAACGAATTAGTAAAGGAGGCACTTGGGAATGCATGTATCGAATTTGTAATACACCCGGATCGGTCCGATTTACCCAGGAAAAAAAAATCCGCGTCCTTGGGTTGAGAAAAAAAAGATAAACATTGGGACCTCGCTCCCGAGTCCTCGTTCACGGGCTCCCGAGTCCTCGCGCCCGCGCTTCTCGAGGGGAGGAGGGGAAGGGGCAGCCGCCTTCTGCGCGGAGGAGGAGGAGGAGGAGGGAGGATGCTGGGGTTCAGGCCGCAGATGCCGTGGTCGGCGGCGCCGGCGGAGCCGCTGTGCGACGCGGCGGCGGCCGTGGTGGCGGCGCGCCCGAGGATGGAGACGCCGCTGACGGCGGTGGCGGTTGGAGGAGCTGGCGCGCGGGATGGAGGCCGACGGTGGGGAGCTCCGCCTCGCGCCCTTCGGCGACACCTGCGCCCTCGTCTTCGTGCTCTTCAGCTGCCTCGGTATCGCCTTCAAGTTCGCCGAGATCGAGTATGTCACCAAGGTGAGAACCCCCCTACCAGCCCGTCCGCCGATCTAGCCCGTGCCTGCTCTTGCCAAATCGCGAAATTTCCCCCCTCGCCGCTCGCATCAATCCTTGCCGTTCGTTGTTTCTTGGGCACGAACACACTCAACACAGAATTTACATCTCCCAAGCAGGGAAATTACATTTCCCAAGCAGGGAAAATTTTTTCCGGTTGTTTCTTGTGCCCAAGAATTTACACCTGTATTTGTTTACAAGTGTAAAAAAATTCCAAGTTGCCAAGCAGGGACTTAGGTGATTGCATAAAAGATCGAAAATGTGTTCGAGAATCGAGAATAGAGAATCGTTCGGTACCTAACCGTGTTTGGGTGCCGTCAACCCTTTTTTAATTGTTGCTTTAGATAAGCTGGCATGAAAGAAGAAGAAACTATTTTTATTGGATACCGAAGGTGCTTGCTTTGTATAAGAACATAGACTTGCTTTGCACAATAGGAACATTTTTTTTTATATAGGTGATTAACGATGCGGCGATAATCTTTCAAAGCAGTTGAGTTCAATCCCTAAGATTAACACGATATGCTATATTTATCCAAAGTACACACTTATGCGTTCAACGAGTTTGTGCCCCATGCGTCATGAGGTATGAGACCGTCGACACACCTACGGAGAAATGACCGTGTGTCGTGTGTGTGTGCAGCGGCATATATTTTTCTTGTGTTCATAAAAAAGAAAAATGTGCATAAACACTTTGCACTGTATATGCTATTAGGCTTTTGCGCGTACGTGTGACCGTCGTTCTCGGGGTTTGTCGCGTCGACGTCGCCTATATGGGAAAGTCCCACTCCTCTCTCTTGGCAATCAGTTTTGGCTGTGTTTTTCCCTTTCCCTTCTCACACTCGTGCTCCTGTGGTTGCTGCGGTTCGCTGGAGTTTCGGCGCCCTCACCGTAGGTGCGTATTGTGGTGGTACTTCCTCTTTCTTCTCTAGTACCCGTAGGCCACGGGGTGGTAGCCTTGTTGCTATGCTGCTCCTTCGTGCTCCTCAGGCCCTTCTCCTCGGCTTGTCCGTGGTGGGGGAGACGGTATTGTATCTCCGATCCATTTCGTCGGTGGTGCTACGTAGCACGACGGTCTGTTTTCTGAGTCAGTGCCTTTGTGCACACTTTGCCACTGCTTGCTACTTTGCCGACTCGGATTCGGCACTACGTAAGTGTTTCGGTTTCTACCTCTCTGCAGCAGGCCAATCGGCGATTTGGGGACCTATTCGTTTGAATAGGAGCTAATTCCGATTAGGTTTTTTTTTCACAGTCTCTGTGGGCTTGAGTTGCTCGATGATGAGTGCTTAAATTTGAGGCTTAATTAATCTGCTTATTAAAGAAATCTATTTGACCTAGATAAGTACTGCCCTTAGCTTTCATTTTGGTGACTCACTGTGTATGGTTTAGCACTTGGAAGTAAGATAATCGATCAATTTACTGCTGCACTGTTTATTTCCATAAATTGAAGAACTAGTGTTGTTGATTGATCTTGATACTAGTTAGTGCAGTGTGTAATTGGGATGCTGTTCGGCTCAGTTTGGTGACTATTTAAGTGTTGGCCGAACTGTTATATTGATCTTTTTTATCCTGGTGCACACTGCCTTTAGTTGCCATTCACATGAATCATATCCTGAAGATCCAAGGCCAACTTTTATCCAACGATAGATGACCCTCCCACTTAGCACCTTCTGATCATTAAGCCAACTTTTATTTTCCTGAAAGCACACCCAGGCTATCCTTTTCATTTTTTGCTCGATTTGTCTCGATAGCTAAGCGAGTCTCACAGTGAAAGCTCCTTTCTTGTGCAAATGCTTCGTAACATCAATACTCACCCTCTTTTAAACACCCCATAGAAAATACAAAAGCACTTTACATTGTACATGTAAGGGCTACACGGCAGAACCGAAGTTTTTTTTTAGAAAAAGGCAGAAAAAACTGTTTTGAATTAATTCAATAGGAAAGTCAAACGGACAAACTTTAAGGAAAGGTTTAGACGCACGCTACAAAATGGGCCCCTGCCGCCATCCAAAGGCGCAGGAGCTGAAGGAGTAAATCGAAAAAGATCATCGACGATAACTCCTTCGATTTGAAAATATGATTGTTCCTTTCGAGTCAAAGATGACATAGGATTGCTAGCACAATCGATTATAGACTGATTTTATGTAAAAAAATGTTGTAGAAGATGATTGAGGATAAAGAAAAAAAATAGGAAAGAAAATAGAAAACAGTTGGGAATAGTCTAACCAAACATCCGGCATGACGCCGAGCGATCGGCCAAAGCCAGAGCTGACGCGACCCACCAGAAACCTGGCCGCGACAGGCGCAGGCACCACCGTGAGGGAATCCGACCGAGCGGGTTGGGTGGGACCACGGCGCGCCACCGCGCGGGCGTGCGTACATGCGTCGACGGCGGAATGGGATGGCATTGGCACCCACGGGGCGACGCGACGTCCAACCACCACCCCGCACTCGACGATCGTGGCAGGAGCCAGCAAAACAGGTTTACTGCTCCCACCGACCGGGCGAGCGACCGACCGCGCTGGTGCCGCGCCCATCGGCCATAAGATCTTTTTTTTGAGGGGGTTCGAGTTCGAGGTAAATTAGTCTGTGTGGTATAGAACCATATCATCTCCACATCTTTGTATCTTGGCTAGTCAAATCCGTCTTTGAAAATGAATTTATGTAATGGGGACGCCGATATGCTCCTATTTGCTTGTTAACGTGGCAACCCAATTCTTAACCTTTTGTCTCTAGTCTCTCGCTCCAACCCCCCGCTACCGTCATGAGTCACGATGCCATCGATCGCTGGTTGTTGGTCTGGTTCGCTAACCTCTGCCGACGAGGGGTCGATCGAATCCATCCCTCTCTCTGAGCGTCTCCTTCCCCCTTTCCTTTCTTGATCTCTTCCCCCAAACCATTCTTCGCTGAGGACAATTGCCATGATAGCCGCATCTTTCAAGGGTGTGACGACGCCATATTTCTTTGCTAGAGACTACGATGTCCTTTCCCGGTGATAGCCTTTTCCTTTCTCACTGGTAGATATAGATCAGGTGATGAAGAGAGAGAGAGAGAGAGAGAGAGAGAGAGAGAGAGAGAGGTTGTGAGCAGGTGCCAGTGGGTAGCGTCGATGGGTCCTCCCTGCCATTAGGGATGGCAATTGGGCGGATATCTCCAGGTACACCTCTTTCATACCTAAACCCGAAAACATTCACAGGTACAAACCCGCGCCCATATCCGAACCCGATGGGTACCCGATCCCCGATGAGTATCTTATACCCGAAAGGGGGAGAGAGAGGACGGGAGAGGAAGAGAGAGGAGGGAAGAGGGAATAGAGAGAGGGAGGTGGCTTAGCGACAGCGGCTGGCGCAGAGAGACCGAGGGAGTGGGAGAGAAGAAGGGGAGGGGAGAGGATGCTGCAGCGGCAGCCTTTTCACTGAGAGAAAGAGAGTAGGGGGAAGGGCGAAGAGAGAGAGAGAGAGAGAGAGAGAGAGAGGGAACAAGGAAGCTCACTTGGCGGCGGCGGCATTGAGGGTGAGACAGAGAGGAAGGGGAAGACTCCACGCTCAGAGCGGTGGAGGCGGAGGGGCGGGGCGGCGACGGCGTGGTGGAGGCGAGGGTGACGCCGGCGGGATGGAGGTGAAGGATAGTGGCGGCGGCTATGGAGGGGCCAAGGGATAAGGGGCGGTGGCTATGGGTTGTGGAGGTTGGGGCTAGGTTTTTTTCTTAGCTCTCACTATATACATATACACATTCGGCACACACACACACAGAGATATATACACACACACATATATATATACATAGATACGTACACACACACACACATATATAGGGTAGCACTAAAATACTCTTAGGGGTATTTTAACTAAAATACTTCTATGTTTATTAGCTGACACGTGTCTTTTCCCTCTTCATCCCGTGCTCCTCCTCCCTCTCATGCATGCATGCACATGCATGTGACATCATCCATGCAACTAACCATATTTACTTCTGTTTTTCCACCGTAATTTTTTTAGAAATCTCGGATGGACGAACCGTTTTCACTATTAAATTCCTGACATTTTTTTTGAACAAATCTAGACTAGTCTCGCTCGTAAAAACTTTGCTTTACTATAAATCTAACAGTACTTTACTATTTCTTGCAAAACACTTTACTATAACGTGTTACGTAAACAGTACTGTACACGCGAAACACGTTACTGTACACGCGAAACACTGTACACAGAGAAGTAGTAAAGTATATACAGAATATAGTAAAGCTTGTTCATGAATATAGTAAAGTAAAGTTTTAAAAAGTGAGACCGGTCTAGTTTTGTTTGAAAAAATGCAACGAATATAAAAGTGGAAACGGTTTATCAATCGGATTTTTAATTAAAAACTATTGCGAAAAAACTAGATTAAATTGCTCGCGTCATCCCCCACCACATGGGCTGCGGATACCAGATTCGGTCCGTCTTTACTATTTTTTCTGTGTAGTTTTACTACAATCGGTACGCACATTTACTATAATATGTCTGCGGAAGTCTGTGTGCGTGGAAAAGGTGGAGAAGGTGGTAGAGGACACGTGGCGGGCTATAAACGTGGAAGTATTTTAGTTAAAATACTCCTAGGAGTATTCTAGTGTTTATCTATATATATGTATATATATATAAAGATGGATGGACCCACATATCAGTGAATGAATTCGGGTAACTCATGGATACCCATGGGTATAAAATTGAACTCGTACCCAAATCCGAACTCGAAAACAAATAGATATAGATTGTGACCCATACCCATGTCCATTGGGTTGGATACCAATGGGCACCCGATCAACTCGTATAACTTCGTATAATGTATGCTATACGAAGTTATTACGATATATATATATATATAGACACACACACGTACTCCCGATGAGTTTTTAAAATCCGAGACGCCTAACAACCGATCTGAACCGTTGATCTTATTCGTCTCACTGAAACGTAGCCAGTGACCAAGTTTCAAATTTTTTTGAATTTGTTTACTATTTGTTTCTTATGTTTGAATTTGTTTACTATTTGTTTCTTTTTTGTAGTAGTGTATCACTGGCACACTACTATTGAAGATGCCGATGGCACACATGAAAATTATTTTCAACATGTCTATTCTCTTCTTCATCTGTCAATATAAACTAAATATCTTGTGCAAGTGCAATATATGGCCAGACTACCAGAGCGTTCTAATCCAAATGAGTGGTGCCTGGGAGCTTTGCGCTTAAAGCACCCATGAAACTCACCAGTCACCACAGTCCTCCCCAGGAAACTAACCTTGATCTTCTCCCGTGCGATGCGGCGGCCCCATGGTCCATGGTGAGTGGTGACAACGCATAGCCATAGGTCATTGAGTTGGTGGTGGTACCCTGAAGCCTGCAGCGGAGGCTCCTTATATGGGGGCGGCGCCAGGGATTTTTTTTCCGACGAAATTTCGGCGAAATTTCAAATATTTCGGATATTTTGCCAGCGATCGAGATGAAAACAAAATTTTTGGATTTAAAAGATTTGATCAAATTTGATTCTTATACATAAAAAGAATGCATAACTTGACTCTTCATAATTTGTCTTGTAGTCTAGTGGGTAGTTCTTCCTTTAACAAGCATGAGATCCATGGTTCAAATCCTAACTATAAGATGTGAATCATGGTGGAGGGATTTTAGGCGTGCAACGAGCAAAGAGCTTTGAGCAAAGAGCAAAGGGCGTTGGCTTCATAGCTATAGGGATTGAGGGAAGGGGTACGATGTTGGAGCCTTGGAGGGCTTTCATCGAACCAAAGATTTTCTAACGGGCGATCCTATGTGGAGACAATAGGAAGATGAAAATATGTGCAGACAATAGGAAATATGTGCAGGTGATCCTATGCTGGGGAAAATGGAAGTCATATTTGACAAATTGCCGCATGCCAACCCCGACCGCTAGAGAAGAACAGGAGAGGAAATGTGTGGAGACAATAGAAAGATGAAAATATGTGCAGGGTGATCCTACGCTGGGGAAAATGGACGTCATATTTGACAAATTGCCGCATGCCAACCCCGACCGCTAGATCCATCAAAGAGACATTGTTTGCTAGATACATGAGCGTACGAGTCAAGTTGTAATTGACACGCGAAAAGAATGGATATTCGCGAGCCAATATATGTCACTCGAAAAAGAGCACCGCTCCCAAGTAGCTAGAAATTTAAGCAATATTTTTTTAAAAAAAATCGAGCAATAAATGTGATGGGAAGATCAACTAACCACACGGTTATGCTTTAATTACGAATTTACGTGAGCTGATGCGGACACGGTATCAGTCAGGTACGATTGACAGGGCGCGCGCGTCCATCAATCACAGCAACCGTACGATTGTATACTATTACTGATGATCGAGCTTAATTACCTTGATAGTACGTGTACGACTGTACGGTAAACTAAAATTGAGTTCGAGTTGAGTGAGGCTAAGTTCAAGGCGGACGTACATCCGTAACCAATATCCGCCATGTCGATCGGGAGAAAAATGCCTCGCAAATTTTGGTTAATGTTCACAAGAGTAATAGCAAATTAAGGACAGAAATCCTGAACGGTTTCTAAACGTGAGAACAGTAGATCATATATCCTAGCACGAATATATATACTCCCTTCATTTCACTATATCTATCCATGTCCTCGAAAAAATACGTTTTATAATATTTGTCCATCTTGAATATCAAGAGCATAGTTATTGTCATGTTTCCACTCTTTACCCATCAATTAAATGCTTAGTAAGAAGAGAAGTAGTTGAAATATGCTACTCCCTCTGTTTTGTTGTTTAATGCTTTTAACTTTTGTACGTGTTTTTGGCTATTCGTCTTATTCAAAAATTTAATTCAAGCATGTAAAAAAAATAAGTCATGTTTGAAGTACCTTTATTGAGGAAACAAATCACAACAAAATAAATGATAGGAAAAGGTCTATTTTATATCCTAAACTATCGTGTTTCGTCTACTTAACCCCCTGAAACATAAAACCAGGTATTCTACACCACAACTATGCAAAACTGGAGCATATAACCCCCTAAGGTGGTTTTTGAGGTAGTTTTCGCCACTTGTATAGTGACGTGGCAATCCAACAACATAAATAACAAATATATAAAAAACAAGTATACAAGACCTACATGTAAGCCTCTCTAACACATGTTCTTCCTCTCCCACTCTCTCTCCCATCCCTCTACTCCTGCCCCCCTCTCTCTCTTGTCAGTAGCCAGGGCAATGTGGGTGGACATGGTTGTGGCGGCTTAGGCGGCTGTGAGCATGCGACGGCGTGACGGTGGAGGCCGAGACAGCCAGGCACGGAGGGCTGCAGTGACACGACTCTAGAGGATGGTGCGGCACGGGAGGTCGCGGCCTGGGCATCTAGGACAGTGAGGGCAGCCAGAAGGAGGCGATGGCGACGGCCAAGGGGCGACTGCGAAGCCAGATGGAAAGAGGGGGCGACGCGGAGAGCAGGTAGAAGAGAGAAGAGAGGGGAGGGGCGCGATAGGGGTGGAGGGAGATGGCTCGACGGCGACGGAGAATGGAGCAAGGGAAGAGAGAGAGAGAGAGAGAGAGAGAGAGAGGTGATGGCGACCGGAGGAAAGGGGCATGACCGGCGGCGAGGGAGATGGCGGCTACCAACGGCCGCGTGAGCAATGGCGGCGGCATGGGGAATGACGGTGGTGGTAGCGACGGTGACGGTTCGGGGAGGCGATGCAGTGGCTGCGATGGGGAAACCAGAGGGGAGAGAGACCGAGAGAGAGAGAGAAGAGGGAGAGAGAGACAAGGGAAGGAGATGGAGAGGGCGGTGGGGATGGTGACCGGCGATGGCAGGCGGTGCTTCGGCAGTGGGGCAACCGGTGGCGGCAAGGAGGAGAACCCGAGGGAGGGAATAGAGCGGGGAGAAGAGAGAGAGTGTGGTGAGCAGGGAAAGAGACTGAGGAGATAGAAAATGAGATGGAGAGAGAAGATGAGATGGAGGAGGTTGATATGCCATCTCACCGGCCCGCCACGTGGAAAAGCCACGCTCAAAACCATTGCGGGGTGTTATTTGCACCTTTTATTTGGTTTTGCGTGCTAGGATACCTGATTTCGTAGTTCATGGTGTTAAGTAGACGAGGTGCGATAGTTTAGGGGTGTAATATAGACTTTTTCCTAAATAATATTTACATATTTTTTTAATAAGACGAATGGTCAAAGGCATATCCAAAAGTCAAAGACGTCAAACAGAGAAAAACTGAGGAAGTATTAAATAGGGGTATCATGGCCTTTGCATATGATTTTTTTCTTGCAACTACTACTTTATTGGTCAGCGCACATGGTGTACTATGGATAAACATAGCGAAACGAAAGTAGTCCTTACCCTGCTGATGATTTACTCCTGTCGTCTCAAATGCACTCTAGAATCACTCCCGTAGTCATAAATATGTTGGGACACATATACATCTTTTAACGCAGAGATCGAATATTATGTCCTCTATATCTAAAATAAACCATAAATATATGATGTAGTTTCCAAAATTGTATGTAGTTTCCTAATGAGAAATTTCCTTACACGCCACTCCGAAAAAGCACTCGCCCTGTTTCATCTCGCAGATGCCATTGCCAACAATTACTTCTTTATTATTATGCCATTTTGCCCATTTTTTATGATTATCCGCTTTCCCCATTTCCTAGCTCCATGAAACGGCCTCCTTTCCCCTTTCTTCTTCTTCCTTCCAGACTTCCCTATTTTCTTCTTCTTCCTCCTTGGCTTCTTCCACCATGGCTGCGTTAAGAGCAACAACAACAACATGAAGGTCGGTCGTGGTGACGGTAAGTGTGACAGGTCACGATGGCCATGACGACGAGCGTGGTGGAGCATGAAGAGCGACGCTAGGGTTCCGTCGGGGCGGCAGCAAGGCAGAGGAGGTGAGGTGGTGGTGAAGCAAAGCAGTCAATGGCAAGCTCCACTGCCTGGATGGGAGGAGGAAGATGAAGTCCAGAAGGAATAAGGGAACAAAGTTGTCCTTTCATATCGCTGTTAAACGAAGAGAATGTTAGAAATGATATATAAATTTATAAATTTTGTGATAAAAAGGTACCGTTGAATTCGTATTTGAAAATATTTTAAAATTTTTGTGACTTTGTTATTATGAATGATGTACGATAAGAGAAATCAAGAGTTAAGATATAGTTTAGGAGACCATACCAAGTTGAATCGTGCCATATTAAAAACGATGGAGGGAGTACAAGGCTGACTAGTAATTACTATGGGAACTTATTTATAAATTAAAATCCACCCATTATAATACTAATAAAATATTTTTTGTATGTGTGTGTGTGTATATATATATAATACTTAGGACTCCATGGAACCTGTGCTTCGTACCTTCTTTATAAAGAATTAATCATGTAGTTATTGCATTCACACTTTTGTATGGCAATATATGATTTGCACGTAGCTAATCTAAATATTTTAAAACATATCTATAGATAAAGTTTAAAAATCTTAGCTTGCACATTTTAAAAGGTTAAAAGGTAGATATTTAGACCAGAGGGGGTGAATGTTTCCTTGTTTTAATGCCTCAGCAATTTTTGGCGTCTATACTTCTTCGTCGGTTCCTGTTTCCCCATCTCCCACCATAATGTCCCTTCCCACAAGGAATGCACAATTAAGTTGAAGATCACTTTGCAGCTAGCTAGGTAGATTGGCCGATGTGGACACATGCAGGCAGATCGCTGGTTAATTAATACTAAGGAGAAGCTTTTACTGAGATCACTCGCCCATCAGTCGAGACTCCAGAGTCCAGACTGATCAGGCACACGACGTAAGTTCCACACAACCATGACTCATTAATAATTTGGGAATGTTCAGTGGAACTAGCTCTGCCCTTACCTAACTTCAGGTCGCATTCGACATGGGGGGCCAACCCTCAGCTACTTCCCTCATTGCCCGGTTTATAAATTTGGAGACACTCCACGCTTCGACTCCTCCCTCCAAGAATCGTAGCTACGAAGCGCGCGTACGTAGCCCAGCGCGATCGGCCAGCCGTGCAGAGATGACCGTCGCCGGCGTCGACGCCGCCGCCGCCGCCGAGCAGCCGCTGCCTGCCGGGCACGGCCTGACCGTGTGCGTCACCGGCGCCGCCGGGTACATCGCGTCGTGGCTCGTCAAGCTGCTCCTGGAGCGAGGCTACACTGTGAAGGGCACCGTCAGGAACCCAGGCATGAACACGAGCATGCGTGAACACACCGGATATATATAGTTAGGGACTATATCAATTTGCTAAACAGTAGTCTCCTGCTTTTTCGTTTTTGAGCGATCGACTATTTTTTTCGATGTAGTATTTTAGTGAAAATTTAGTTATTTCAAGTTTGTAAAATATTTATGTATATAAACTGACATTAATTTTTAAAATTTTCATTGATTGGCTAGTTTGTTGTTGATTGTAATAGAAATTCGGTTTGAATGTTTTTGGGCGTTTTTTTTTACTAACCACGTGAATATATTTTATAATTTTTAATAGAATTTTGTTTCTATGTTTTTTACTATTATCTTTTAGTACGTGTCCATTAGTTTTGGATAAACGACAGCTAAAAATCAAGAAAACAACCGTGTGCCACTGAACCTGTTCCATATATGTGCATGCATGCAACCGATGAAACATATGTTGGCTGCTGCTATATACAGATGACCCGAAGAACGCGCACCTGAAGGCGCTGGACGGCGCCGGCGAGCGGCTGGTGCTCTGCAAGGCCGACCTCCTCGACTACGACGCCATCTGCGCCGCCGTCGACGGCTGCCACGGCGTCTTCCACACCGCCTCCCCCGTCACCGACGACCCCGTACGCGCCTCGTCTCGTACCTGCAGTCACTGACACTAGCTCGGCCACACTGATGGCTGATACCTGTGGATCGATCGATCGATCGGCCATTAACAGGAGCAGATGGTGGAGCCGGCGGTGAGGGGCACGGAGTACGTGATGAGCGCGGCGGCGGCCGCCGGCACGGTGCGCCGGGTGGTGTTCACGTCCTCCATCGGCGCCGTCACCATGGACCCCAGCCGCGGCCCGGACGTCGTCGTCGACGAGTCCTGCTGGAGCGACCTCGAATACTGCAAGAAAACCAGGGTCAGTCTGATCCAAATCAGAGAGATGGAGTTCGCCGAAGTCGTCGAAGAAGCAGTCGGCTCCCAAAGCGGAGAGCTTGGCCGGGGGCGGAGATGATGGCGACTCCGGTGATCGATGCCATCAAGCTTGATGAAGATGATCTTGACGCTGCCCCTACCTGGCGCGCCAACTGTCGACTGGTAACTAACTGGGGGGTACCGTCGGCAATGATTATATATGGGGCGATGCACAAGATCCAAACTCGATGGTAGCACAAGACAAGGATTTATACAGGTTCAGGCCCTCATGGCGGAGGTAATACCCTACGTCCTGTGCTCTGGGATTATATGATGTATATGTGTACAAGATGATCAACCTGGGAGATATGATCAAGATGTGGGATGCGATTTTCCCTCTAGCTGCCGATCTATGGCCCCCTACCCTCTTTATATAGTGGAGGGGGGTGGAGTTACAAGGAGGAGTCCTAGTCGGTTACAAGGTAGGATTCCTATCTCTATCCTCTAGTAGTTATCTGGGATTACAAGTATACCTTCCCTATTAATTAGGGATAGGCTTCTATCTTCATGTCTTTTCTTGCCGAGCAAGTCTTCTTGGTCCATCCCCTATCGGGTGGTCTTTTAGGCCCGCCGTATGGATACCCGGGGTCTATGCTTTCCACACCCTCGTACTCAGCTACATTGTTGGTGGCCTTGAAATCCAGAGTCACCGCATACTAGAGCGTGTCCCCAGCTGGGGAGACCAACACCGCCCAGCCCCCGCGCCCTCGAGCTTGAAAGAACCATCGAAGAAGAGGATCTAGGGCGGGGTGACTGGTAAGGCTTCAGCTTCAGGAGCGATGGAAGACCACTCGGCGATGAACTCCGCGAGAGCCTACCCCTTGATGGCAGTACGGGGTACGAACTTGAGGTCGAACTCCCCCAGCTCCATGGCCCATTTGGCGACGCGACCTTCGGCTTCTCGGTTGTGGAGGATCTCTCTCAGCGGATACTCCGTGTACACCGTGATCTCCCGTTCTTGAAAGTAGTGCCGGAGCTTCCTCGACGCAACCAGGACTGCGTAAAGCATCTTCTGGTGCTAGGAGTACCTTGTCTCGGCATCATGGAGAACTTTGCAGACATAGTAGACTGGCCTTTGGACGCCTTCCCTTTCCGCCACCAATGCTGCGCTGACGACTTCGGGTGTGGCCGCGATATACATCCAGAGCGGCTCTCCTGGCTTCGGTGCAACAAGCACCGGAGGGGAGGACAGATACTTCTTCAATCCTTTAAAAGCTTGCTGCGCCTTCTCGTCCCACCCGAAATGATTCGTCTTCTTCAGCAACTTGAACAAAGGCAGGCTTTTTTCTCCTAGGCGGGCTATGAACCGGCCCAGGGAGGTCAAGTAGCCGGTGAGGCACTGCACCTGCTTCAGCTGAGTGGCCGGCTTCATGTGCTCGATGGCGGCGATCTTGTCCAGGTTTGCCTCAATGCCGCGATGGGACACGAGGAAACCAAGCAGCTTGCCAGATGGGACGCCCAACACGCACTTCTCCGGGTTGAGCTTGATGGAGTGCTTCCGCAGGTTGGCGAAAGTTTCTTCGAGGTCAGCGACCAGTTCTTCGCTCTTCCTTACCTTCACCACGAGGTAGTCCATGTACACCTTGAGGTTCCGGCCATTCTACGGCCGATGTGCAATGTGCATGGCACGCTGATACTTCGGACCAACATTCTTCAACCCAAAGGCCATCCGTGTGTAGCAATACACGCCCATTGGGGTTACGAATGCGGTCTTCTCTTCGTCTTTTAACGCCATGCTAATCTGGTGGTACCCGGAGTACGCGTCCAGAAAGCACAGCGATTCACACCCCGCCGTGGAATCGATGATGAGATCGATGCGGGAGAGCGGGTACGGATCCTTAGGGCACGCCTTGTTGAGGTCGGTGAAATTCACGCACATCCTCCAGTGCCCGTTGGATTTTTTGACGAGCATGGGGTTGGCGAGCCACTCAGGATGAGCGACCCCCTGATAATGCCCGCACTCAACAGCTTGTCCACTTCTTCGCAGATGGCATCCTGCCGCACTAGCGACTGCCGCCGGACCTTTTGCATGATCGGGCGCGCGCCAGAGCGTGTAGCCAACCGGTGCTCAATCACCTCCCTAGGGACCCCAGTCATGTCGGACGGTTGCCAGACGAACACGTCTGCGTTAGACTGGAGGAAGGTGACGAGCACGCCTTCCTATTTGGCGCTGAGGTTGGTGCCCACCTTGACAGTCTTAGCGGGCTCGGCATCGCTCAGGGAGACCACCTTAACCTCCCTAGAAGAATCGAGAGAGGCACGGGTCTTCGCCGGAGGTGGACTCGGGACAGGGGCGCTTGACGACTGCGCGCAGACTGCACCCGCCAAGTCCAGCGCCTTCCGATCACACCGGAGGGCCTCGGGCCTGTCCACCTTGATGACAATGGGGCCGCCGGGCCCCGGGATCTTCACCACCATGTACACATAGTGGGTTGCCGCCATAAACTTGGTCAGCGCTGGCCGACAGAGCAGGGCGTTGTAGGGTAGGTCGAAGTCGGCTACTTTGAAGTCGACCATCTCCGTCCGGAAGTTGCCCGCGTCCCCCGAAGGTCACGGGTAGGCTGACGCGCCCCAGGGGCATCGACTGGGCCCCCGGGGTGACTCCGTAGAAGGGCTGAGTTGGGAGGAGCTCGCGCTCTGATATCTGCAGCGCCCGGTCTGCATGACAGGATAGGGGGTTTATGGAGCTCCCTCCGTCCACTAACACCCGCCCAAGCTTCACGTTTCGGATCGTGGGAGACCCCACGATCGGGAAGTGATCCAGGCCGGCGGTGTTCTCTGGGTGGTCGTCCTGACTGAAAGTGATCGGAGCCTCCGACCATTTCAGCTGCCTCCTCGACCCCAGGCTTGGTATGGCGGCGCACACCTCCCGCAGCAGCTGTTTGTACTTCGCGTTGGAGGGATAGGTGGCGGAACCACCATGGATGTACGCCACCTCGTGCTCCGCCCGCTGGAAACCCAACGGGGCGGGGTCTTTGTCCTTGTCGTCCTTCGGCGGTCGGCGTTCCTGGACCCGCCGCTCCACCAGCATGCTCACAACATGGCAATCCGCCAAGTCATGAGTGTCCGACCGATGAATGGGGCAGTAACCCCTCCCGCCTTGCTTCTCACGGCGGTCGCCGCGCCGATCGTCGCGACCGTTCCGATACTCCCGGCCACGCCGGTGGCCCTGCTGATCTCGCCGGACGTCGCGCCTATCGTCACGGTGCGGCCGGTCCTCCTTCCGCTCCCGCTCGACGGCCAAAGCATGCCCAGCTTCGGCCGTCTTGCGCTTCTTCTTGTCCTTCGCGCCGGGGTTCTTGGAAGTCCCAGCGTCTGTTGTTCCGTCGCCCGCCGGGCCGCACGGGCGGTCCCGAGCCTCCGCCGCCCTGGCGCACTTGTGCGCCAGACGGAAGAGCTCGGAGGTAGTGGTGATGGTGCGCGTGGCCATCTTCTCCCGCATCTTGCGGTCGCATGCGCCCCGCCTGAAAGCGGTGATGACAGCCTCGTCGGAGATCCGGGGGATCGTGTTCCGGCAGTGACTAAACCGCCGAATGAAGTCCCACAACGACTCCCCCTTCTTCAGCTCCAGGGCGTGAAGGTCGTCCTCCATCCCCGGCTAGTCGAAGGAGCCCCGGAAGTTGGTAACGAAGAGCTTGTACAGCTCCCTCCACGTGCCCACAGAGCCAGCGGGTAGGTTCATCAGCCACGACCTGGCCCCGCCCGTCAAGACCGTGGGGAAATAGTTGGCCATGACCTTCTCGGAGGCCCTGGCCGCCTGCACCATCGTAGTATAGATCTGCAGGAACTCTCGAGGGTTAGTGGTACCGTCATACTTCTCGATGGGGGCCGAACGAAATCTGCTGGGCCACACCACCCGACGCAAGTCCCGCGCGAACGACCGGCACCCAACACCATAGGCGGGGAGCGCGCGCTCCCCTTCCTCCCGGCTCGAAGACTGCCGGGAGGCAGAAGATACGGAGTCCTCACAACGGACGGGGTCTGCATGGTCACTGCTCCCGTGGCCCTCCTGATCTTCGCACGCCGCCCGGGCCTGCTCCCTCTGCCGACGACGCCGAAGCGTATCGCGGAGGTCGCCCCCATTCCGCTGGCGCCGGTCTTCGAGACGAGTCCTGAGGTCCGCGCGACTTTCTCGGCCCTTTCGGGACGGGGGAGGCTCTAGAAACGCTGCAGGCGCGTCCACCTTCTTCTTGCCCTTCTCATTCCTCGTCCGGCGGCCTTCGCGGAAGGGGGAGGACGAGCGAGAGGCGTACGTCCGTGAAGCGGTCGCCCCCAACAGCTCGAGGCCCCGACACCCTCCGCGGCCGCACCCACGAGCTGGGCGAGGTCGCTCAGCCACGGCGCCGCCGGTGAACCCTCCAACAGAGCCTGCGCTGCGTAGAGGTTCTGGGCGGGCGTCGCCTGCTCCAAAGGCAAGCGCCGCCTCACCCGGCTCATTCCCACCGTCCCCTGAGGGTTATCACCCTGCTGAGGGGGAGTGGGTCGGGCTTGATCTGCTACCTCCTGCTCCCTTCGCCTGGAAGGGGAACCGTCCATCGTCTCGCAGCCGGGGAGGCTACGGACGATCTCTGCTCGAATCCTGAAAACCGGAGAAACCAGAAGACGAACTAGCAACGATGCCCCTACCTGACGCGCCACTGTCGGTGTTTGATACCAGACAGATATTGTGTCTCACGGGAGAATCGTAGTTCGGTCTGGGGGAATTTTTATCACTAGCTCGCCTCAACTCACAATCACAGGGAGGCAACCAATTTACCCAGGTTCGAACCCCCGATGCGGGTAAAAGTCCTACTCCTGCGAGAGTGGTATTGACTGAGATCTGGAATGCTCGAGCTCAAGAGCTCTTACAATGGCGTGTGTGTGTATGGCTTAGGATCCAACCCTCTCTCCCTCCACCCCCGTGCCCTTTTATACTGGAAGGGACGGACAGATGGTCAGAGAGAGAGAGAGAGAGAGGAAGAGAGAGAATGCGGTGGATGGGGCCCACGGACTGGGCTCTGGCCGCCGCATGCCGCCCACTTGCTCCTGCTGACGCCTACTTCATAAATGACTTCCTCCGATCTCCGGGTCGGATGAGACATGGGAGGCGCCTGACACTGGCACCACTTTGCCCCTGTCACCGCACAGTGATGGAATGACCGTGCAGTGTGCTGGACAGGCAACAGTGCAGGCAATCATCTCTCTCGGTGTTGTACGCCCAAATCCTTGCATTTAATGCCGTAGATACGTTGAAAGTTGGAGAAGCCTTCGCCGTGAAGCCTCTTCTCTGCGTGTGTGCGCCTGCCAAGTGGGACCTACGCCCTCCTGCTCGGCCAAGGCGCCACGCGTCCTGGTCTGCTCGGCGTGGGGGCCTGGACGCTCGCTCTACGCCGAGCTGCCACGCGTCCCACTCTGCTCGGCATGGGGCCTGAACGCCCGCTCTACGCCGAGCTGCCACGCGTCCTGCTCTTGATGCCTTGGCGTGAATACCCCGGTACGTCGTGTACCGACAATACTTATACTTCAAAGTCTTGGTTGCTATTAGTCTCCACATTATTTCATTGACAAGATACCTTATTTGACTGACAACCTGCTTGTATCACATCAAAGAAGTGAATTCTAGTGACAAATTTTTATCCCCCCTACTCAATTCCCTCCTAGTAATGATATCCTACAATTCCCTATCTCTGAACTTCCATTTCCTTCTACCAATTATCAACCAATCACGTTGTGAAAATATTTAGGATTAGGCCTATAAAGCACTTTGTTTTAGGCGGTGATATGAGAAAGGCTTCGATCCATATATGACAACACAAGTATCACGTGGAGGCGAGTTTATTTACCGATCAAAAGATACGACACACCGTTTACAAAACAAATGGTTAACCGCTGTTAATCGGGCTTACGACAAAATGAGGCAGACCAGCTTAAAAAAATCCACAGTTTAAACCGACCGAAATATACAAAATATTCATTCAAATTCAATTTAGTAAAACATTAAATAAAATCCTAAAAATAGTATTAATGTTACTGGAACGAATATGGCAAAAATTAAAACAAAGAACAAAAATTCAAGTAATTTTGTCACCAAAACTTTTTGGTTGCCACACGGGTGTTCCATCAAACACCTGGCGTGCACCCTAGAGATGCATTTCCCAGGCAACCACTGCCACTGTTGTCTTCCGTGGCGCCGTGCCACACGCCCACGCCCCACGTTGTTTCCTGTCCCCAACGCCCCACCACTGCCGCCTTCCAGATCGGCGCCGCCCCTGCCTTCTCGTCGTCCGGCACCGTCCCGGCTCCGTCCGCGCCCAGCCCGTCCGCGCCCGGTGCCGCCCCGGCCACGCCCGGCGCGCCGTCCCGGCCACGACTTCCTCTACGTCCAGCTCCGCCCATGCCCTCGACCTCCAGGGCCGCACTGCCCTCGACCTCCACTGCCGGCGCCGTCCCGACGCCGCCATCCTCCTCAACGCCCACGGTCGGCGTGTCTCCCTACCTCCGGATCGACGCCGCCTCGGCTCCTCCGCGCCCGGCGCCGGCTGCGCCCTGCCTCCACCACGCCACCCAGCGGGTTCGGGGCACTCCAGATCTGACGCGCCGGTGGAGAAGGGCTGACGCCGAGCCGCTATCTTGGCTTTTTTTTTTGTCCATTACATTCAATTACTGTACAACGACGTAGACTGTAATGCATAGTAATTAAATTGGGAATGTATTTTTTATACTTTTACGAATGTAATTTTGAAGGTAATGAAAAATAATTAATACAGATCCACAATTCGTATCAGATTTTTGTGCTGAAAATTGAAAGTAATTGAATTACTGTAAAAAAAGTTTGAAGACAAATGACAGTAATCGAATTACTGTCAAAAAGTTTGAAACGAGCAGTTAATGAACCCATGATTTCTGGAGATTCCCTCCCACGAAACGTGGATCGCATGCAAAGTTGAATTACTGCCAGTCTCAAATTACTTTTGTTCGTCGCATTTACTTTCGTTTTGGCCATCAATTACCGCCGTTTTGCTCGCCCCACTTACTGCCTGGTTAGGTGTAGATTAGCTTAATCTACACCTGGGTGTAGATTAGAGAGAGATAGAGAGAGGAGGGGAGGGGAGGGGAGGCCTCACCATCTGGCAAATGATGATGCGGCTGCCGAACCACCGATGAGGAAGGGAGAGGGAGAGAAGAGAGTGAAAGAATGACATCTAGGCTCTCATCTTTTTTTAACTACTAGTAATTGGGAAGGGGAGAGAGAGACAGTGTTGCGGAGAGAGTGGCATATGAGCCATTTTTTCCCTTTGCCATGAAAACGTGTTATGCCATATGCCACATGGGCTTCTCTCTGCTATACGTCAAGCATTGCTTGTGCTTTTACATTACCCAAAACGGCCATGCGGATAGGCACGTCACCAAAAATTGATTTGACTGGTCAAAGGGCATAATTAGCTTGTTACATATGCAAATTTGACAAAAAGCCGATAATTTCAAGAGCAAATCGATATTTTTTTTCGTAAAAAACTGCTTTATAAGATTTCATTGGAGGGCAGTGATACAATTGAAAATTGACAATAACCGTTTTTAAATTCTGTTAGACAAAGGAGATTCCACAACTTCTCCACCTATTTTAAAATTCCCTCTCCACCTATTTTAAAATTCTGTTAGATAAAGGAGATTCCACAGCCTCTCCAAGTAGGTTCCACACTCCACAGCCTCTCCACCCGTAACCACTACCTCCACTCTGCGCCAATCCGATCTATTGGGAAACCACCTAGGAGGCGGTTCAGCCTGGCCTAGGGCCGGCGCCCCTCTTGGTGGGTCCCATGCTGGACCTAGCATAAACCTCAACACTATAAAAGAAGAGCTGGGGCACCATGTTGTATATCAGATATGAGAATTAATAAAGAGAATCTCCACCCTATATCTTTGTGTCCCCTGTGTTCTTCATCTTTATCTATGATTGATTGACCACGTTTATACCTCGGACTACACCCGGTAGCGAGGTTTCTTAACACGTTATCAGCACGCTCGCTCCTTGACGTGTCGATCAATTCGCGAGGAAAGACGATCTGCATCCACATATACCACGTAGGTATTGTTTTGCGCATCGATTACCTAGTAGATTGTAATATGTGCTTGTTTTCGTTGCAGATCAAGAATCCTTGTGAGTTTTTCCTAGTAGATTGAAAAATCTTGCAAGAAAATTTAGTAGATTAGTTTTTTGGGGGCTTTGTAAAAACCAATCTAGTAGATTGATTTCGTTGCCGGCCGCGCCCGATGCGCCGCCGGCCACGTCGCACGCGCGCCACCTGCCGTGGCCTCGCCGGCCGTGCCTCGCGCCTGCACGCGCGCCGCCCGCCTGCACCGGGCCGCACCGGCTTCGCTCGTCGCGCCCGCCGTGTCGAGCGCCGTGTTGGTCGCGCCGACCCACCACCGCCCGAAGCGCCGCAACCGCTGCACATCCTTGCGGCTAGGGTTTCCGCCCTGTGCTACAGGCCCACATGGGCCAAACGGGCCGACCCAGCAGGCCCTTCGGTCGTATCAGCCTAGCCCGAGACAGCCTGCGGAACCGGCCTGGCCCACGGCTGGGCTTCCCCGCCCCTGTAGATGGGCTGCAAGGCCCAATATGGGCCAAAATGGGCAGAATTGACATAAGGGCCTAGTAAACTTGAAAATAGCCTCGTAGAAATTCCAAAAAATTGCAGAATCATCCGAATTTGAATTGTTGCATTATTACTATTAATATTTTTGTTTGGCCTTCCCTACTATGTGCCGTCCTGCTCGCAGCAGACTATGCTCTCGGCCAAAAGTTCCAGATGGGGTGCGTGGGCCATCCGGCCCATTTACCGATTAGGTCGGCTCTGCTAGCAGCAGGCCATGCGCTGGACCGAAAGGTTCTGATTGGGTCGGAATTTCTGAGAAATTGAAAAAGGGCAATGAAAATTTGCGAAATAGCATTGAAATTGTGAAATTGCAGAAAACCCTTCTGATTCTTGTAGAATCACCCGGAATTTGAATTTTGGTATGTTTTGCACCATGGGATTTGAATTTGGCACCCGTGTTTCCAGAAGAATGAAAATTGCATTAAAATCCCTTAGAGGCTTGGAAATTACTAGAAGTTTTTTCGATGCCTTCCTAGTTTTTTTAATGTAGTGAAAGCTTAATCTTCAGCCCTTTAGCATCTTGGGAACTTGAAATTTGCACCCGGCTTTGAATTTGAAGCATTATTTAATTCTGTAATTATTTATGTGCAATCATTGTGTGCAATTGCCATTATAATTATCAGTAATTATTTATGCCTTTTGAATTGGTAATGGCATGCTAGAATATATATATATTTTTGGAATACATAAGAATTAAATATGTCACGCACCACTTGCAATTAGATTACATGAAGTAGTCTTATGAATTAATTTTAAAGTATATATGCCGAGTATCATAAAATATGAATTTAAGGTATTGGCATCGCATAGCCAGAGCAACCTCACTTGGGCATTGGACTATAGAATTGTACCCTGTAGCATGAAGCTCTGGGCCGCCATCATGTTAGAACCCCGAAAGGATAAGAAACCGGTGTGCGGAACAACCCTGCATTGCACTTTCTTAGGCACCTCCCTATGAACATATAGTATTGGTGTATGCATGAGCAACGTACTGCACTTCAGAAGCGGTTCTGGACGCTCTAGTATACTATCCTTTCTATTATATCAGAATGGGACATGCATGAGACTGCAAATCATGAAAATTGGTCAATCCCTCTTTTGTGACAAAGAAGATCACATTTGAGGTGTAAACTCCACTTTCACCTAAGTATAACCCCAAGTGCTTGCAACTTTTGTTGTTGAGTCATGGAGAAGCTATTAGGGGGAGAAAGCCCCAAATTTTAAAGAAGGGCATGAATGGGAGAATAAGAATAATTGGCCTATGAAGAGAAAGTCCATTGCTTAAAAAACATAAAACAAGGAGAAGCCGTATTTTCGCACCATTAAAAGGGCAGAACCCCCATGGCATAATATCTTGAAGTTATGTGGCATTTGGGGTATTGGTCCATGATTTGCCAATTATGCATACAATTATGGCTTATCGACCAAAGAAGAAGGAAAAGCAATGGCAGAGGCTTAACTTGCCATTGTCGACGAGAATTATCTCATGAGGACACTCTTGTAGAGACCTCCCAAAATTTTTTCCCTTGTTCTATTTGCAATCGCACATGAAGTGTATGGAGAAACAAAGATCTCGACATATGTCATTGAAACTGGAGTAACCGTCTCGGCCCTGTCGCGCCGCTGCTCGGTTACATCTGTGTGGTTGACTATGGGGCCTTCCCTTTTTAGCGATAGGAGCCTCTGGGTGCAGCCCCTATTATCAACTATGCTCCCGTACCATTGCATCACCGGTGGTTTGAGTCAATCATTACCATGTAGGCATGACCCTGACACGGTCTGTGCCACACACTGATTGCGTCATTCTGGCCTCAGCTTACTGCTGGCGCATTTCATGCAGACTTGACAGGCCACACACCACACATAGTGTCGCAGCCATGTTGTGGCCGTACTATGTTGTGCTGGTCGTAGACTCGCCATGCCGCATTGGCCTACAGGTTTCGGGAGCACACCCACACGTAGTAGGTGCACATTTTGAATCGCATTTTATGAATTTGCACTTTAGATTGTGGTCGGTAGCAGACATATGAATTTTAGCATGAATTGAAAGTTCCTGAAGAGCATAATTGAATTGAAGCTTTAAAAGAGCACACATTAATTCTCATGATGTGTTTTGCATTTGCCCTTATTCCAGTATATGTGAAGTTGCAATCAATTTATGATTTTTTTTGAATCATTAATCTTGCCATCACCTGATTGTAACCTAGAATCTATGTAGTGCCCTTGAAAGCTATTATTATTGTTGTGGAATAACAAATAGCTTTTGAAGAAAGCCAATATACCTCCTATTGGTCCTGAAGAATACTGATAGTATTAATTAGAATGAATCGCTAGTACCGATCCTTGCATAACATGCTCATGAAGAGCCAAAGGTACATTATTTTAGGGTATTACATCAGCACTTTATAAGCGTTGTTTACCCTAAATACATTTGGACTCCCCTAAATTTGAAAGACTTCCGTGCATGTGTTTCATGAAGAAGCCAATGAAAAGAATAGCATTGAAATGCTAATGCATTATGATGAATGTCGGATGTAACAAAAGCATATTAGAAGTAATCCCACCTCTATGAATTTGGGCTACACTACAATAGATTTGATGCACTTGTAGTGCTTGTAGTGCATGCCAGCTTAGAAGACTAGATTTAGAAGCTCTTAATTCTTATCTTTTCAGTATTGTATTCTGGGTTCTCAGTTTTGGAATGATAAGGGATTGCACAAACAACTCACCGGGTTATAATATCATCATGAAGATTTTTCGAATCTTAAAAATTTTGTGTGCCTGAATATGCCGTCGAAAATTAATGAATAAACCTTGTATTTTGAAGAGAATGCCAAAGTTCCTGAATCTTTGGACTGCATCCAGTGGAAAATTTGTGTTCCAATTCAGCTCATAACAGGACAGTTTTGGTAATTCATAGTGCTCAACACTATTTCCTCTATATGATCTGAGTTTACTCTCACGCAATGAACGAAGCATTTAAATAAAACATCTTGTAGATCACTGGAATTAAAAAAATTTCCCGTATCACATGAAGTACGCTGCAATGGACACTGATAGTGACTTTATTTTAATGGCATTTGATGATGGGATTTCAAGCAGAGCACTTTGCATAGGCATAGCATGCCACCTCTTGCAGATAGACTAGCAGTCATATAAATTGAAAGAATTGAATAATTAGCCCGGTTAATTAGCAAAGTTGTAATTCATGAAGAGTGTGTGCAGTCATGAAATCCTACACAAAGCATCCCTAATCATTATTAAAAAGGACATGTAGTTCTACAACATCCAACTAGTGCATACAATGGGTCATTTTCCGCTTTGAATAATATGTACCATACCACTATTGACGAGGAATATTTTTTCGTCATTAGGAAGAGAATTAGAACTCCTGAATGAGAATGCCGAAAAAATAAGCATATAAAATACTCGTGCATGACCCTTGCGCTAGTAAAGAACTAAAAGTCTTGAAGACTATTGAAATATATGTGAAACTGCCACTGTATAACCATTTTTGTGATATGAAGAAAATGATTAAGTTGCATTACTAAAAGTAATGCGCCAGAGAGGGTTGCAATACTGAAGAATTGAAGGTACCCCTCAACCGGCCTCAGAATGAACAGGGAGTTTGGTTCCTCCGACCCGAAGTACTTGGAACGCCTAGGGAAAAAGGGAAAGAGAGCTTATCATAACCAAATTACTAAAATGCCCCAAGTAGAGAAGGGGAGCCAGTTGAGATCTGGCAGCTGGAGAGAAGCCTGCTAGCGAGGCACAGAACCAGCTCAAGGCGGCCCTGCATGGCAGGTAGAGGACGTCTCTGCCTTGTGGGGCCAACTTGCGAGTTCCATAAGAGAGGCCAGCCAACATCAGTGTCGGCGGCCTGTATTGAGCCGCCGACAAAGCTCTAGCCAGTGTCGATGGCCCAGTATATGCCGTTGACACATATTTGTCTGTGCCGCGGCTATAAACAAACCCACCAACATAGACCCTCCCCCATCGCCGCCCCGTTTCCCTGCCCATAGACGTCTCGATCAACAATTTGTTTTGTGCACATTAAGGTTTTACAACATCCCCGCCACACTCGAAAGCATCCCATGGTGTTGTATTGCCCTATGTTGTTGTGTCGTCCACGTGGTGTCAACGAACCTGTGTCGTCGGTTGGCCGACGACAATGTTTTATCCCGGCTCGGGCCTCCACCTCCGGATAATAGCCCTACGTCCAGTTCTTGTTGCTACTAAACGATTAAGGGTGATTACAACATGAGGGACATGAGTTCAGGGAGCTCGTGTTCCATACAATAAGTGCTTGAGGCACTGGTGCCAGTGAATGTCTAGCCTGAGAGGGAAGGATTCCTTTCCTAACTGTTGGTGCTCTAAGGTTCGCAAGTGCATGTGTATTAAAGCTACTTGGAGTTCTCCTGCCCTCCATTGATTTTTCATTCTGATCCCCCTTTTATAGGCATGCTTCCTTGGAGCAGTAGATTCCCTAACGGGTTATCGGGGCATGTGGATCATTACCTGCCAATGGGCGCACAGTCGTAGATCTATGAGATCCCTTGTGCAGTTCACCGGGCTTATCGAGTAGCTGCTCCACTCATGATGATGGCCCCCACACCTTTTCAGTGCTAGATGGTGTGGGTGATTTGACACAATGGAGTAGCCTGCACCGTTGCGTGTCTTGGTATCGGGGCTTGTGCTTGACTCGAGACTACCTCTGTGTAGCGCCTGTTGTAGATAAGGACATGAGCATTGCAAGGTCAAAAGCCTCGAGCTCCCCAAGCCCGAGCTCGAGCTTAGGAAGCTCGAGCTAGGGGCTGGGGGACGTTGGGCGGTCTGTGGCCCAACAGGCTGTCGGGGGTTTCCGCCTGGGCCGTACTGACTGATGGGCCTTGTCTGTTTTGCGCGTGCTCATGGGTCGTATGTTAATTCACCGATAGTTTTTTTAGAAAAACCGTACAAAATCTAAAAAAAATTACAAAATGTTACAATGAATGATATATAGAAAATGATAAAATTGACAAACTAAACGAGAGCCGTATCAATCAGAACCACAAATTAAAGAGAATGCCAAGGATCTTTATGGTCTATTTGGCAGTATTAGCTTTCAGATTCTCCTTGAGCCGTGGTAAATGATTTCGGCTTTTGGTGTCTTACCGCCTAAAAAGTGGATCTAGGGGAGGTTGATTAATGATTAAATATTATTACTGAGGGTGGAGTGAGAGAATTGCCACCTTGTGGCTTTGAAGCCTTGATGAATTAGAGCACCTCCGATGGTATAGATAGTTGATAGTTATAAACAAGCGTCATGTTATTTATATATAGCATATAGCCAGCCTCTTTAATGGACTACCTATAACATTGTCTATAAAATTGAATATGGGTCCATATGCAATAGATAGTAAATGCATTACAATCAACTATAGACTAGCAGTAAGTTAGTAGCTAGCACACCCTCATTTTCTCCTCCGCATAAATAAAAAAAGCTAAGTTAAATTCTTATAACTAGCTATATGACATCATTGGAGATGCTCTAATTAAGGGAAAATTTGATATATGCCATTATAAAATGGCCGATTCCGAGAAATGCCATTACTTAACCCAATATCTGTGACACGCCATTACAAAGTTGCTCTTCTCTAAAATCTGCCATTATGGCGTTTTCCACTCGTTTTCAAGCAATATACGGCTGGAAATACGTACCGGAGACCGTATTTACCACATTGCCATCGGTCCAGCTCACCCGATTGGTCCGACTGGACCATTGTGTAAGCCCGAGTCATTCAGAGAAAAACCCTAAATCCCCAAATCTTCCGGCGACTCGCCCTCGCCGCGATCTATTTCGCCCTCGCCGCGCAAGCGTTGCTCTGGTCATCGTCCCCGAGGAAGCTTCGCCGTCGCCGTTGCCGGTCATCGTCCCCGAGGAAGCTTCCCCGTTGCCGTCGCCGTTGCCGGTCTTCGTCCCCAACGAAGCTTCCCCGTCGAGCCGCACTTGAGCACGTCAAGCAGCGCCGCCTTGCCACATCGAGCAGCGCCGCCTCGCCATCCCCGTTGCCGTCGCCGTTGCCATGGAGTCCAGCGACGAGGACCACGGCAGCAACATGGTGCCTCGCATTGGTTCACCAAAGAATGCATGCAAGTGAGTATAATCTTGACCCCTCCTTACCTCTGAAATCAAGAGGAGATCAAATAGATGTAAGATTCAGTATAATGATGTCCTCTGCTCTTTATGCTGCGTTTGGTTAGGTTTGGCCCGCGCACACTTTTTACAGTAGAGTTGAAAGTAGAGGCTTTCTCGACCGAAGATCCTGATGGTAGAAGGAGATACACAAAATCCAGGGTTTTCAAATGGAATGTTGCTGTTGGTAGGCTTAGTGTTGCAAATTTATTAATTTTCTTAAGAAAGGAGATATCTTGGGGTGCAAACCAGATTGTAAATTTCTGGATACATGACCCGAGGTGTGGAGAGGACATTGAGTTGAATGATAGCCAAATTCTTGCTCTCCTTGAGATGAACAAGGCTAAGAAAAAGCTTGAAATTGGTGCAGGAATTGTCCATAAGAACCTGAACACAGAATCATCACTTAAAGACAACCCACATCCACCACCTAATGATAACTCAGCACCACCCTCAGACCAAGCCTATGTTGATCCATTTGACAATAATGTAGAAGAGTATGTAGGTGTCGATGATGAGCATATGTATGAGCATATGTATGAGCAAATTGGGACAGAGGAGGTTCCAAATGATCACATGTCCAGTGATTAAATGGGTGCTGATGCATGCGGCATTCCTATTGGTCCTGAAGAGGATCAGATTGTGGATACAGATCCATGTGAAATGAGCTTTGTTCATGACCCAAACAAACCTGTCATTGAGAAAGGTGTGATATATCCAGACATGGTTACATTCAGGAAGGCAGTTAAGCATTATGCCATCCTGAATGACTTTGACATAAAGATCTATAAAACAGATAAGAAACGATTCATCGGCCACTGCAAGCATGAGGGGTGTGCATGGCGCATACATGCCTCTAGTCTGCAAGATGGCAATAGGATCATGGTATGTCTAAATGTTGTTCTTTTCTTATTGGCATTGGTAGGTACTGATGCATATATGTTGCAGGTGAAAACTCTTGTTTCAGATCATAATTGCCCAACCACTAAGCTGAAAGAGGGTAGCATGGCTGATCAGGGATGGATAGCTGACAGATTGGAAGGATGGGTGAGGAAAGACCCTACCAGAGGTGCCACTGAAGCAATGCAGAAGCTGCGAGAGGATTACAATGTTAAGCTGAAGTATGGCAAGGTATGGTGTGGTTTGCAGTTAGCTCTTAACAAAATGCATGGAAAATATGAGGAATCTTTTCAGACTTTGTTTAGTTGGAAGGCTGCAGTAGAGACTAGATCACCTGGTTCCATTGTAGACATTGATTTGAAGAAGCATGGTAGGAAGATGTGTTTTAACAGGGTTTTTGTAGCTTTTAAGGCATGCACAGAGGGGTTTTTGAATGGATGTAGGCCTTATATAGGTGTAGACTCCACAGCCCTCAATGGAAAATTTAAAGGACAGTTAGCAGCTGCCACTTCTGTAGATGGGCACAACTGGCTATTCTATGTAGCATTTGCTGTTTTTGATTCAGAGACACAGGACAATTGGGAATGGTTTTTGAGGAAGTTGCATGGAGCAATAGGATCACCAGAAGGGTTAGTTATATCTAGTGATGCATGCAAAGGTTTGGAGAAGGCTGTGAAAAATGTTTTTCCAGAAAGTGAACATAGAGAGTGCATGAGGCACCTTTACAGCAATTTCATGAAGAAGTATCATGGCTCAGTGTTCACAGACCATCTATACCCAGCTGCTAGATGCTATACACAGGAAAGTTTCAACTATCACATTGGAGTTATTAATGAGCACTGTCCAGAAGCTATTGAATATCTTCAGCAGCATCACAGTGGCATTTGGTATAGATGTGGGTTCTCTAAGTTGAGCAAGGTGGATTATGTGACTAACAACATATCAGAGAGCTTCAACAAGCAAATAAAAGACCTAAAGGGTCTGAACTTGCCTGAGCTATTGGACATAATTAGAGAGCTTGTGATGGGAAAGTTTGCATTGAGAAGGAACATTGGCAGGAGCATGGAGGGTGTCATCCTACCTTCTGTGTTAAAGGAGTTAAATGCATTAAGCAAGCAACTTGGCAGTACAAAGGTCTCAAGGACTGATGATGATGAGGCAGAGGTGACTCTAGTAGAAGGTGACAATGTGTCCAATAGGCATAGTGTAAACCTGCAACATAAGCAATGCACATGTAGGAGGTGGCAGATTTCAGGTAAACCATGCAAACATGCCTTGGCCTTTATATTCTCAATGCGTGGTGCTGAGCTAGATCAGTTTGTGGATGCTTCCTATAGTGTACAAAAGTTTAGGGCAGCATATGTGGGAACCATCCCTACTATGACAGATAGAAGTCTATGGCCAGTGGTTGACCTTGGTTTTGAAGTTCATCCACCTAAGCAGAAAAGAGTGGCAGGAAGACCTAGGAAACAAAGAATTAGAGGCTTCATGGATCCTGGCAGAAGGCAGGTCAGGTGTAAAAGATGTGGAGGTCTTGGTCATTGGGCAAGGGGATGCAAACTTCCTATGCCCTTTGATGATGGTGCTGAAGGTACAGCCGCAGCACCTCCTACCCATACTTCCCATGGTCAAGCACCTCCTACTGCCACCAAAAGGTATAGATGCTGCTCATGATCTGATTTTGCATTACCTTCACCATTAAATGCATTCTTATCATGTCATGTTTACAGGACTAGAGCTGGAGCAGTGAAGAAGAGAACAACCAAGAAGAAAACTTCAGGACAACCCCTAGCAGCTACACCAACAAAGCAGCCATCAAGCAGCAGCCAAGTCACACCCACCAAGACCAATACCACCCCTGGCAAAAGACCCACTCCAAAGAGGAAGTGGTCAGATTTCTTCAACCAAAAATTTGTGTAATGCAGTGACTGCACTTTGTGATGTAATGCAGACATGGCTGCACTTTTGTGTAATCTAGACATGATTGCATTTTGTGATGTAATGCAAACTGAAATGGCAATGTTCAGAGTGTAGTGCTTATCTACATCTATTTTCTATTTATTAAATTGAAATGGCAATGTTCAGTGTGTAATGCTTATCAAACAGAGATGGCAATGCTCAGTGTGTAATATTCCCTGTGTAATGCTTATCTACATATATCTTTTGTTTATTAAACTGAGATGGCAATGTTTATCTATTTTTGTGGCCATTTCTGTCTTGATTATTTTCTTGCATTGCTTTAAAGATTCTGGAATAATTCTTTGAGCTAGCAGTAAGCTGCAATTCTGTGCAAAATTGGGTTACACATTGCCTTGGAGGACCTAAGAAACAAATAGCATCACAACGTTGACATACATGAGCTGAGAAAATTTTCATTTCTATTTGCTTCTGTATGTTGTTTTTGCTACATTTAATTGCTCATATGTTGGGGTAAACATTGTAGTAATTTACTGCATGTCCCATCGCTTAATTGATCATCACACACTGCTTCACATTTCAGTTTGGAGCAAGATCATGTTGCCAACAGTGAGCAAAAAAAATTTTCATGAAATATTCAACAAGATCACGTCTTCATCAAGTATATCTGAACAGAAGCAATCAAT
>SPJY01020047.1:783621-908629 GCA_005191435.1 Raddia distichophylla | reverse complement strand
GAAGGCACCATGTGTTCCCTTACCTAGTCTGATAGTAAAACAATTATGATTGCTTGGTATCAAGTTCAATCCAATTGTAAGAACATATGAAAATCCAATGAACATATGAAAGCTCCGAAAGACGAAAGTGCTAATCTTTGTCTGAAGAAGAAACAAAGATACAGATGGCCAAGTGACACGGGAAGGGCAAATCATTAAGTGGCAGTCTTTGGAGTAGAACATGCTGAGTTATTCCGCTACAGAAACATTCCACTATATCATCATTGTATAACTCTGCAAAATACAAGGAGTACAGAGTATGTGTTGCTAGCCTGACAAGAAAGGAATAGCTAAATCTGTAAAATTTTAAAATGCACTACATTATTTGAACACTAAAACATTCAAGGGACATTAAGACCAGCATGAAAATTAATAACATTTTGATAAAAAAAAGATAATAAGGTCGATTCTTCCCTTGAATACCATTAATCAGGTGCATAATTTTACAATGTAGGCGCTTGTCGGTCCCTCAGATCCAGGCAAATAGGAAGGCATGTCTGCAGGGAGAAGCACCTTGCCGGAATAGAAATGTAATCAATTATTGCATTTCATCAAAAAAATCTAACATCATTGAATAGAAATAACAAATTGAAGCCTCTAATCTAGCGATTAGGGTTTAGCCGTTTAGGGATTTACATAGGAGATTGGGGGTGGCCGGGTGGGGGATGCCGTGCCTCGTTGCCCGGGGGCTGGGGCGCTGCCAGCGGTGGGAACTAGGAAGGGGAGACGGGGCCGACCGGCCGGGCGATGGCTACCTGCAGGAGGCCCCGCCGGCGCCAGGCCACCGCCGCGCCTAGGGTCGCCAGGTCGCCGCCGCGTCGGGACGGGACAGGGAGATGCGACGGCGCCACCGCCACAGCGGTCGGCGGGAGATGGAGAGGACGGAGGAGGCGAGCCGGCGACGTCGCGATGGGACGGGGAGGTCGGAGGCGCCGGTGGCAGCGGCGATGGGCGACGGCGCGGCGCTTCGGGCTAGGGCTCGCTCTCTCTCTCTCTCTCTCTCTCTCTCTCTCTCTCTCTCTGCGTGCTAGGGCTGAGGAGAAGAAGAGTGGGGGCGGGGGTGGTTTGGGCTTGGCCGAGGATTTAACGAAAAGACTAGCAGGAAGTGGCCAATTTTTCCTAATGTTGGATATATTTCAAAAAAAAGATTTGGCTAGATTTCAATTTTTTTGTTTGAAGGTCAAAGGATTCAAAAACTATTGTTTGAAAGCCAAACAATTCAAGAAAAATTAAATTTGGCTCGACATCAAAATTTTGGCTTGATTTTAAAATTTTCCCAAAATTTAAAATTATGTTAAGTTTAAAATATGCAAACAGAGTTAAATTTAAAAGTTAAATTCAAATTGCGTATAAATATTTTACATTTGGTCAACATCAAATTTTAGATTCAACTAGGATTAATAAATAATAAATTTGATTAAATTCCATTTATTTTTTGTAGATTTGAGTTTTTAAATATTTTGAATTCAATCATATATGACAATTTTAAAATTAGCAAGATTTCACTTTTTTGGTTAACTCATATTTTAAATATTTGAATTCAGTGAGATTTTAAACTTCAAAATTCTTATGAAAAAATTATTTCGTCATAACACTTTCGCGTATTGGTCTGTGACGGTTTTTGCTTGCCATTAGTTACGTTATTTGTGACGTTTCTTCTATTCGTCACAAAAAAGTTGGGTTACAACCCTCCTGTCATTTCTTATGACGATTTCTTTCGAAAACGTCATAAACCAATGACATATTACTTAGTTGTCATAAAAAAAACGTCATAGAAGGTCATATTTCTTGTAGTGCATATCCACACCAAATTATCCATATACATATCCTTATCTGTAAAAATAGTCGAATATACATAAAACTATCCAAATCACTATTCGATCAATTCGGTCGGTCGGTCGATAGAATAATTTCCGTACCATTTCCACCCCTACGCATAGGTCATTGAGTTGGTGCTGCAGCGGAGGCTCCTTGTATGGGGCGGCGCTGCCCCATGTCACTATGGAAACTGGCAAAATTTTTTGGCCAAAACCAATTAAAATAGTCCACATGGCATCGTTCAGTCGGTCTGCTACTAAAAAACTATTTCTTTTAACTAGTTTCGTTGGCAGCAGAGTTGACGAAAATAATTCAAAACATTTTGAAAACATCCTAGCGTCGCGAACTGGGGAAATTATGTTCACTGGTTTAAAAAAAATCAAAGTATTTGTACATTCGTCGATTTGGGTAAGTCGACGAAATTTTCCTTTAATTTTTATCTACTTTTCTTAGGCCTATGAAAATACAGAAAACTGATGAAAGTTTGTGCGATTCCTTTTGTTCGGAGATTGCTCCACATGCCTTGTTGAGGGCGGGTGACAGCGAAGCCCTAACTATAAGATGTGAATCATGATGGAGGGATTTTAGGCGTGCAACGAGCAAATGGCTTTTAGGATGATGCTGGAGAACTCAAAGGGCGTTGGCTTCATAGCTATAGGGATTGAGGGAAGGGGTACGATGTTGGAGCCTTGGAGGGCTTTCATCGAACCAAAGATTTTCTAACGGGCGATCCTATGTGGAGACAATAGGAAGATGAAAATATGTGCAGACAATAGGAAATATGTGCAGGTGATCCTATGCTGGGGAAAATGGAAGTCATATTTGACAAATTGCCGCATGCCAACCCCGACCGCTAGATCAAAGAGACATTTTTTGCTAAATACATGCTAGTTGTAATTGACACGTGTTGCCATCTACATGAATTGGAAGAATCGGATATTCGCGAGCCTAATATATGTCACTCGAAAAAGAGCAATATTTTTTTTAAAAAAATTGAGCAATAAATGTGATGGGAAAATCAACTAACCACACGGTTATGCTTTAATTACGAATTTACGTGAGCTGATGCGGACACGGTATCAGTCAGGTACGATTGACAGGGCGCGCGCGTCCATCAATCACAGCAACCGTACGTTTGGATACTTATGACTGATGATCGAGCTTAATTATCTTGATAGTACGTGTACGACTGTACGGTAAACTAAAAATTGCGTTCGAGTGGAGTGAGGCTAAGTTCAAGGTGGACGTACATCCATAACCAATACCCGCCATGTCGATCGGGAGAAAAATGCCTCGCAAATTTTGGTTAATGTTCCCAAGAGTAATAGAAAATTAAGGACAGAAATTCTGAACGGTTTCTAAACGTGAGAACAGTAGATCATATATCCTAACACGAATATATATACTCCCTTCGTTTCACTATATTTATCCACGGCCTCAGAAAAATACATTTTATAATATTTGTCCATTGTGAATATCAAGAGTATACTCCCTCCGTATCAAAATGTTTGTCGCTATTAACTTTTAAATAAACGTTTGACCATTCGTCTTATTCAAAAAAATTATGTAAATGTCATTTATTTTATTGTGACTTGTTTTATCACTAAATATATTTTAAGTATGACTTATTTTTTTACATATTTGTGCTAATTTTTTAAATAAGATGAATGGTCAAACGTTTGTTCAAAAGTTAAAAGTGACAAACATTTTGATACGGAGGGAGTAGTTATTATCATGTTTCCAGTCTTTACCCATCAATTAAATGCTACTCCCTCCTTTTTTTGTTTAACACTTTTGACTTTTGTACGTGTTTTTGACCATTCGTCTTATTTAAAAATTTAATTCAAGCATGTAAAAAAAAGTCATGTTTAAAGTACCTTTATTGATGAAACAAATCACAACAAAATAAATGATAGGAAAAGGTCTATTTTATATCCTAAACTATCGTGTTTCGTCTACTTAACCCCCTGAAACATAAAACCAGGTATTCTACACCACAACTATGCAAAACTGGAGCATATAACCCCCTAAGGTGGTTTTTGAGGTAGTTTTCATCACTTGTCTAGTGACGTGGCAATCTAACGACATAAATAACAAATATATAAAAAAAATAAGTATACAAGGCCCACATGTAAACCTCTCTAACACATATTCTTCCTCTCCCACTCTCTCTCTCCCATCCCTCTACTCCTGCCCCCTCTCTCTCTTGTCAGTAGCCAGGGCAGTGTGGGTGGACATGGCTGTGGCGGCTTAGGCGGCTACGAGCCTGCGATGGCGTGACGGTGGAGGCCGAGGCAGCAGCCACGGAGGGCTGCGGCGACACAACTCCAGAGGATGGTGCGGCACGGCGGTCGCGGCCTGGGCATCCAGGGCAGAGAGGGCAGCCAAAAGGAGGCGACGACGATGGCCAAGGGGCGACTGCTAGAGCGAGGATGTGGCTCGAGTGGCTGCAGTGGAGCCGGTTGGCAAGAGGGGGCGACACGGAGAGTAGGTAGAGGAGAGAAGAGAGGGGAGGGGCGCGGTAGGGGTGGAGGGAGTTGGCCCGACGACAACGGAGAATGGATCAAGGGAAGAGGGAGAGCGGCAGGGGAGGAGCAATCACCGGCGAGGAAGAGAGGTGATGGCGACCGGAGGAAAGGGCATGGCCGGCGGCGAGGGAGATGGTGGCTACCACGGCTGCGTGAGCGATGGCGGTGGCACGGGGAATGGTGGTGGTGGCAGTGACGGCGACGGCGCAGGGAGGCGATGCAGCGGCGACTATGGGGAAACCAGAGGGGAGAGACCGAGAGAGAGAGAGAGAGAGAGAGAGAGAGAGAGAGAGAGAGAGAGAGAGAGAGAAGGGAAGGAGATGGAGAGGGCGGCGGGGATGGTGACTGGTGATGGCGGGCGGCGCTTCAGCAGTAGGGGGGTTGCTTCGGCAGTGGGGCAACCGGTGGCGGCAAGGAGGAGAACCCGAGGGAGGGAATAGAGCGGGGAGAAGAGAGTGAGTGGGGTGAGCGAGGTGAGAGACCGAGGAGATAGAAGATGAGATGGAGAGAGAAGATGAGATGGAGGAGGTTGTTATGCCATCTCACCGGCCCACCACGTGGAAAAGCCACGCTCAAAACCATTGCAGTGTTATTTGCACCTTTTATCTGGTTTTGCGTGCTAGGATACCTGATTTCGTAGTTCAGGGGGTTAAGTAGACGAGGTGCGATAGTTCAGGGTGTAATATAGACTTTTTTCTAAATAATATTTACATTTTTTTAATAAGACGAATGGTCAAAGGCGTATCCAAAAGTCAAAGGCGTCAAACAAAGAAAAATGGAGGAAGTATTAAATAGGGGTATGATGGTCTTTGCATATGGTTTTTTCTTGCAACTACTACTTTATTGGTCAGCACACATGGTGTACTATGGATAAACATAGCGAAACGAAAGTAGTGCTTACCCAACTGCTGATTACTCCTGTAGTCACAAATACACTAGAATTACTCCCGTAGTCATAAATATGTTGGGACACATATACATCTTTTAATGTAGAGATCGAATATTCTGTCCTCTATCTAAAATAAACCATATATATATGAAGTAGTTTCCAAAATTGTATGTAGTTTCCTAATGAGAAATTTCCTTACACGCCACTCCGAAAAAGCACTCGCCCTGTTTCATCTCGCAGATGCCATTGCCAACAATTACTTCTTTATTATTATGCCATTTTGCCCATTTTTTATGATTATCCGCTTTCCCCATTTCCTAGCTCCATGAAACGGCCTCCTTTCCCCTTTCTTCTTCTTCCTTCCAGACTTCCCTATTTTCTTCTTCTTCCTCCTTGGCTTCTTCCACCATGGCTGCGTTAAGAGCAACAACAACAACATGAAGGTCGGTCGTGGTGACGGTAAGTGTGACAGGTCACGATGGCCATGACGACGAGCGTGGTGGAGCATGAAGAGCGACGCTAGGGTTCCGTCGGGGCGGCAGCAAGGCAGAGGAGGTGAGGTGGTGGTGAAGCAAAGCAGTCAATGGCAAGCTCCACTGCCTGGATGGGAGGAGGAAGATGAAGTCCAGAAGGAATAAGGGAACAAAGTTGTCCTTTCATATCGCTGTTAAACGAAGAGAATGTTAGAAATGATATATAAATTTATAAATTTTGTGATAAAAAGGTACCGTTGAATTCGTATTTGAAAATATTTTAAAATTTTTGTGACTTTGTTATTATGAATGATGTACGATAAGAGAAATCAAGAGTTAAGATATAGTTTAGGAGACCATACCAAGTTGAATCGTGCCATATTAAAAACGATGGAGGGAGTACAAGGCTGACTAGTAATTACTATGGGAACTTATTTATAAATTAAAATCCACCCATTATAATACTAATAAAATATTTTTTGTATGTGTGTGTGTGTATATATATATAATACTTAGGACTCCATGGAACCTGTGCTTCGTACCTTCTTTATAAAGAATTAATCATGTAGTTATTGCATTCACACTTTTGTATGGCAATATATGATTTGCACGTAGCTAATCTAAATATTTTAAAACATATCTATAGATAAAGTTTAAAAATCTTAGCTTGCACATTTTAAAAGGTTAAAAGGTAGATATTTAGACCAGAGGGGGTGAATGTTTCCTTGTTTTAATGCCTCAGCAATTTTTGGCGTCTATACTTCTTCGTCGGTTCCTGTTTCCCCATCTCCCACCATAATGTCCCTTCCCACAAGGAATGCACAATTAAGTTGAAGATCACTTTGCAGCTAGCTAGGTAGATTGGCCGATGTGGACACATGCAGGCAGATCGCTGGTTAATTAATACTAAGGAGAAGCTTTTACTGAGATCACTCGCCCATCAGTCGAGACTCCAGAGTCCAGACTGATCAGGCACACGACGTAAGTTCCACACAACCATGACTCCATGACTCATTAATTTGGGAATGTTCAGTGGTACTAGCTCTGCCCTTACCTAACTTCAGGTCGCATTCGCAATGGGGGGCCAACCCTCAGCTACTTCCCTCATTGCCCCGTTTATAAATTTGGAGGCACTCCACGCCTCAACTCCTCCCTCCAAGAATCGTAGCTACGAAGCGTACGTAGCCCAGCTCGATCGACCAGCCGTGCAGAGATGACCGTCGCCGGCGCCGCCGCCGCCGCCGACCAGCAGCTGCCGGCCGGGCACGGCCAGACCGTGTGCGTCACCGGCGCCGCCGGGTACATCGCGTCGTGGCTCGTCAAGCTGCTCCTGGAGCGAGGCTACACTGTGAAGGGCACCGTCAGGAACCCAGGCATGAACACGAGCATGCGTGAACTCACCGGATATACGTAGTTATACCAATTTGCTAAACAGTAGTCTCCTGCCTTTTCGTTTTTGAGCGATCAACTATTTTTTCGACGTAGTATTTTAGTGAAAATTTAGTTATTTCAAGTTGTAAAATATTTATATGTATAAGCTGACATTAATTTTTAAAATTTTTATCGATTGGCTAGTTTGTTGTTGATTGTACTGGAAATTCGGTTTGAATGTTTTTGGGCGTTTTTTTTTGACTAACCACGTGAATATATTTTGTAATTTTTAATAGAAATTTTGTTTCTATGTTTTTTTACTATTATCTTTTAGTACGTGTCCATTAGTTTTGGATAAACGACAGCTAAAAATCAAGAAAACAACCGTGTGCCACTGAACCTGTTCCATATATGTGCATGCATGCAACCGATGAAACATATGTTGGCTGCTGCTATATACAGATGACCCGAAGAACGCGCACCTGAAGGCGCTGGACGGCGCCGGCGAGCGGCTGGTGCTCTGCAAGGCCGACCTCCTCGACTACGACGCCATCTGCGCCGCCGTCGACGGCTGCCACGGCGTCTTCCACACCGCCTCCCCCGTCACCGACGACCCCGTACGCGCCTCGTCTCGTACCTGCAGTCACTGACACTAGCTCGGCCACACTGATGGCTGATACCTGTGGATCGATCGATCGATCGGCCATTAACAGGAGCAGATGGTGGAGCCGGCGGTGAGGGGCACGGAGTACGTGATGAGCGCGGCGGCGGCCGCCGGCACGGTGCGCCGGGTGGTGTTCACGTCCTCCATCGGCGCCGTCACCATGGACCCCAGCCGCGGCCCGGACGTCGTCGTCGACGAGTCCTGCTGGAGCGACCTCGAATACTGCAAGAAAACCAGGGTCAGAACTGCAGGCTGCATTCTGTTCAGCTTCCCTCCCTCAGTCCCTCTCCTCCATCTCCTTTGGTTTTTTGCTTGGAGAATTGCTAGAAATGGATTAGCAACGTGGTTTTAGCGTAGGGCATAATTAATATACTCCCTTTATTATGAAATACTAGTTATTTTGAACATTGACATGGTCTCCAAAATACAACTTTTATCATATTTTTTTAAAATTATTTATAATACATCAAAAATTATAGTATTATATATGAAAGTTCTTTTCAAGACGTATGTTTTCAACCTAAATATTTTAAAAGTTATCCATAGATCTTAAAGTTTCAAAATTTTAATTTAGAACAAGTTTAAAACGACTATTATCCTAACGGATGTGGAATATGTGCTACGATTCCCAAAGGAAAGGACGTGGGTGCAGAAAAAATGCTTCAAGGAACATCTTTGTAGATGCAAACGCCGAATTCAATCTGAACATTCGGTAAAATCGACGATCATAATTATCACGTCGATGTCCCTTTCTTTTGCGTACGGAAGGAAAAGTCTATATATTTATAGGAATGTTGTTGTCACCACCAACCCTAGAATGATTCTTTTCATGAGAATGATTATCCAACGGATCGAGTGACAACAAATTAGGACCACAGTTATTTGATCCTTGTCTCATGGTACATGTTCTTACCAATGAAAATTATTGGCATACTTTCCTGAAAAAAACTATTTTCAGTAGTCAATATATATATATACCCTCATTAATTTTGTGCTATGCAGGAACTATGATAATACTATAATTTAAATTGTCACTATATTTTTGTGTTCTACCACAAAACAAAAATACTTTTAGGCCTTTATTTATGGTCACTATATATGAAGTTATCACATCAGTGTACCACTACCAGCTAGTAACATGAGGTGCTTAATTAGATGGTTACAAATTCGAATGGATACGTACATATGCATCCTTTTCTTTTTGGACTTCGAATAGAACCAGGAAAAGCCTTCGCCAATTGCCATGGTCCCGCCCATCGAGTGCAGGCCGGAGTACAGAACTACACATCATCATTGCGTAAGCATGGCGTCACGTACAACACGGCACTAGACTTCCAGGCATATTTCCTCTAAACACTCTTCTATATAGGTGTAAAGTTGTTGCATGGCCTCGCTTGCAAGCCAAGATAAATGGTAACTATTAACTAAAGGCTATCTAAGATCGATGCTCCATCGGTCTGTCAAGCTAGCGGTTACGAACCGACAGTGATGGATCTTATGAATCACAATAATAAGAAAGTATGAGAGATGTGTTACGTAGTAGAACACAGAAAAGTTAGATGTAGCCCTAACTTGTAGGCAAAGAGTTGTCTATAAGCACCGTGGATGTCCTAACGGCTGACGAGCATAATTTGGATGCATGGTGCATGGTCCAGAATTGGTACTGCTACGGCAAGGCAGTGGCGGAGCGGGCGGCGTGGGAGGCGGCGAGGGAGCGCGGCGTGGACCTCGTGGTGGTGAACCCCGTGCTGGTGGTGGGCCCGTTGCTGCAGGCGACGGTGAACGCTAGCGTGGCGCACATCCTCAAGTACCTGGACGGATCGGCCGCCAGGTACGCCAACGCCGTGCAGGCGTACGTTGACGTGCGGGACGTCGCCGCTGCGCACGCCCGCATCTTCGAGGCCCCTACCGCCGCCGGCCGCCACCTCTGCGCCGACCGCGTCCTCCATCGCGAGGACGTCGTCCACATCCTCGCCAAGCTCTTCCCTGAGTACCCTGTGCCAACCAGGTGAGTCCATTGGTTTGAAGCTGCATGCAGCTGCATATATCATGCTTAATTAATTGGGACTGGCTTAACTCTCAATCAATTTTTTGGCCGTAAATCAGATAACTTCATAGGGCACGTAAAAGATCTAACATCTAACGGGAGTATATCTAGATATGTAGAACTGACCGAGACGTTTGATGATTAGTAAAAGTATAATTAATTATAGTGTTGCAGCAGCTTGATCTTTCTGTTTTATAGCTTAGCTTTACCGTTCTCTGCATGCATGCCCCAACGATGATAACCGACTGATGCGTCAAAGGCACTAGTTCCTGTTAGATCCATGGTTGTTGTGTACATCGTATCCGTGGAGTAGATGTTGAATCATCTTCCATTATCTGAAAAAAAAAAATATGATAGGGGTATGTCGGCTCGGAGCCGTTAATTTGGAGCACGGGAAACCAAGGTTTCGATCGGGTCCTGTGAAATTCCTGTGGTCAAAAACAGATATGTTTGACAGCATTAATTACTTCTGATTAGAAAATTAGTTTAGTTAGTCTAGCAAGAGTAGTACTTGCTGGTTAAGTTGGAGCCCACTTGGATTTGGGTTGGATTGGTGAGTAGGGACAAGACAAGGGAGCAGGACTTACTGTTTACTAAAGCACAAGCAGCAGGTGCTGGTTGCAGGTGAACCGAAACTCACAAGGGACGGCACGCAAGAGCTTTCTTAAGATTAATTAGTACTGGAAAGACCTGGAATATAAATTAATTAGCGCTGGATGTGTAAGGGTGAAGCCGCCGTCTAGCTTGAACACTTGTCTTAACGTGTGATTTAGCTGAATGGAAAGTATACTCAACTCTAATCCTTCCTGTCGAAGTAATTATATATGTTTGCTAGTAAGCTCACCCAAAATAAAGAAGACAATATAATAGTGCAGATATGAGACATGCTTCCAACATTTCGAAATTTTTGTGAAATGATATAATGTGCGTGCTTATTGCTGAGCAACTTTTCATCAGCAAACGGAAGCAATTTTTTTTTATTAAACTAAATGGCAAAATTTTAAAAGCAAACAAGAAATTGGATTGCTATGCTAGTAACGAAGATTTGTAGCAAGGGGCAGATACCCAGTGAACAATGTCAACGATTCTCCGGTTAGTTCCAACAAGCTGTCTTTGGTGAAAGTGGGCCTGAAAAATGGCAGTCCTCATTTTAAAAAATGAATAAAAGCTAGTCAGCGACTCAGCGGTCGCTCAAATAGTAGAGAAATCAAGCATCAAGATAGATTAGTGGCATTAATTTGATAGGTGATTGTCAAGATCATGGATCTGAAATTAATTTTCTGTGTTTTGTTGGTTGCAATTAATGGCCAAGTACACCGTATATAGCCCATGTGTCACCAAATTCAGCAATCAGAAAACAGTTTCAAGTAGTTAAATACCAATTAATTAGTTCTATATCAAATCTGTCCACTTCGACTAAATATAATATCAAGATTTACAGATGGCTTAACTACGAATAAACTATTATCTTGCGTCATCCATAAAAAGTAAGCCCCTGTATATCCAACTTTATGTAATTAACATGATCTTACATACCTGCACTATCAGGGAAAGGATCTTTAGTCCCGGTTAGCAAATGGTTTTAGTCCCGGTTGCCAAACCGGGACAACTCCTAGGGAGTTAAGGTCACAAGCCTTTAGTCCCGGTTTTCCCAACCGGGACACAAATGTTAAAAAATATGGCCAACTCAAGACTCGAATCTGGAAACTCCTGCCACCACGGTACTCCGCACTGACCCTTTTAACCAACCCACCCAACCACGTGTATTTACTAGACAAAAGCTTACCTTCAGTCTCAGGTCGTGTTACGAATCGGGACTAATTTGTGCTCATGCCAGCTAACATGTACTTGTCTGCCAAAGCACTCTTCTTTCCCGGTTCGTGACATAAACCGGGACAAATGTCAATGAAAAATCGTACTTTTGCTCTAGTAGCCATGAACCGGAACTGATGCCACTATCAGTCCGAATTTGTAGTTAGCCGGGACTGATGTGTCTGGATAGAAGGCCCGTTCCCTAGTAGTGCGGCTAGGTGGACATGTCTACTATTGGCACTAAATTTCTAGTCTAGCCGGAGGCGAGCCAACGGCCGCCGCCGCCGCCACGGACCAGCAGGGTTCGAGGAACCCTCGCTGAGCACGCAGCCAGCCTGGGGCAGCTACGCTGCCCCCTCCTCTTTTCTTCCCCCGTAGTGGGCCTAAGGCCCACTGGACCAAGGGCAAAAGCCCAACAGATAGCAATTAATCTCCGTTTCTTCTTTTTTCTTTTAGTTTCCCCTTGATTGTTCATAGCATCAGGATTCAGGAAGGCACTGCTGATTGGTCGATGGATTCCATGCCTACTCATGTAGCACTCTCTTTGCTCCCCCATTTTGTTCCTTCCCAGTGGAACCTGAATATTAATCAACAAGCTTATGCTTCTTCCTTTATCCACCACACATATGCACATTCTCTCTTCACTGCTACGCACGCCCGAATCCTGTTCCTTTCTTGCAAGATCGTCACAAAGAACAGTCACTAACAAACATGCGTTATCTTCCATTCAATCCTTAGCGGCCATGCCTCCGGCGGCGGCGAGGTCAGCAAGCGATCCGAACGCCCGATTCAACACGGCGATCGTACGCGCGTACGTAAGGAAGGACGACGCGAGCGGGGCCGAGGCGACCTCAAGAGTTTACTCGGTCTGAATCCTGGGGGAAGCGCTGGGGAGCTCTGCTCAGCTCGCCGCCATGGCGGCCGCGGAGCGAGTCGTGGCCTCGCTTTGTTCCGCTTTGCCTCATACGACTCAACCGCGACGAGGTGTGGAGGGAGATGGATCGGGAGGCGGGAGTTTCCGAAAAGGTGGCCGGAAGCTTCAAAAGCGGCAAGAGCGAGGCGGGGGGAGAAAGCAGCCGAGGCCCTAGGCTCGAGATGCGGGGTGGCGCCGGGGGCACGCCGCGGCGGTACGAATACTTGTCCAGCGAGTACCGGTGGTGCTACCCAACGCCGGTCGAGGAAGAAGCCGACGTCGACGTGGCGATCGCCGCCGCCGCCATTGCCCAAGAAACAGCGCAGGTCGTGCCTCCTGCAGCACAGTGAGGCAGCCGTACGTTTGCGTTTGCTAATCGTGTATATACGCCGCCATCTAGTATATGTAAGTATCAAGTGCTGCTTAAGTGGACTGAACTGGGTGAAACTCGAAGTGATGATGGTATAAATTACCCTTGTCATCCGTGGTCAGAATTCAGAAAGTGTATGCGCCTTGAGTAGTTCATCCCTCTTGCAACACAAGAGAGGCATGCAACTTATGTAAATATATGTAATGGATGAGTGATCACATTCAAACGCGTGCATGGCCTGATTACCCATACAGCGTCATTGACGTGAAAAGGGAATAAATAACAGATGGAAAAAAAAAACCTGCCTCATCCCGGGAGGTGAATTCACTCCCGTGAAGTGCCAAATTTCCTTTCCCTCCAAACAATAAAAAAATTACGACACTGTCTCCTAATTTTCATTCCCTGGCTCCTCTCAATTCTCTCCAACCAATCCCGCCTATAAAGGTTCCAGAGAGGCTTGACATATGTTTGTTGAAGGTGGTTTTTAATTATGTTGATACTCCCCGTCATTCCTTGCTAATTAATGATAAGAAAGCTTCAGCTTACAGTTTGATTTTTGTGCTCCATGCCTCCGATTCAATTTGGTTTGGGTGAATTTTGGAAAAGCTTGGTACTTTAATTTTGGTGCTTGTTGTTGACTAATTGGTGAGGGACCCGTTGAGATGGGGTGATATGATCTTCGCAAGTATGATAAAAAAAGAATAACTAGCTGCGAACAACCGAGGTAACTAGCTTTATAGCAGCCAAAGTTGGATGCGACGTGTGCATTGGGGAAGATGACCGAAGCTGTAAGAACTCCAACCCACCGCTCGAACAATCGCAAAACCACAAACAAAACTAATCCACACAAACAGATGGCACCATAGAGCACAATTTTGGGGGAAAACCAGAGGGAACCTTCTCGCGAATCTGAGATAACTCATAAGAACAAAGGTTGAGGAACAACTTGCAATGTTGTTGTATTAGCATATAGCTGAACGGTTTGATCAAAAGTTCTCTAATAGTTGGACTATGTAGGATATTTATACTAGGAATATCCCTCCTACTATAGGTGTGGAAGCAAACACTTGATTATGGGTTTTCTTGGATAACCAATCTACTAGCTCGCTTGTCATTTTAAAAACTCGCTTCTATTCTCGCGTAAGTTTGAATTGGTTGTGCAACTTCCACTAAAACAAACATAACGCTCGCCTTGGAAGTCCAAATGAGCAGTATGTTGGAAAATATACTTCAAGATCTTTCCATCCATATAGCATATGACTATGTATGTTGTCATGGCATGTGACAGGATCGTCCACAATTAGACGGATAGTGAATGGTATGAACATTCTTCACGTAGGTGGCCCTTCTCCATCTTCATCTCCAGGGCACTTAAGTTCAATCACAAAAGAGGAATTTGGAAGGACTACAAAGTTATTAAAATTTGAAATAAGACTTATGTTAGCGTCCACCTGGTCTTGTATTTGTTTAGCTCGAGCTCGAGTTATTGGTCCTTTAAAGTTGATCAAAGTTAACTTGATCGGTCTCGTCATGGTGTGTTACAGCTTGACATGCAGCATGGTCAGCCTTGTGATGTCCATATCAACCCCCCCCCCCCCCCCCACCCCCCATGAAAGGGAGTCAAACTCAACTCTGATGGTCCAACTCCAAAGTAAGGGGACAAATGGAAACATTGAATGTTGGACTAACTTCATGTTCAATCAGAAAATAAATATTATATACATTATCATTGATGCAACGAGTGACAGGGGTGGCAGTGGGGCTCGGCAACGGAGTGTAAACAACTTAGATGCAACACGAGATGCATGTCAAGTCAGTGGTGCTAGGTAAAACCCTTTTCTGACGTATTTACGTTGCCCTGGCTAACGTTAATAACTCTCAAGCATATTTACATAAGCCAAGCCGATGTAAATACATTTGGACCAATTTCCGACCCTGAATTGGTGAGACGGGGCAATTTTTTACGTCAGCCAGGCCGACATAAATAAACCACACATGTCACATGTCATATTTACATCAGCCAGACCGATGTAACTATAAGTCGACCTAAACCCTAACACACCACATGTGCCAAGTGTCTTATTTATGTCAGCTTGGGAGAAGTTAATTAATAAAGGGTTATTTCATTAGCGTTTCATGTGTTGCACATAGTATTAGACCCGATGTTTCACGTGAAACATCTATACCATTCGAGCAGTGTATTGTTCTTTTTTTTCATAATTTACCACCGAGATACTATTAGGATTGTGTTGTGGAGAACGTACGTTACTGTTTTGGCCCATTTTCTAGATTCCTCCAATACATTGCCCATTACACATATTTGTGGCCCATTACCGGTCTGCACAGTTATGTATGACGGTCACGGACATTTGCTGCAGATGCAACTAGAGGTGAAAAATGGTCGAATACGGTCGGATAGGGATTAATTAGTATCCGTATCCATATTTTTTACCGGATACTAATTCAGATATGGATAGTGTTGGATACGAATTCGAATATGGACTTAGTCAGATACGGTTTCGAATCGGATATGGATCGAATACGCGACCGGATTTTACCATAATACCATAACCGAAAAAAAAATTTGACGTGAGCTATGATCAAGTACATGACTAACATAAGTACATGGCTCATCGCTCATGAAACACACATAACAAAAGTCCATAACACGACTCAAAAGACATAACAAATGTTAAATGGCTCATGCAGTGATGCAGTCTTCATAGTTGGCTAGTTGCTTGATCTCCATGTCCAAAAAATTTATCCGTATCCGTATTCCGAATTTGGTTAATATCCGATTCATAGTTGGTTAGTTGCTTGATCCCCATGTCCAGAAAAATTATCTGTATCCATTTCTGTATTTCGAATTTGGTTAATATCCGATTCATAGTTGGCTAGTTGCTTGATCTCCATGTCTATAAAAATTATTCGTATTCGTATCCAAATTCGGTTAATATCCGACGAATATCCGTATTTGTCGGATACCAGTCAACCCGTATCCGTATCACTATCCATAAAAAGTTCGGATAATTATCCGTATCCGACTGGTTACGAAAACAGATTTGAAACCAATAAATAACGGATCCAAATCTGAATCCAATTAGATGTTATCCGTTCCGTTTTCACCCCTAGATGCAACCCAACCCAATAGAGCCATACAGGACCACCAGCAGCAACAAGTTAACGTAGTATATGCAGCCCAACACAGCCTTAAAGACCAACTACAACAGCATAGGAAAAGTTGGTTTGCTAAGACCATCTCACTGCAGGAATCGCGTGGTGTCTCCAACCATTTTTCTTAATTTCATTTCCTTTTTTATTTCCTTTCTCACATTTTTTCTCTTCATTCCGCACCATATCCATCAACATTACTTTGAAGAAATTTGTGAGGAGAACGGAGAAAATTTCTTTCCAAAAAAATGAACAAAGAAATTTCTTCTAAAGAGAACCATGAAGAAATTATGTTGGATCATCTCGAGTAACCAGAATCTCTTTGCGAAGAAAAAAAAGTCCTCGAAGAGATATTTTTGCAGATGGTCTAAGACATATATGGCATAAGTAGCTTCAGCCACTCGCCGACTCGGACACACTATTTAGCCACTATTTACATATTTTTATTATTCATCTATATTCCTATCTTTTCTAAAGAAAATAACCACTATTTACATCTTTTTATTATTCATTTACATTCTTCTCTTTTCCAAAGCCCTATTTGATTTGTTGTTTTGGCTGGTTTGAAAATTTTGTTATTTTTGCAGTGATCATTCGGTGTAACATTTTTTAAAATATTTTTTCGACACTTTGTGAGATTGATCTAAAAAATATTTAATAGTTTTCAATGTTTTCATGCCTCTTTTTAGGGGTCCTCCACTTTTTCAAGCGCAACAGCGAATGACTAAAGCCTGTTTGATTTGCAGTTTAGTTTTATTTGGTTGGTTGAGCATAAAGTTAAGGACTTTTTTTAAAAAGAGCCAATGAAAGGCTAAATTTTTTTTTGAGATATTAAAAACACAAAGTCAAAAAAATATTACAAAATGTTGCACTGAATGGTTTGTAACAATGGCAAATTTTAACTCAACCGAACCAAACTGTGAAACTGTGAATAAAAGAGGACTCTATTTTATTTTCTAAAGTCCCACAGGACATGTCTTAAGATGCGTCCAATGCTAGCCAAAAAAAACTAGCACAAACTCAAATTTCACTATTGATATACTTAAATTCACCATTCACATTTAAATTTACTGTTCACATCCCAAAATTTAGGGCTGGGATAGCATTGGCCATACTGCTGGTACATTCATCGCCAAATTAAATGCCAAAACACAAAGACAGTACCCCATTCAGTAGCTACTAGCTACTAGATAGTTTCTCAAATTCTCCAATTTTCCCTTTTTATATATGTTGGGTTAATCCTGATCAGGTCAAGCTCGATCTGGTCAGCTCTGATGCAGTCAAATGCCGCAGGAAGCGGAGGCAGGAGGTGGACGTTGCTGGTGCGCGTAGTGCCGGCAATTGCGTGTGCGCGCGCATCTGTATCAGTAGGAAGTTGTCTTTTTCAGTTAGAAGCAGCGGGCAATGTGGATTGTGGGATGGCACGTTCCGAGCTCAAGTCTCTTATATAAGTATGGTAGATTCCATTTTGTAAGGCTGTTGCTTATTCTATGAATGAGAAAAACACCGAAAATCGCCCCAAAAGGAATGCTCTGTTCCTCTGTTTTCCTCTCTGAAATTTGTTGGTTTTGCTACAGTGCCGTCTGGCACAATTTAGAGCTGTGCTGAAACCTTCAATATATAGCTCTAGCAAATCTTGACCATATGTCACATGCGCGTATATGTACTCACATGAACTGTACTACTTCCATAACAAAAACACACCTCATACAATCATTTGGCGGGTCACGTACGTACAACCAGCTTGCAAACCCTCGTAAACATCTCGCAAGAATAAGCATGGTATTCATGTAGCTAGCTAGTTGGCAGTTGGGCAGACAATCTCATGAAATGTTGAACCTGACGGCTTCTCAAGTCCCCATACAAATTGATCATGAAGTTTGTAGTACTTCGTGTGCTGCTATAATAGATACAGATCGATGACAACAATTTTAAGGAAATTAACATGCAAGCTTCAGATAAGTGAGATTGCCAACCAGAACAAAGGGTACTTCCAAAAAACTTCTTGCGATACTTACTCATGCATGCAGGCCAATAACTTCATTGAGCATGTTTTGTGCGGCTTTTCTGCCAACATACTTCTGTATGCTCAAATTTACCTGAAATTCTTTAGAAACATTGAAAATGGCATCAACATACATGTAAAAGAATTGATAGTGTATATGTTCAAATCAATCACATCTGACACTTTCTAATTAGGTATATGTTCAAATCAATCACATTTGACACTTTCTAATTAGGTATAATATTCCAGGTCCAACTAATATATCCTGTCCTTGTATTGTATTAGGGGGGAGAAACACAAATCCCAAATTGGATCCAACGGCTCCACATGTATATGTAACCATGTACGTATGAAAAAACCACCCTCATTGCATTATGACAACTGCTAGACCATTGAACATGATTGCAGGTCCTCTCATGTGCTACTGATTAATGTCGCACTTAGAAGATTGCAGTCAAACAGCAGCAGCAGCACGCCATATTTTCTATAATGAATATGTTTGCAATCCAACCATTTACATCATGAAAATTTTCAATCAGGTTTGTTTATAGTTATAGATTGTGTTGTGTGCATTAATTATCACTAGTACAATGCCTGTGTCTTTCTACGGAATTTTAAGGGAAGAAAAGAAAACATAAATTGTAGCAACATATTAACTTACAAAGAGTAATAGTACATTGCCCGTATGTTGCAATGAAACTACAAAGGGATAAAAGAAAAACATGACTCAAAACAATATATGGATCTAGGTGGTTGTCTAGACTCTCGATGGAGTATAGAAAAAAAAAGAACACAACATAGTTCTAAACTATTGAAGAAAAAGATTTAATATGCACTAAAACACTTGGTCTAAATGAATCTAAAGTAAGAAAAGTAGACGCATGATAGATGCATGAATACACGGTGAGACCAATAAGGTACCATTAGTTTGGTTCCTTTAAGAACATACGAATGCATGCTAACACATCATCAGTACCAATGACAAGGTACCATTGGTTCTGTTCATGACCAACTATGCTTCTAGAAAACACAATGATCAGAACAAGCCACACCGATAGACTTGCTGCTTCCTATTGGCCTTTGCAGCAAACAAATGAGCCACAATTGTTCAAAAGAAAGCAATACCAGCAACCATGACCTTGGCACAAGTTAGCTCAAGAAGAAAATTAGCAATCAACGAGGCTTCTAAATCAAAGCGAAGTCCACTCATTGCCACGTGGTATCTTATATTGTTGTGCAAGTTAACATAGACAAAAGAAATTCAGCTAGATGTAAATGGTTAATCTTCAACCAATACCATCTTAGTTCTGTTGTTCATGGTATTGGAAAATATTCAGGAGGTACCAACATCTCCGGCAAGCCTCACTTTGGTCAATGATATGACATCATGCATTGGAGTAACATGATATAATCATCCTTAAGTTAAAGTATTCTAAGTCAAAATTTTTATTTGTAATCACTTCTAACAAAGCAAGGAGCCAAGAATCTAAAAACTAACATCACTTTTGACAAAACTAAGAGAACGACTACCTTCCCTACCTTTGAAATAAGCCTACTGAATACATCATTCTGAAAAAGACCGACAATTAATAGAATAACAACATGGTCTATTTCAGAATATATAATTTTCCACCGCTTTTCCATTACCAGATCTATCAGTTCTCTCCTCTTCATGAAAATCTAGTATGACCTGTGTTTGTGAGATGTGAAAATGAACAATAAGACATCCATAGTGTTAGATAAGTCCTGTGCATGCATTTTCAGTTTCAGAGTCAGTAATTGTTGTCAGTTTTCCCTTTTTTACTGCTGGTTCAGTTTCAGTCTTTATTTGGTCAGTTGCACATTGCTGATTAATAGGATCATGCAAGTGCAGATAGTGGTTGTTTATGGCCACGATCAGGAGTTATGGGATAAGTTAACTCAAGAAGAAAATTAGCAATCAACGAGACTTCTAAATCAAAGCGAAGTCCACTCCGTAATAACTTCGTATAGCATACATTATACGAAGTTATCCAGAGTTAGTGGATCATCGAGGGAGGAGAGGTCGACCACGGGTAGATCCAGAAAATCCCAATTGAAGGACCGGGTAGCGGTGGAGCAGATTCCCGGGGCATCTTCACTGAAGATGGAGTTGAAATGGTGAAATAGGGTTGCGGCTTTATTATTGATGTTCGTGTGCAGACCAATGGGGCTTTGGAGGGAGTGGATGCAATTTCTCCGGCACCTGCCATTCGCCCGCAAATGGAAGTATTTGGTGTTTGCGTCACCAAGTTTGAGCCAGGTTAGGTGAGAATGTTGCTTCCACATAATCTTCTCGATAACACTAAGCCCCAAAAAACGTGCTTTGAGTTTGTGACAAAGGGGGATCTCCTCGGGCGAGAGGGCCTGCGATTCCGTGGCTACGTCCAAGAGGCGGATGACATTGGAAGCAACAGAGAGTTAGAGTTTAATGTCACCGATACGGGAGTGACTCCAGGAGCGAAGCGCTGAGGCAGTGTGAGATAGTTTGGATTTCAAGCGAAGCAGTGGGTGGGAGGGCATGTTCAGGGGGTCCTCGCACCAGGCTTGTTGGGCCACTTCGAGGAATCCCGGAATCTTGAGCCAGTAGTTTTCAAAGCGAAAACGCTTATGCGGACAGGGTAGCCTTTCTGCGGTGAGGAGGAGAGGGCAGTGGTCCGAGGTGGTGGAGGAGCGGTAATCGAGGGGAAGAGCAATTCCCAATCAGCATTGGCGAAGGCCCGGTCTAGTCTGACTAGAGTCGGGCTAGACTGCTCATTACTCCAGGTGAAGGGGCGACCCGAAAGGTGAATCTCCCGGAGGAAGCAACCGTCCAGTATGGAACGGAAGCGTGCCATGAGACGCCTGTTGAGATGAGGTTGTTTTTGTCGGAAGCCTTGTAAATCAGGTTGAAATCACCGAGAATTAGCTAAGGGCCGACGAAGTGGGAGGCCACGTCCTGCATCTCTCGAAGAAAGGACTCTTTGTCGGGGTCGGCGGAGGGCCCATAAACATTGGATATGATCCAGTTGGGCTGCCCGTCGATGGCCGAGACCCGAGCGGAGACGAAGTGTTGGAGGATCAACGGGTCGGAGAGCCACACATGAGAATCATCCCAGAAGAGGAGTAGGCTTCCTATGGTGCCGGTGGCCGATAACTGTAACAAACCCCGGAGTCTGTGCCCGCAAACTTCCATAAGTAATTGGCTGTCTGGGTTGGATAGCTTGGACTCTTGTATCGCAAGGATTGTTGGATTGTGGGATTGAATGAGGGAGGAGACGATGTTGCGTTTGGCCGCGGAGTTTAGGCTGCGAACATTCCAGCAGAGGATCTTTATGGGGGCAAACACATAGAACACCAAAGGAGGATCTGTTTGCTGAGAGGGGCTGAAAGCCCCTCGAGGGGGAGATCCACGGACCAGAGCCACGCGCAGGTGGCAGGAAAGAAAAGGGCGACCTAGGCCCATGCAGGGGAAGGTTAAGCCCGGACACATCGCGCGTAGGCGATTCTAAGGGCGACGCGCAGGTGGCGACAAGCAAGCTAAGACTACAAGACCGCACGCAGGCGGTTGAAACAAGCCCACACGCAGGCGGGGGCACAGATACAAGCTCGCCCAAAAGTGAACGAAGTTGAGGGGTGACTAATCATTGAAAAGGGAGAAACACTATGAGGCGCGGCCCAGGGGAGGCACTAGGCGATGGGAGCGCACTCCTCCACCCCGTCAGGTCTAAGGTCCGAGAGGTCAACCCTAGGACGCGCAAGTCCACAGAGGTTGAACACGGCAGAGAAGACGACGCTGTCTAGCGGGGTGTCGGAAAATAGCGCCTGAAGCTGCACAGCAAAGTCGTCAACAGAAGAGGAGATCCCAAGACGACGAGCTAGTAGGCCCTGCGCCTTGCGGATGGCAGGAATGGTGGAGGAACCAACAGGAGCGAGAGAGGGGCGCGTGGAGGTGAGCTTGGAGCCGCGCCGAATGACAGGCACCTGCCTAGGACGAGGGCGCCTAGGCTGGGGAGAGGAAATCAGTGGAGCGGATAGGATGACCGTGGCCTTGGCTAGGATGACCGTGGCCTTGGCTAGGAGGGCCCGGGCGGCACAAGGCGACAGTGGGGTGGAGAGTAGGGCCTCGAAGGCCATTGGATCAAAATCTGTATGGGACGGGAGGCTTGGTAGCATGGCTTGGTCAAGAAAAAGGAACTCTGTGCCAGCAAAACGTTCTGCTGGATCACTTGGGCCAAAAGTGGCCGCAAGTGGCTCAGCCTGGGCCGAAACGGGCTAAGCACTGGGGCTAGATGGTCGGCTAGCCGACGTGACGAAGACCGGCCCAAGCGCAGCGGACTGGCCCAGGCTGTGGCGACGGTGGAGTCGGCGTGGCCAGTAACGTAGGCGCTAGTGAGCGGGGGGGGTTGACCGGGCGAGGATGGAGTTTGAAACTCCATGCCCCGAGGTCGCACCCGGTGATGCAGCCAAGGCCTGGCAAGTAGTCAGCAGCAGCTGGGGAGTCACGGGAGCTGGCTCCCGTGTGGAAGCCGAGGCAACTCCCGCACCGGCCAGTCAGCCGCAGCCGTGGCTGGGAGGGGAGCCGCGACGACGGTGCGGGGCCACGCTGCCGGAGACGGGAGGCGACCTCCGGCGCAGGGATCTGGTGCGGGAACGCCGGTGCAAGCGGGCGGGCAGGGACAAGCAGCGAAGAAGGCCGTGACGATGAGGGGAACGGTTTCAAGATTGTCTGAACCCCACCCCTGTGGAAGAAGACCGCGGAGAGCTTCGAGAGTGGCATCCTAACGGCTCCTTGCCAAGGCAATGATGCCTGCGAGGCCCCCCATCTTGGGCGGCGCGCCGTTGTTGCCACTGCCATCCTTACGGCCGCACGGCGCGAAGAGGGACCGGCAGGCTGGCGGTGGATCGGTGGCGGGAGGAGGTGGCTGCGAGTCTGTCCATCCAAGGTGCCAAAGGTGAGGGGCCGAGGTGGGGAGGCCGCCTTCGACGCGAGAGGAGATGCCGGAGAAGTCCTCGACGAAGTCCACGTGTAGCAATAGGCGATGGACAGATGCGCGAGGCAGGCGTGGACAAGGTGCGTCAGCAAGGCGAGCAGGGCCATGGACCTCGCCGCGGCGCGCCTCCATGTACGGCGAGGGCTCGATGAGCTCAAGCTCGGTCTCCAGGGGAATGGAGGCTGGATCGCGGGTCTAGACCCATACCCTGAAGGAGGAGGTGTCCAGGCAAAGGCGGGTGGTCTCGTCAACAACATCGACGCGGCCGACGGAGGCGAAGATGCGGTCGACGACCTCGGAGGACCAAGCGTGCAAGGGGAGCCCCTTGATGAAGATGAGCACGCAGTAGCGGACGATCCCAGGGAGGCCCAAGGCGTGGGGGTCATTTGGAATGGCTTCGAGGTTGAAGTTGCGGCCATTCGCACGGAAGGACCGCCGGGAAGCAAGGCGAGCTTGCTCAGGCAGAGTGAAGCGGACTAGGTAGCGAAGGTGAGAAAGGTGGGTGGCGCAGATGTCGAACAGGGGAATGTCAATGTAGTGGCTGATTTAGCGAGCTACGAAGTCGGTGTCCTGGTGAGGGCCGCCGGTGATAGTGACGATAGCGGCGTGGCGGTGGAGAAGATCAGCATCCGAGCGCATGGCGGTGGAGATCTCGACAGATATGCGTGCGGAAGGCGGGTGGAGCGCGACGAATGGAGGGTGACTCTGGGGGGCCATTGTCGGCAGAGGCAATGAGGCAGGGGAGGGCGATGCAGGGGTGGCTCCAAGAGGACGCAAGGGGGCGCCGACGGCAGAACCTCGCCGCTTGGTCGGAGCGGCGACACAGGAGACACCGGACGGGGTCACGGCAGTCCACGGCGGCATGATCTCGGGCGAAGCACCGGAAACAGCGGCCTTTAAGGGCACGACCGACGATGCCGGCATAGGGTCTAGGCCGAGACGCCTTAACTCGCCCATCCAAGAGGGGGAAGCACGCGGGGACCGGCGCCGCCTCGAATCGACGCACTGCCAAGATGAAGTCGAGGGAGCCACCATGATGGAGCACAGAGCAGGCTGCTGCGTTGAAGCGGTGGCGCGGCCAGTAGCTGCAGAGCAGACGCCTGAAGGGGAAAGGTGAGTAATGGCGATGTGCTGGGAAGTAATGAAGGCGGGTGGAGGAGCTTTGACGATAGTAGCGTAGGAGCGGGCAACGCTGCCGGTGGTTGGTGAAGTTAAGGTGGAGTATTTGAGGTGGGGAGCACCGGAGGAAGAGGCATCGCCATGCCGCACCGGCAGCCAACAGTTCAAAGAAGAGGGTGGAGACATGGCTAGGACGCCGGGGGGTGAGGAAGGTGGGGAGCTGGTGGGCGCGCTGGCCGGAGTGGCCAGGGGCGGTGGGCGGGTGGCCGCACCGGCCGGAGTGGCCAGGTGCGGGGCTGCGGCGGCCGCCGCGGCGAGCTAGCCGGCACGGGCGTTGGGCGGAGCTCTCACGCTCTGTCGGTGAATGGCTCTGACACTGAAACTTTTGCTGATCTAATCTGATCATTTAATGAATATGTTTGCAATCCAACCATTTACGTCATGAAAATTTTCAATCAGGTTTGTTTACAGTTACAGAAATTGTGTTGTGTGCATTAATTATCACTAGTACAATGCCCGTGCCTTGCTACGGAATTTTAAGGGAAGAAAAGAAAACATAAATTGTAGCAACATATTAACTTACAAAGAGTAATAGTACATTGCCCGTATGTTGCAATGAAACTACAAAGGGATAAAAGAAAAACATGACTCAAAACAATATATGGATCTAGGTGGTTGTCTAGACTCTCGATGGAGTATAGAAAAAAAAAGAACACAACATAGTTCTAAACTATTGAAGAAAAAGATTTAATATGCACTAAAACACTTGGTCTAAATGAATCTAAAGTAAGAAAAGTAGACGCATGATAGATGCATGAATACACGGTGAGACCAATAAGGTACCATTAGTTTGGTTCCTTTAAGAACTTACGAATGCATGCTAACACATCATCAGTACCAATGACAAGGTACCATTGGTTCTGTTTATGACCAACTATGCTTCGAGAAAACACAATGATCAGAACAAGCAACACCGATAGACTTGCTGCTTCCTATTGGCCTTTGCAGCAAACAAATGAGCCACAATTGTTCAAAAGAAAGCAATACCAGCAACCATGACCTTGGCACAAGTTAACTCAAGAAGAAAATTAGCAATCAACGAGACTTCTAAATCAAAGCGAAGTCCACTCATTGCCACGTGGTATCTTATATTGTTGTGCAAGTTAACATAGACAAAAGAAATTCAGCTAGATGTAAATGGTTAATCTTCAACCAATACCATCTTAGTTCTGTTGTTCATGGTATTGGAAAATATTCAGGAGGTACCAACATCTCCGGCAAGCCTCACTTTGGTCAATGATATGACATCATGCATTGGAGTAACATGATATAATCATCCTTAAGTTAAAGTATTCTAAGTCAAAATTTTTATTTGTAATCACTTCTAACAAAGCAAGGAGCCAAGAATCTAAAAACTAACATCACTTTTGACAAAACTAAGAGAACGACTACCTTCCCTACCTTTGAAATAAGCCTACTGAATACATCATTCTGAAAAAGACCGACAATTAATAGAATAACAACATGGTCTATTTCAGAATATATAATTTTCCACCGCTTTTCCATTACCAGATCTATCAGTTCTCTCCTCTTCATGAAAATCTAGTATGACCTGTGTTTGTGAGATGTGAAAATGAACAATAAGACATCCATAGTGTTAGATAAGTCCTGTGCATGCATTTTCAGTTTCAGAGTCAGTAATTGTTGTCAGTTTTCCCTTTTTTACTGCTGGTTCAGTTTCAGTCTTTATTTGGTCAGTTGCACATTGCTGATTAATAGGATCATGCAAGTGCAGATAGTGGTTGTTTATGGCCACGATCAGGAGTTATGGGATTGTGGCTAAGTGGGTTTTATAATAGTCTATATATGCTAATAAAGAGATATGGAAAAGTTGCAGCTTTGCAGCCCAAAACTTACCTCTGTTCCAGAGTGATTCTAACATTTGGTATCAGACCTGAGTGAGAGCCCCTAGTGAGGTTCCCCACTGAGTGTCAGCCATGGAGGTTGGTGGTCGCGGTGCTGGTGGGCGAGGTGTCGGCGGCAGAGGCGACGGTGGCGCGGAAGGCGGCGGTGCCGCGGGTGGTCGCGGCGGCGGCGGTGGCAACGGCTCCAGGACGCCCCCACGGCGACGCGTGCCGTAGCCCTCACCCCCACCACGTCGTGGTAGGAACCACGATGGAGAGGCGCGCGAGGTCGTCATCGAGCGGGTGATGAAGGGAGCATCGAGCTCCATCAAGTACCTCATGCTCTTCCGCACCAACTACGTCGAGTGGGCGCTAGTGATGTGGGTGAATCTTTAGGCGCAAGGCCTGTGGGATGCAATCGACCTCGGCACCGACGACTTCCAAGATGATCGGATGGCGTTGTATTCTTCGCGCGGTGCCACCGGAGATGTTGGCGACGCTTGCTGTCAAGGACACGACAAAGGAGGCATGGGACACTATCAAGATCGTGCGGATGGGTGTTGACCTTGCCAATGGTAGGCCAATGCCCGGAAGCTCCGTCGTGACCTCGCCAACATTGAATTCAATGTTGGTGAGACCGTCGACTACTTCTCCATGAGGATCTCCGGCTTGGCCAACCACCTTCGAGCCCTTGGTGACGCGATCACGGATGCGGAGGTCGTCAATAAGTTCCTCCAAGTCATTCCGGAGCACTACACTCAAGTGGCAATCTCCATTGAGACGCTGCTTGATATCGGGGCGCTATCGGAGGAGGTGACCAAACGTCTCCGTGTGATGGAGCAGCGTTACCAATGCGCTTCCAACGGGGATGGCGTGGCGCAATTGGACTCCGATGGCAAGCTACTGCTCACGGACGAGCAGTGGCAAGCCTGGCAGCGAAAGAAGTTTGGCGACATCGGCAATTCAAGCAGCGCTCGCGGTGGCGGCAATGGCAGGATGAGCGGCTACTTCCAGCCGCAAATTGCTCGCGACCAGTGCGAGAACTGCGGGAAGCGTGAGCATTGGGCTCGCGAGTGCCGCAGCAAACCAAAGGAGCAAGCCAATGTTGCTCAAGGTGATGAAGAAGAGGAGGCTACTCTATTGATGGCTCAGGGGAGTCTGGCATCTTCGCCTGTCAGGGCTCCGCCAATAGCCATCGGCATCGCCATCATGGATGAGTGTGAGCTAACTCAATTCGAGCAGAAGGAGGAAGCAGAGGATATGGAGTGGGTGTTGGATACGGGCGCCACCAATCACATGATTGGCGTTCGTTCAGCCTTCACTGAGCTTGATGCAAGTGTCCATGTCTGCTTTGGTGATGGTTCATCGGTGCATATTGAAGGCCGAGGCACCATTCTGTTTGCCTGCAAGGGGGCAACACCGAGCTCTCACCGGTGTCTACTATATTCCAAGACTCACCACCAATATTCTCAGCCTTGGTCAGCTGGATGAGGTGGGAAACAAGGTGGAGATCAATGGAGGGGAGCTGCGCATTGTCAATTCATCAAAGAGTTTGCTTGCTAAGGTACAGCGTTCTCCAAATCGTCTGTACATTTTGAGGATCAAGGTGGCTAGACCTGTATGCCTAGCTGCAAGGGGGGTTTGAAGTGGCATGGCAGTGGCATGCGCGCTTTGGACATCTGAATTTTCTAGCCTTGCGCAAGCTTGCACAGCTGGAAATGTGAAGGGGCTGCCCAAGATCGATCACGTCAATCAGGTGTGTGATAGCTACCTTATTGGCAAACAAAAGCGCACACCATTCTCCAAGGAAGCCAAGTACAGAGCAACGATGAAGATGGAATTGGTTCATGGTGATCTTTGTGGCCCGATTATGCCAGCGACCCCCGCCGGTAACAGGTTCTTTCTTTTGCTTGTGGATGATATGACTAGATTCATGTGGATTGTGGAGCTCAAGGCCAAGGCAGATGCAGCAGCAAGGATTAAGCGAGTCCAGTGGCGTGCTAAGGTAGAAAGTGGATATCGTCTCAGGGCACTGCGCACTGATCGTGGTGGTGACTTCACCACGATCGAGTTTGGAGACTATTGTGCTGAGCAGGGAGTGGAGCACCATCTCACGGCGCCTTATTCTCCTCAGCAAAATGGCGTAGTGGAGAGGCGCAATCAATCATTGTCGGGGCTGCATGCAGCATGATGAAGGCGAAGGGTGTGCCAGTGCGGTTTTGGGAAGAAGTAAGGACCACAGCTGTTTTCCTTCAAAACAGATCTCCAACCAAGAAGCTGGAAGGGATGACACCATTCGAGGCGTGGCACGGTGTACCGCCGGCAGTGAGCTTCTTTCGCACTTTTGGTTGCATTGGATATGTCAAGAGCACCAAGCCACATTTGCACAAGTTGGAAGATCGCAGCAGGCCAATGGTGTTGTTAGGCTATGAGGCATATTCCAATGCCTATCGTCTATATGATCTGCTGCAGATCAAATGGTGGTGTCTAGAGATGTGGTATTTGATGAAGAAGCAAAGTGGGACTGGAGTGATGGAGGAACTGGTCATGGTGAAGAAGTGGAGCCTTTCATTGTGGAGTTTTGAACGACCTCAACCAAGGCGACGCCAGCTGGAGTGTCATCTCCTTCATCAGCTAGGGTGTCAAATCAAGTGTCACCAATGCCACTAGGTGGTTCTTCTCAGGGTTCACCGATGATTGAGCATGTGACACCACTGTCACAAGATTCAGGTCTGGATGCATATGCTGATGATGATGAGGTACCTAGGTATCGCACCTTTGACAATCTGTTGGGTCCAGCGGCTACACCAGGATTGGTGCCACGAGATTTGGCTGCTGAGGAGCTTCATGTGATTAGTGAAGATGAACCTGCCTCGGTTGAAGAAACACTGGGAAATCTGAATTGGCGAAGAGCAATGGAGGAGGAACTGCAATCCATTGTTGAAAATAGGACTTGGAGCTTTGCTGACCTTCCAGTAGGTCATCGAGCAATTGGATTAAAGTGGGTGTTCAAGGTGAAGAGAGATGAACATGGGGTTGTGGTGAAGCATAAGGCCAGACTTGTGGCCAAAGGCTATGTACAGAGACAAGGAGTTGACTTTGATGAAGTTTTTGCCCCTGTTACCAGATTGGAATCAGCGAGGCTTCTGTTAGCTATTGCTGCACACAATGCTTGGGAGGTCCATAACATGGATGTTAAGTAAGAATTTCTCAATGGTGAGCTTGAGAAGGAGTATGTGGTTCAACCTCTAGGATTTGAAGCCACAGAACATGCAGGAAAGGTGTTGCCTACACAAGGCGTTGTATGGACTTCGCCAAGCACCTTGCGCTTGGAATACAAAGCTGGATATCACTCTGGTTTCTCTTGGTTTTCATCAGAGTTATTGTGAGCATGGGGTGTATACACGGGGTGATGATCATAACCGGTTGATTGTGGGTGTCATGTTGACGATTTGATCATCAACAGAGGAAACAACAGTGGGATAACCAATTTCAAGGAGGAGATGAAGCTGCAGTTCAAGATGAGTGACCTTGGTGCCCTTCACTATTATCTGGACATTGAGGTTGTTCAAGAAGCTAGAGGCATCAAGCTTGGACAGATGGCTTGTGCTGAGAAATTGGTGGAGAAGGTTAGTTTGAAAGGTTGCAATCCCTGCCAAACTCCAAAGGAATTGAGGCTCAAGCTTAGTGAGGTCAGTTCTGCACCAATGGTTGATTGTTCTTTCTATAGAAGCTTGGTTGGGAGCCTGCGCTATTTGTTGTATACAAGACCAGATTTGGCTTATTCAGTTGGATATGTGAGTCGTTTCATGGAGCAACCTCATGAAGACCATCTCACGGTTGTTAAGCGCATCCTGCGTTATGTGGCTGGAACAATGGATTGGGGGGTGTTTTATGCTACTGGGAAGAAGGATGGTGAAGCACAACTGTTGGGCCTCAGCGATAGTTACATGGGGGGTGATATTGATGATAGAAAGAGTACATCTGGGATAATCTTCTTCAATGGCAACCCTATTACTTGGCAATCTAACAAGCAGAAAGTTGTGGCTTTATCTTCTTGTGAAGCTGAGTATATAGCTGCAGCATCTGCTGCATTGTCAAGCTGTGTGGTTCGCAAGACTCATAGCTGAGATGCTTGGAGTTGAGCCTAGCATTCCAATTACGAAGGTGGATAATAAATCAGCAATATCCTTGATGAAAAATCCAGTCCATCACGATAGAAGCAAGCACATTGATGTGAAATTCCATTATGGTGGTTCATAGGGACTGCCGAGCAGCTAGGAGAGATTCTCACCAAGCCTCTTGGGCGAATCAGATTCCATGAGCTATGCACCAAGATTGGTCTCTTTAATAAGTAATTTGCAACAGGACTTAGGGGGTGATTGTTAGATAAGTCCTGTGCATGCATTTTTCAGTTTCAGAGTCAGTAATTGTTGTCAGTTTTTCAATTTTTACTGCTGGTTCAGTTTCAGTCTTTATTTGGTCAGTTGCACATTGTTGATTAATAGGATCATGCAAGTGCAGGTAGTGGGTGTCTATGGCCACGATCAGGAGTTATGAAATTGTGGCTAAGTGGGTCTTGTAATAGTCTATATATGCTAATAAAGAGATATGGAAAAGCTGCCGCTTTGCAGCCCAAAACTTACCTCTGTTCCTGAGTGATTCTAACACATAGTTACTTCCACAAAGAGTGTTACGAATGTGTGAAAATAATTCAAGAATCAAAGTAATAGATAGAACTACATGCAGTTACCTTTAGTAGCTATATCCATATACGCAACAACACACATAACTACTACATGAGTAGGCTCGTAGTGCCTTCACCTTCGAGCATAATGTTCTGATGGTCTTTGTAGCATGCACAAGCGGTTCCAACTGGGCTAGAAAGTCCTAGTTAAGCAAAATATACGAAGTGCACACCAGGGAAAGAAATGTATGTTTAGACTCATGCATATCAAAATGTGTATTAAACACCATGACTGAGAGACAAGATTACCTGAAACAAATATATCTCTCATAAAAAATAGTTCCCCTTCTGCCTTCTTATTTCCCCTTCTTAAAAAATTCTACAATTTTTATCATCATTTAATAGCTTTCTATAAAGAGGAGAAAGAAATTTTAATAGGGAAAGAAATCATCATGATTTCTCTGAGTCTACAAAAATGCAGGGAACAAAAAAAATAGGTGGGAGAGAACCAGTTAGTCTGAGTGTTGAATCAGATTAAGCTGAGACTGCCACAGGCAATATAGCTACCAATGTTTCATGGGCGCTTGCCAAGCTCATGCCAACCTGAAATACACGAAAACAATATGGCTAACAAGATGAAAAACACAATATCCAGATTATTGAGATAATTGATTAGTCAATCATGAATTTCTTGCACTACTGACTACTCCCACATAGTCATATACTATCTCAGATGATTAGTGGCCACACAAACTCTAAAGCACAAAGCTGAACCAAGCCTCCAAGCTTCAGAGCACATGTACATGTACATGCATACAATTTAGTCCCTGTAAGTTTTAGTAAGAAAAACAAGCTTCATGATGCTCTAAGTAAAATGTCACAATGTCACATTCACATGTGAATATTGGAAAAAATAAAGGACTTTCAATCTATTTGGAAGGGATAAGGTTAAATAAAGCAGAGTTTAGGTATGAATTACAGGGCAACATGATTCACTCTCGGGTTAGATGAAGAATGGCGCTGAAAATAAGCATATATTGTTCAGGTGATTACCTTTGGTGCACGACTGTTGGGCAATAGATATGGAAACGGCACATATTCATATATAGATGCATTGTCTCTAATTTTTTTGGTTGATTTAGAGTAAACATGTGCATAAATAGTTCACCTCACATATGCCATATGTACTCTTTTATTTGATGAATAAGTGTGTTTTTTTTGTTGATCTAGAGTAAATAGTCATTAACACAATAAGAGAATAAGATAAAAACAATAGGAAACATTGTAATACCCACGGCTTGACATTTACAAGGCTCTCGGGCTGTCAGGCAATTCACGCTACCAGGTTACCACAGTGCCTTCTGCCACTCAGGTTCTCCAGTGCAGGGGCAGAGCTTGGGGGTAAGGGGGGTTAATTTTCATTCCAAAATGGCAAAATCTCGGGAAAAGACGCTACTTCTATTAGAAACAGTCGAATCAGCAAGTAAATGGACGTACTCCTAGAAGAATACACTCCTAGGACAATCCACGCAAGCTCCGTTAGGGCTTCCATAGCAGCAGAAGGAATCAGGCTGATAGACTATAATGAAAATGGACAGCAACAAAAGCAAATGCAAACAAGCCAATGGAATTGGAGATGCTCAGCATTTTATGATAGAAATAAGCATCATATGATCAAACATAGCAATATAGCTTAACAAGCTATTATTGCTAATATTCTGAGACTGAGTACTTGAGAGTATATGTGTGTGTGTGTGTGTGTGTGAATGCATATTTCAGGTAGTGAGAGGGACATTGCCTCCCACAAAACCCAATGGATGGAGAGAGAGAGAGAGAGAGAGAGAGAGAGAGAGAGAGAGAGAGAGAGGTAGCCCTTGTAAAGTACTCAGCTTACAAAGAGTCATCATAACAACCTCTAGTTCATGTGCTCATATACGTTTGCAGACATCACATATGTTGTGTTTAACACACTGGTTGCTTTCAAGTAGACACAAGAAATCAGATGAAGCAAATAAGAGAAAAAAATATTAATGCAAAGACATGGCACATCGTCATCATGAATTCATGATATATCCTACCATGGTATTAAAGTTGCTCAGGGATAAATATTATCCTCATAGTAGTATCAGGTTAACGAGAAGACCATCATTGCAACCATAAAAAATAGAACACATGACAAACAGAGGAAAAATAGCATAACATACTCAAGAAGAAACAAAACAAATACGTACAGTAATAGAAAAGTAAATGAAAATGTGAAACTGGAGGTGTTCAGAATGTTACGATACAAATAAATATTATATCAACATGAAACATAGCAATATCACTTAACAAGCTGATATGGCCACAATTTTGACTCTAAGTACTTGGAGAGTATATATGTATGCATGCATGGATGTGTGAGGCAGTGAGTTATACATCACCTCCCACAGAAGCCAATTGATGGAGAAAGGGAGAGACACGTCCTTGTGAGAGTACTCAGATTACAAAAGAGTCATCACAGGAAACTCCAGTTCTAGTGTGCAGATGTGTGCACACAGTATTTAGCAGATTTGCTGCTTTCACGCAGACTGGGAAGTCAAATGAAAAAATAGCAGTGTATCCTAAAAAGATTTTTGGAAAAAAATACAGGTGAGGGATCACTTCGGTCAGCTAGCTCAACTTTTCAAACACAGAAGGTGGGATACTTACATTGACGATACAGATAAAGAAAATTGTGCTTAGATGAAATGAAAAGATATTACATTTCCAACAAATCAACTCAAAAGATTCAAGTATGGGGTACCTTGGTTGTGAAGTTATCTAGTATCAGGTGGGGGTAAGCTTCTGACATTTGGGCTCACTTCGGTAAGCTAGCTCAATTTTTCAAACACAGAAGGTGGGGTACTTACACTGACGATACAAATAAAGAAAATTGTGCTTAAATGAAATGAAAATATACTACATTTCCAACAAATCAACTCAAAAGATTAAAGTATGGGGTACCTTGGGGGTAAGCTTCTGACATTTTCCCCATAGCCTTCCTATCTTTGATATCATGACGTGTAACCTTTCCAAAAATGAAACTTCAGTCTGACCTCCCATATAGTGTGCATAGCATCAGCTCAGGATTTATTAAACAGACAGGTACACTCACCACATTGAGCAACCCAAAGTATGCAGTTGAGCCGAATGGTAGATGGCAGATAATCAAACCATCGGGCTAACCACGGTGTTCATGCACCAAAATAAGATCAATGATATCATGCGAGTGGCAGGACTCGACAATTTCTGATATCACCTGCAAAAAGGAAATCATAGATCAGTATGGAGCACTTGAGCTAGGCTCACCGAATCTAGACAAGTGAAAGCAAATGCTTTCGTTACGGCATGTTTATACATTCTAAACACCCAAACATTGTACACAGATATTGACCAATGATCATCTATCTGACAACATAAGCAAATAAATTGATTCATCAAGCATTGTTGTATTATACCTAACCACCACGGTTCATCCTCTGTGAGTTGGGAAACACCACTTTCAGCTCCTACAAAAATGCAAAAGAAAGATCGGGTAGCTTAGCTCGATGCAAATCACCATTTCCACTAGCAGAAAAATATGTCAAGTCGCAGTGAAAGAAAAAAAACACACCTTTACAAACTGAGTCAGGGGCGCGCTCGGGTTGCGAGATGTGGTCAAGAGGATCTCGCCGGAGCGTCATCCCAGAGATATCCATCAGCGGGGCGGCGGCGGTGCCAGTGCGGCCCATCCGTAGGGCGTGGCTGAGGATCCCGGCCGCCATGCTGCAGGAGACGACACCAGAGCTCACCGAGGAAGGTACACTCACCACACTGAGCAACCCAAAGTATGCAGTTGGGTCGAATGGTACATGGCAGATAATCAAACCATCTGGCTGACCACGGTGTTCATGCACCAAAATAAGATCAGTGATATCATGCGAGCGGCAGGACTTGACAATTTATGATATCACCTGCAAAAAGGAAATCATAAATCAGTAAGGAGCACTTGAGCTAGGCTCACCGAAGCTAGACAAGTGAAAGCAAATGCTTTTGTTACGGCATGTTTATACATTCTAAACACCCAAACAATGTACACAGATATTGACCAATGCCCATCTATCTGATAACATAAGCAAATAAATTGATTCATTAAGCATTGATGTATTATACCTAATTAAACACCACGGTTCATCCTCTGTGATTTGGGAAACACCACTTTCAGCTCCTACAAAAATGCAAAAGAAAGTTCGGGTAGCTTAGCTCGATGCAAATCACCATTTCCACCAGCAGAAAAATATGTCAAGTTGCAGTGAAAGAAAAACACACACCTTTACAAATTGAGTCAGGGGCGCGCTCGGGTTGCGAGATGTGGTCAAGAGGATCTCGCCGAAGCGTCTTCCCAGAGATATCCATCGGCGGGGCGGCGGCGACGCCCGCGCGGCCCATCCGTAGGGCGTGGCTAAGGATCCCGGCCGCCGTAATGCAGGAGACGACGCCGGAGCTCACCGAGGAAGGGAATGATGTTGTGCGTCGGCGTTGTCCTCTATGACACTGCCAAGCGGGGCTTCTCCGCGTGCTCCGCCGGCGTTCTTTTCTTTTTATTTTTTAGTCAATCGACCGATATAGGTGGTGGAGAAAAAGCACCCGTTGGTCAACCGGAGCAGGGGGCGAAGTTGGCACGGGCTAGCTGGCAGACGAGAGCACCCGTTGGTCAACCAAGGCGGTGGCCGGGGCCGGCGCCGACTGGATGGTGGCAAGGAGCACAAGTTGGTCAACACGAGCAGTGGGTCGATGAGGGACGCCGACCGAGAGTCGCCGCCTTTGCAGCCGCCGTGGGAGAAAGAGGGGTGGGAATGGGAGAGACGTGAGGGCGAGCGACGTGAGGGCGACGCAGGTAGGATGCGTCTGCTTGCCCTAGAGGTGCGCATCAGAGGTAGAGGAGAGAGTTCCTGGCGGTGATACTCGCCGGAGGGAGGCGGAGCGGCGACGCTGTAGGTGGCAGCGGATCCAGTGGAGGCGCGAGGACGGGGGCGTAGTAAGCTCGGTTTTTTAGGGTAAGAGACGTAGCGTAGGGGCCGATGGCTAAGCCGAGGAGAACTCACCCAGGAGGAGGGAGCCATCCCGAATGAGGGGGCCGTTGTCGCCAAGTCGCCGATTGACACGCCGTCGTGGTGGTGGTGGAGGGGAACCATGCCACCGGCTTGAAAGGGATCCGCGTCATTGTCGTCGCCGTGAAGGGGAGGTTCACGGCGGGGAGGGGCAGAGTCTGGGTCTGAGGGGAGTCGTCGGCAACGGCGCTTTTACGGTGGTAGAGGGGATCCGCGCAGGAGTGGGATCATGGGCTGGGGGACTGGGGCCCCAGGTGGGACCCCTAGGGTAGCTGGTGGTGGTGGGACTGCAGTTCGGATCGGACGGAGCAGAAAAGACAACACCATATGGATGGTTCAGATCTCAAGTTGACTGTACCACCACCGTGACCATAAGCCGCTTCATAATAGTAGAGGTACACATACATACATACAGGTAACAAAACCCCAAAAACAAATAGTTTCATTAGATCATGCACAATTTGTAACGTCAAAAAAAATCTTGGTTAGTGATGAGGACATCATTGACGCGGTTGCCTAAGTCGAGACGACGTCGAATTCGCTGTCGAGTCCGGTTCTGACTTCCATGACCAGTACACCTTCAAACGGACACCCAGATCACATACGACGTCCAAATGAGGAAAATAAGGACTCTACAGAAAGCTTACGAGATAAGCTTTCCAACGGATCCGACCAAGCTTTCAAATTCAATCCAAGTCAATGGGAATCACGAAAACAAGCTGACAGACAGAAACTTTCCGACGCTGCGTCACCGTATTTTTTGGCCCAAAGCCCGTGTACCCCTGGAGTTAGAGTTGAGCACGCGTGGGCACCTGTTTGGACGCCCCTCCTCTGGCCGCCGCCATATATAAGTTCCTCGCCGTGCTTCGTCTTAGTTGGCGCCCAGCCCTAGCCATGTGCCGACGCCGACGGGGACCCCGCGGGGATTAATTCCCCGTGCGGGGACGGGGATGGGTAAAATATTTGCCCCGTTGCATTTCGCGGGGACGGGGACGGGGATTTTTCTCCCCCGCGGGGACGGGGATGGCGACGCATTCCCCGACGGTGAATTCCCCGTTGCCATCTCTAGTCCTGGAGGAAGGGGCCGCCGTCGCCAGGTCACCGATTGACACGCCGTGGTCATCATCGTGGAGGGCAACCATGCCACCGGCTTTCCGCGTCGTTGCCGTCGCCGTGAAGGGGCCTCGCGCCACCGCCGCACTCAGATCTGGCCACCGCTGTAGGAAAAGCAAAGGTTCAGGGCGGCGAGGGGGCAAAGTCTGGGCCGGAGGGGACTCGTCGGCAACGGCGCATTTGCGGTGGTAGAGGGGATCCGCGCAGGAGTGGGATCATGGGCTGGGGGACTGGGGCCCCAGGTGGGACCCCTAGGGTAGCTGGTGGTGGTGGGACTGCAGTTCGGATCGGACGGAGCAGAAAAGACAACACCATATGGATGGTTTAGATCTCAAGTTGACAGTACCACCACCGTGACCATAAGACGCTTTATAATAGTAGAGATATACATATATACAAGTCGATACTTCTATAACAAAACCCCAAAAACAAATAGTTTCATTAGATCATGCACAATTTGTAACGTCAAAAAATATCTTGGTTAGTAACAAAATTAATTGGTGATAGACATACTCCTAAATAATTAATTAAAAGAATAGAATAGAGCAGATGTTTCTAGTTGTTACATAAGTTCACCTAGATGCATGGCAAAGGTAAACAAATTGATCCATTACGTGTCTCAATAAAATTTTAATTAAATGTCATATTTTACATATCTTAAACAATAATAATGATTCAGTGTCATAAAAATAATATGACAGCAAATCTTCCCCCAACAATCAAGTAACCAACATTCACACACACACACACACGCACGCACGCACGCATGTATGTGGACAGAAATGTCAACAAAATCAAGCATAGCAAATTCATACATACTAGCTAGCCAGGAAACAGGATCTCCTAACTAGTCCACTACACTGTAATGTTTCAAGAAGGGCAACCACGTTCCTATATATGTGGGTTGATAAAACCATGCTAAGAAATGCCCGTTATTTGTATCGCATATTGTAAAGCACCTAATTGATAATATAGTGATGTAAATATACTGGCCAAACACCATAAGTAAATGAAAGTCAGCATGTCTAAGAAAGGATGCTTGAGAAATTTTCTCTCTATCAATTTCAAGAACATATATAACTAACACAAAGATCATTCAAGATTTCATCATATATGTTAGAATAGCTATTTGTATAGAACCTCTCTGCTATTGTATAGTTCTATAGGGTCCTGTTTGCATTTTTTCCTTCTCTCCTATATATGTATATTCAGCCCATTTTGGGCCCATTCAATTTGAGCAGCTCATTTCCATCGCTTCTAACATGGTATCATTACTAGGGTTAGGGTTTCCCCACCCCCCACCCCCCAGCCGATATCACTTGGCTTCGTTGGCTTCTTGGTGATCTTGGAGTTTCTGTCACCGCTCCGACAGTTGTGTGCTCCGACAGCACTGGCGCCATTAGCATTGCTCGTGATCCTGTGAAGCATGAGCTCACCAAGCAAATTGGCGTTGCAGCTCACTATGTTCGCTGTCAAGTGCAAAACCAAGTGATTACCCTTCAGTATGTGACTTTGACTCTTCAGCTTGCTGACTTCTTCACCAAGGTTCAGACTAGATCACACCATGATTTACACATTTCCAAACTCAATGTTGTTGATCCACCATGAGTTTGAGGGGGGTGTTAGAATAGCTATTTGTATAAGACCTCTCTGCTATTGTATAGTTCTATAGGGTCCTGTTTGCATTTTTTTCCTTCTCTCCTGTACATGTATATTCAGCCCATTTTGGGCCCATTCAATTTGAGCAGCTCATTTCCATCTCTTCTAACAATATATATGATATGGCTGCTCGGGATGGCAGTGACGATACGCCCTCGTCCCCGGCCGATGACCGGAGAAGGAGCTAGATGAACTCGCCGTCGCAGCCGAGATGGCTGCCGCCGGCAAGGTCTAAGGTAACTTGGCTATAACGGAGCCACCGACCGGTTTTCATCGGCGCACCTGAGACTGTTTTTGGTGGCAACAAAACGTGCCAATTTTCTCCTGCTATCTTCCCTTTTATTCCTCTCCATCAATTGCTAACACACTCCTAACAAAGTGGATCTGATCCACACACACACTCCCTAACAACCAAAAAGCAAGCTAACCAACCGATCAGCTAATAGCCGATCTACTAACTTAGGAAAAACAAAAACTAATTAACCAGCGGCTAGCGGCTGTGGCTTAGCCCTGCGACAATAGACACGGTCCAAACCTCCAGCCGCAACAATACTCCCCCCTGGGCAACAAGCTTGCCCTCAAGCTTGAATTCAGGATATGACCGACGTAGCACCACTGCATCCACCCAAGTTGCTTCATCCACTGGCTCACCCTCCCACTGCACCAAAAACTGACGATGACCCTTGAGGAAGCGTTCAGCCAAGAGTTGGTATGGCATCACCCGGGCTGGCGAAGCTGGAGCCGACACACCCTCTAGAAGCGATGGGGCCGTGGCTGGGGGCGTCCCTTTGAAAGCCTTCAAGAGTGAGACATGAAAGACATTGTGAATACGGGCAGATGAGGGCAGATCAAGGCGGTATGCCACTTCTCCCACACGAGCTACAATCTGGTAAGGGCCGAAGAAGAGTGGAGATAGCTTGTGATGACCCGACAGACGCAAGGACAGCTGACGGTGGGGCTGCAGACGAAGCCAAACCCAAGAGTGGACTGGATAAGAGACCTCCCGTCATCGAGCATCGTGCAATTGTTTCATTCTGTTTTGAGCAGTAACAAGATGGTGGTGTGCTTGTTCAACCAAGGCGTCTCGGTCCACCAACTGACAATCCACCGTGTCAATGGATGTAGCTCCTTGGGAATAAGGCACAAGGCTAGGTGGTGGCCGTCCATAAACCAACTCAAAGGGTGACATGCGGAGGCCAGAGTGGTACGAAGTGTTGTAGCAAAACTCCACCCATGGTAACCACTTCACCCATGAGGAAGGGTTGTCGGTGGCGAGGCAACGGAGATACATCTCAAGTGTACGGTTGACCACCTCTGTTTGCCCATCTGTCTGAGGGTGGTTGGCCGATGACATGAGCAGGTTGGTACCATAACGCTTCAAAAGATCTTGCCAGAAGGCACTGGTGAAGACATGATCATGGTCGGAGACAATCGACTCAGGGACTCCATGAAGACGCACTACCAGGTCGAAGAACACATCCGCTACCACCGAGGCTGAGGAAGGTCCCTTGAGTGCAATGAAATGGCCATACTTGGATAGGCGATCGACCACCACTAGGAGGCCTGTCATACCATGAGACTTGGGCAGACCCACCACGAAATCCATTGAGATGTCCGCCCAAATATGTTGTGGCACTGCAAGCGGTTGGAGGAGGCCTGCTGGGGACTGTGTGCTGGCCTTGTATTGTTGACAAACCATGCACTCCGCGATGTACCTCTCAACTGATTGACGTTGTCCGTCCCAGATGAAGTGTTGCTGTACTCGATGCAATGTCTTGTGGACACCCTCATGTGTTAGGTCATGGTAGGCAGCAACTATCCGGCGCCCAAGGCTAGACGACGTGGGCACCACCATGCGACCAGATCGGAAAAGGAGCCCATCCGTTGCTGTTTCGACCTTATTTGCAATAGCAGTCCCTTCCAGTAACTTAGCACATCCCTGTTGGATCTCCGGATGCTTCCTGAGCTCAGTCCTCCATGAGGGAACCAGCTGGTGTTGACAAGGCTGCACAAGAAGCCACTGGATCAAAGGCCCGGGAGAGCGCATCTGCCGCCCTGTTCGCGCGCCCCGGCTTGTATTCCACCACAAAATCAAACCCCATCAATTTGCTGAGCCAGTGTTGTTGCGGAGGCGTGATAAGGGCCTGCTCGAGTAGATACTTGAGGCTTGCATGATCGGTGCGCACCACAAAGGGTCGTCCCCATAGATATGGCCTCCAATGTCGGATCGCCTTGGAGAGCCCGATAAGCTCTCGCTCATAGGCCGCTAGACGTGTATGGCGATCGGCCAAACGCGTGCTGTAGATGGCGATCGGGTGCTCATTCTACTGCAGCACCATCCCAACTCCCATACTGGACGTGTCGCACTCCACGACAAAAGTGAGGTTGAAGTCAGGCAGACTTAAGACCGGTGACGATTGCAGCGCCCCCTTGAGTGCCTGGAATGACTGCTCCTCCTTGTCAGTCCACTTGAAAGCTTGATGACGAAGTAAATTGGTCAGAGGCTCTGCAAGGGTCGCATACTGCCGAATGAAACGGCAGTAATACCTGGTCAATCCCAAGAAGCTACGCACAGCCGTGGGTGAAGATGGTGTCGGCCAAGTTGTTATGGCCTGAACCTTCCTGGGGTTGGCAGCCACATCCCTCCTGGAGATGATGTGACCTAAGTACCCCACCTCCTCCTGTGCAAAGGCACACTTGGTGCGCTTCAAATAAAGGCTATGGAGTCGGAGACGTTCCAGGACCAGTTGAATGTGATGCAGACGCTCCTCGGGGGTGGAACTATAGATCAATATGTCATCGAAGAATACCAATACAAATTTCCTTAAGAAATCCGTCAATACCTCATTCATCAATGCCTGGAAGGTGGATGGTGCATTGCATAACCCAAAAGCCATTACTAGCGACTCATAGTGCCCATGATGAGTTCGGAAAGCCATCTTTTCAATATCTTCTTCTCGCATTCTGACTTGGTGGTATCCCGAACAGAGATCGAGCTTGGAGAAAACCCGAGCACCATGCAACTCATCAAGAAGTTCTTCCACCACAGGAATTGGGAACTTGTCCTTCACCGCCCTGTCATTTAAGGCCCGATAATACACACAAAGCCGCCAGGAGCCGTCCTCCTTCTTCACTAAAAGCACTGGTGATGAAAAGGGGGATCAGCTAGGGCGAATAAATCCCTGTTCCAGCATTTGGGCGCACTGCCGCTCGATCTCATCTTTTTGCCAGTAAGGGTAGCGATAAGGTCTCACTACCACCGGGTCAGTCCCTTCTTTGAGGCAAATACGGTGGTCACAATGCCGCGACGGAGGAAGCTCCCGAGGTTCCTGGAATAGATTGTTAAAAGACCCAAGGAGGGTTTCTAACTCACTGTTGCTCACCTCTAGCTGCAGTACTCGTGCCTTGGCCGAACTTTCATCCACTCCTCACAGGAAGAGGGCACCCTCGCCCCTACCGATCATCACACTCATGGACTCAAAGTTCCAAGTGACATCCCCAAGGGGTCGGAGCCATTGAACCCCAAGCACTGCATCGAACCCATCCAACGGAATCACCATGAAAGGGGCATTGAAGACATGGCCATCAATGGAGAACTCCACATTCACCCAACCTAAGCAGGGAAAATTAGCACCATTGGCCACGCGGACCTGCTGCGCCGAACTGGCCTCCTGCTGGACTACAATCCGACTGGCCGCAAACGCACTGAAAAAGTTGTGCGTACTGCTCGTGTCCAGCAAAGTGTGGGGAGCATGTCCTGCCAGGTGCATGGTGACTTGCATAGTGGAATTCTTTGTGGGGCCTTGTATCGCCATGGCCAACAAAGCGGGAGCTGGTGCCTCCATATCCTCCCCTGGTTGTTCTTCCTCAGAATCCTCTTCATTCCAATCCTCCAAGTAGAAGAGACGCTGACAGCGATGTCCCTTGGAGAATACTTCGCCGCAGTTGAAGCAAAGACCCTTGGCCCGCCGATCTGCCATTTCATCGGCTGAGAGCCCACGTCGGTAGGGGCCCGTGACGCCGCCGCCCGATGATGCCGATGACGATCGTTCCGCAGCTCCCGCAACAGGACGTCCTCTGCCCGCCGGAGCTGCGCTCGCACGGCTGCCAGCCTGCGAAGGTGCAGGGGCGCCGTGTGCCCCCTTCAGCGTCGTAGCTGCCGCCGTCCACCCCAAGCCCGGTGAGGCCAGTGGGGGGGTCGCGGCTAACCCACAGCTGAACGCAGGGCGAGTCCGCCCCAACGGCTGCCACGCCTGCGACGCCTTCGCCAACCACGCATCTTCCTGAAACTCCGCTTCGCGAGCTTGGCCAATAGCATCTGCGAGGTCGCGAGGTCGATCTCGTCGGACGTCAGCTGCCAAGGTAATAGACAACCCCGCAGTAAACGTCTCAATTTGATCTTCCCTCTTCATCTGTTGAGTGTGCGACAATAACCGCTGGAGCTCGCGGGCATAGTCGTCGACACGGTTCTCTCCTTGCTTCAAGTTCACCAGATTGTCAAGAGGTCCGGCCGAGGAGTGTCGAGTGAACCATTGAAGAAATGTATTGAAGAATTCTTCCCACGAAATCACCCTCTCTTGCTTCTCCCAATTATCCATCACCTGTTGCGCTTCTCCCCTGAGGTGTAAACTCGCCATCCTGACCCATCCATTGCCGGGTATTTCGTGTGTACGCGCATAGCGTTCACACTGCCGCAACCAGAGTAACGGGTCCTCCACTCCGTTGTAGAGATCGAGATCGTATCGTGGGGTCCTAGGAACCCATCGATCCTGGTCACGACTTCGCTGGCGTTCTCCATCTTCTTCCTCGCCGTGCTGACCGTTCATTTCTTCATGAGTCGGGCCTCCCTGCGGACCATTGCTGGCTGCATCATCTCCTGGACCCTTGTCATCTACGGCCTTCTTCCCTTGAAGACGAACTAACTCCCCTAGAGTTTTCTGAATCTCCACAGCTGACCTTGTCTCCTCCACGGCAGCCTCCACCACTCGGAGTCTCTCCTCCGCCGTGCCAGCGTGGGCAGCCATGGCCTTTCTGCATCGGGGCCGAGGATCAGTCGGCTTTGATACCAGTTGATATGGCTGCTCGGGATGGCAGCGACGATACGCCCTCGTCCCCGGCCGATGACTGGAGAAGGAGCTAGATGAACTCCCCGTCGCATCCGAGATGGCTGCCGCCGGCAAGGTCTAAGGTAACTTGGCTATAACGGAGCCACCGACCGGTTTTCGTCGGCGCGCCTAAGACTGTTTTTGGTGGCAACAAAACGTGCCAATTTTCTCCTGCTATCTTCCCTTTTATTCCACTCCATCAATTTGCTAACACTCCTAACAAAGTGGATCTGAACCACACACACACACACACACTCCCTAACAACCAAAGCAAGCTAACCAACCGATCAGCTAATAGCCGATCCACTAACTTAGGAAAAACATAAACTAATTAACCTGCGGCTGGCGGCTGTGGCTTAGCCCTGCGACAATAGACACGGTCCAAACCTCCAGCCGCAACAATATACGTAAAAAATTAGTCATTATAAGATCTGATTTTTTTTCATCGAACATTTGTTAGGCATATATATCAATGAATTTACTTTGCATGTTAAGTAATTTTAACTAAATAAGTCAAAAAATTTGAAGAAAAACCGATTCATCCCTACATATAGGGCTTCCTTACATGGTAGTCATCTAGTTATTCAAAATAAAATCCGAAGGTTCAAGTGCATAATGTAGATGCATGTACTCGCACATAACAATTGCTTCCAATCAAACTTTTTCAATAATTTTTTTTCCATTAACCTTAATGGCCTATGCAATATATCAAGCTATAATAAAATAGTACGTGGCACTCCAAATTAATAACTTTTGTGCTTGTTAAACAAATTTTGACAAGGAGAGAATTTGATAGATATAGCCTTTCAATTCTTAAGGTTTAGCATCTCATTTGAATGTGTATATATATTAGATCTATAGGTTTTCAAAGTTAGTGATTGGATAAGAAGGGCATCATGTATCACTATGAATCATGCAATCAATGAATTAGTTTTGAGATTCAATATTGTAGGCAATGGGTATGACTAATAGCCTTGATGTTAGTTTCGGCAACAGCTCATCCCCCATGTTAAGGGCCATATCTGTTGGCATTGTGTGCCTGGGATCAAAACCGATCGTTCCTCTCGTGTTGGTTACTAGAGCGACTTGGTAAGGTGGAGGCTGCAATGACGAGCCGTCAATGACCAACATCCAAATGATGATAGGCAACTATTAAGGCAAATCAGGGAAAGAGCCGGTGAAACCACCCATGCCACAGCCAAAACCAAGCTACATGGTAGCCACAACACCCAAGTCGATGTTTCCTAGATATTAGGCTGTATGTTGACTACATTGCCAAAACTGTCAGCGATGACACTAGACAACATGAAAATCATCCCGCTATCAGTGTCGTGTTGCTCTCTTTTCATGTGAGGGCTCCCAAGGTGATGATAATCCGAGTAAGACAACATCCTAACAACCGACCCTAGATCGCTCCATGTCTTCCTCCATGCCGTGGGCACTCTTTGTGACTACAATGTTGATGTCTCCATCCTCACCGACGGATGGGTCACAAACATGCAAGGCCATGGCAACTACATTGCACTAAAGGTGACGTGCATCATCTTCAAGATCAGGGTCAAATTCTCTAACACTTTCATGTCGATCTATGTCTTCGAGATCTCACACTACTAGGGGTAATATCATGCACATAGCCTAGATGTTCCATGATACACAACTGTAAACACTTTTAGTGCTACTGTAGCACGAAGATGATCGCTCCTATTAGTTAGGGATTAGATTCCAAAGCTAGTGATTAGATAATATTAGTTCCTAAAGTGATAAGATTGGTTTAGATTATTTGTTAGGGTCCGTCAGTCATCTCTATAAATGGGACAACATGTATTCCTTGTGAATCATATATACAAGCAAATTAGTTTGAGAGGTTCAATCTCGTGGAAAGTGGTTTCAACTTACATCCTAGGCACTAGCTTCAACATCACCTCATCCTACCTGCGCTAAGGGTCATATATGCTTAGGGTCATATATGCTTGTGTTGCATGCTAGGCATGCAAAACCGCAGTTGTGGATACATCAATATCTTGAATCTAGAATAGTCCGCTTGGTTCGGAGACCTTGAGATGGAGCGTATCCCCGTGGATCAACTTGATGAGGATGCCACTCATGCACCTTGATCATGTCATGCCCAGGCATGGTTGCGGAAACACTTGCTGTGAGCAAGTACGGTAGGTTTTGATGCCTTCATCCAGGAGAAGAGGTGGTAGCCAAGAATGGGATCAGGACAAGTGTGTTATACTGATGGTATGCATTAAGGTTTACAAGTGGCATGTCATCATGGCCCTGATTTGTTAAAAAAATAGATTTATCAGCTGATCCTTGCATCAAAACCAGATCCTTGTGTCAAAACCAACTACAATAGTATTGCCAAATCAATTGCGAACACTGACAGTTTTCCTCTTAAAAATCTATCAAATAGTATATATATGATTGTTTGTGATTGATTCCCATATAATGCCAATCGTGGCAGTCTATGATTGAATGTCACAATCAGTTCACAAGTGAAAATAGACTGTTGGGTCAATGATATCATAGTTGGTGCTCAAACCAGGATGGATGGTTTTTTTTGGGCTTTTGAAAACCAACTACAATTTTTTTTAAAAAATAATCACAAGCTCTAGAGTCAGTTTTCTTGCAAAACCTATGAACCAACTGTGATTTGTAATATCATCGATAAGCATTAATTCATACAGTGTTTGCATGCATATGTCAATTTATATCCTATAGCAAGTAAGTCTTGATCATAAGTTAATATTATTTTTTGGGTCAGTCCATTTGCATCCTATTGTTGTATGTGAATTTTGAAGAAATCAATGAGGGCGTGTTTGATTGGGTGGCTCCGGCCTAGCTAGGCCCACGCAAACCACCAAAGGTCATGAAAACAAGCATGCAGCATGGGAAAGAAGAGAAAATGGGGATGAGAGCAAGAGGCATGCTTTCAGTTTGGCTCCCATGAGCCATACTCACTCATACGAGCCAGGCTTGGATGGACCAAGCAACCAAGCAGATCATCAGCGATTTCCCAACATGAGAAGAGTGAGGCAGTGATTCCCAGCATGAATTAATGCTGTTGTACCAGCATTCATAATTAGAGAAATGAAAAAAGATCTATTAATCATCCCCTGCACTTCCCACCCTACGAATGAACGAATTAATTGTTATAAAAAATTAAGGACATTCATATGCCACAATGTTAAGTCACCCACGAATTTTCACTAAATTAATATTACTTGTTTGTGCTATCATGTTAGCCTAATTATTAGTTGACACAAAAATAAATGAAAAGGACAGCACATACACTAGCACAAGGTGTGTTTATTAAAATAGAATAATCATATACATGCCAATGATATTAATTTCATAACCGTCCCACTTATAATTAATAACATTCTTAATTAAGATGAAATAATTTACAAAACGGCATAGTAGACAAATATTGTGAACTTTAAAAACTACGTTACAGACCTTGAGTAAAAACCTGGTGTATTACAAATAAATAATTAAAGGCATATAAATCAACTAACGTTTCCAAGCAAACTAGGAAATTCCACCAAAATTGAATCAAGCACAAAGAGTAATTTACTACACTTTTATAATTCTATAAAATATGGCAAAAAGGACTAACGTTTTCAAAGAATGGTGGTCACAAAAAGGACAGTTAATTACACAAACAGGCTTAATATTGTAGACGATATATCGAGCCCAAATTCATAGCATTCACCAAAATAAAGAACACGCACCTAGTACGGAGTATAAGAGATCTTTATTGCTTCTATAAGCTAGGTTCTCTTTCCAAATATATGCAGCATAGAGTTTCCATGTATGTTAGGAATTTTATAAAACTGGCATGAATAATATCAAACAAGTGAAATACTATATCATACTGCCTCCAATCTGTTTTTTATATAGTTTGAATGATATTGTTTAGAAATATAAGGCGTGCATGCAAATTTATTGATGTTTTTCCTTGTCTACCCTTATTTATTACACAATACTCTCTAACGCATTTATAAACCACTCTCACATGATGTTCTCTCTCATATTTATAAGACATTTATAACATGGGTAGCAATATCATTTTTTGATTTCACAACCTTTTTAATCTATATATGTGCAATTCAAATATGCCTTATTAAAAAGGGGGGGGAGTATATGGTATGCTAAGACTTTAGACATGCATGAACATGCAAGTCATAGTAGTATATATAACTAAGTCCACCCTGTGCCTAGTCAATATGCATACAAAATGAATTACGATCCTCCAGTTTTTTTGGAGAAAAAACCTTATATCCTCCATTTTTTGAAAAAAAATATGATCCTCCGTTTTGATTTTAGTGCAGGTCAACTTCTTTTAATACAATGGAAATAGTCTTACAATGAAAGCCCAGCAGTTCAAAGAAATGAAAGAAGGCTATTATAGGCGATTTGTGTCCTAAACTTCTAATTACCTCAGGATGCATGTGCCCACTACCTCTTTGAAGGAAGCCTTTGTTGGTCTATTAAAAATTAAAATGTGCCAAAGAATTGTTCCTATAGTGCACAGTCAAAATAGAGAAATATATGTAACTAATACTTTGACTATCATGGTGTATTAAAAAACATTGATATTTGCAAGCTCATCTAAAATAGATCGAACACATTGTATTATATATATATTAACGTAGATAATAACATCAGAACAACTTAAACACTTTTCAAGGTTATTTGCAAATTAATATCGTAAGCACCTTTCAGCTGAAAAGCTATCCAGGAAATCCAGTTGAACGTACTCTCACCATGAAGTGTCTTGCTCGCTCCAAATATCTCATGCAACTAAAACTGAATTGGGCATAGAAGGGCAGGCCGGGTGCAGTGATAGAGTCTCTCATAGATGCATATGTACGTGGAGTTCATACTGGAATATAATTATTCTTTACATGATCAAGCTATTGTTGACTGATCAAACAACTGCAGATATGTATGCCATGCAGCAAGAACACGCAAATGGAAGATATGGGCACATAAAACTGCACTAGGGGGGAGGAGAATTGGCGCAAAAAAAGGGAAATCAAATGTTATATCATCACTAAATCAACAAATGCATGCTCATAGATTTGGTAGTGTAGCATAGCTGGTGTAGGAGAGTTAACACATCGCTCCCCACCCCACCCCTAAAAAACAGAAGGGTCTCCGGAGTTCGTAAATTTCAATCGACTCAGTCCAATTAGAATTAAAACAGCAATTTTCTATAGAGTCAAAAGGAAACAGTGGAAAACCATCAGAAATCATATTCCCGGCAGTGAATCTCCAAGAGGGAAATGTTCAGTTCATGAATTAACTAAGCCCAGTGCTGCATACGATGATACAATAAAACGACTTGTATTACACTGTCCTATAGCTACTCCCGGCCATTTCTTACATGCATCGCATGCATAGATAGAGTCTAGAAAAAAAAAGCCATAGTTAAGTTATTAGGAAAACAACTAAATGATGTTGGACAACAAAGGCAAATAGAACCTTGTTATCTTGTAGATTTATACTGATTCACTCGAAAATTACGGAAGATATATGTGCGTGCACCAAAAAAAAAAAGCGAGAACGATTGCACATATATGAATCAGATAGCTGAACAAGTCCACGAGTATATGAGATGTACAATATCCAGTGTACCATTAGAGCAAAACCATCAGGAACTAGTCCTCCAGAGAGGAGGGGTTAATAGAATATATATATATATGAACGCTTCAGCAGAAGCAAATTCACCAGAGTAAATTAACTTCGACTTACCAGGGATGGAAACGACGTTTCCAGATCTGGAAGGCGCCGGCGCCGGCCTGTGCCCCCCTCTTTCCACTTGTAGCCAAGCAGAATATCAGATCTGCCTCGCCGCCGCCGCCGCCGCCATGGCTGCCTCCTGCTCGCCTCACAGCCTCTCAGCACCACATGAGATCTATGAGGGATTAGGAAAGCAAAAGGAGCAAAAGAAGAGAAAAAAACTCATAATTTTGTGAGCACGGTGAGAAATCCTCAAGAAAGAAAACAGTAAAAGAGAGAGACTGAGGCTAGAGCAAGTGAGAGAGCGAGGGGGGGGAAGAGAAGAAGGAAAGAAGAGGGAGAAGGACATGGCAAAGGACTGGTCAAACAGTGCTTTCAGTTAAGCACACCTGGGGAGGCGAGCAAAGATCCGTATTAATGAAATCATCACGCGACATCTTCCCCCAAGGCGATAGCAGATAAACTAGCTATAAAAATCCATCCTTGGAAGGCGCAAAGATGGCAAGGGGAAGCTCGACAAGAAAGGGAAAGGGAAAGGGAATTTCGGATGAGGATGTGCATGCCGCCATGAAAGGATGGACAAATACAGGATACAGCAGGCGGCCGGCAACCCATCGGAATCCGAGCAAGATAAGGTTCAGGGTGGGGACGCAAGCTCTTTCCCCTCCCCCCCTCTCTCGATGCATCGATCTCGGCAGCCGATGCGATTCAAGAATCAAGAATTGCTGCGCATCGAAGCGATGGGAGACGGGTCGATGGCTCGATGCTGCTGCTGCACGGCATGGCGAGAGCAAGTCCCGAGGAGGGGGAGAGAGGGAGCTGGCTGGGCTGGGCTGCGCTGAGCTGAGCCGAGCTGACAGAGAGAGAAGTGAGCACGCAGCGGCAGCCGCGCCTCTCTCTTCCGTCGTCGTCTTTTATCACGAGATGCAGTCTGGCCGCTGTGTGCTCACTCTCTTCTGTCAGCCATGCACGCCACCGCCTCCGACCCACCCCATCCACCGATCGACACGAAGAGAGAGGCAGAGAGAGGAGAGATCAAACCCATTCACAAGCATGCAAGCCTTCGTCGCCGCCGCCGCCGTCGTCGTCGTCTTGCCCAAATCGGGGAGGAGCCGAGGAGGAGGACGGCCAGATTTGGGGAGCTATCCTATTGGCTTCTTGCCTGCTAGCTTCGGCCGCTCTCTCCGGTGCCTTAGCTACCACATGACGGGGAAGGCCACCGCCGAGCGCCGGCATTATATAGAGCTTATGGTCCCCTGAACCTGACCTGCTCCGGCTTCATACGCGGTTGGTTGCTAGGGTTAGAGGGGTGGATCATGGCTTTTCAGGATTGGATTCTTTCTTATGTTTATGTTTAGGCCCATAGAATTTTACGGGTAGAATGGATTTTTTTTTAGGTTTTGCGGCGCATAGTGCAATGGATAGTCGGGAGTGGATTCGATGGTAGCAGGGCCCTGTCTACACTTTTCCAAGTGTAAGGTTCGTTTCGCAGAAAGCGTACATCACTTTTTCTTGGTGATTGGTAGCATTTATTCGGTGAATATATTTGTCAGTAATTATTGTCATATTTTAATGCTTCACTTTTTTATACTCCCCAAATATAATTGACATCTATTTAGGTTAAATAATCGGTTACAAGAAAACCATGCTTTTATTTCATGTTTAGATTATGCTTAGATCATGTATAATGGTACACATCAGTTGTCACTAAGCCATCTATAAGGTTTGCCATGTAGGATAGATAATGACGTGGAGGAGAGAGGGTGTGCATAGAAAGTTGAGTCGTCTCTAATACAAGAGATGACTCTACACGCGAATTAAGAAATCATGTGTATGATTAAGTGTTATAAAAAATGTGCAGTTGACTCTAAGGCATCTCTACCATTGCATGAGTTGTCTCTAAGTCATCTCTACAAGTGACATAGCAATGGTTAGATATGTCTGTTGTCTCAACCATTGTGCATGTTCTTAGTATTTTCAAGAAAATATTGCACCGTGGTCTCTAAACTTAAACTGTTTCATGCTTAGCCCCTAAACATGCATTTTACTATCGTGATATCCTAAACCTGTTTTTTGCACGAGAGGTACAAAATCGTTAGGCCAACCATTTAGCACTGAGGTGGCAGCCCACGGTGAAGCTAAATGCGTATGTGGCCTTCCACCTAAACGTGCACATCATCCTCTCTTTCTCTCCCCTTCACTCTATAATTCAAAAAATAAAATTTGAGAATTTAAAATTTCAAAATTGATTTCTTCATACTTTAAAACTCAAAAATAGAATTTTATGATTTTAAAATTTTTAGAAGGGGGAGATATAGGGCGGCATGGATGCTTTGGTGGAGGGCCAAATAGACATTTAATAGCCACATAGGTATTTTAACGACCACATGGAGTGCTACCTTGGCGCTGAACAGTTGTCCTAATGGTTTTAGACTTCTCATGCAAACGGTGAGAAGTTTGGGCACCATCGAAATAAAACGCAAGTTTGGAGGGCTAAGGGCGAAATGGTGCAAGTTTGGGGGGTTATAGTGCATTTTTGCTTTTTTTAAATTTTAAAGAAATGTCTCATAATTTTTTTGAGCTACTTATATTTTGTATTTATTTCTTGTCGTTTGAAACAAAAGCATAAATGTTGTTCCACCAAATCCATTAGCCTTATGTGATTGTGAAAGGCCTTTTACTCATGGTAGTGGCAAATATGAAATAGGTAAAAAAAAACTATTGAGCAAAATGATGTCCACTTTTACAATTGCATATATAAACAAAATTGCACAATTTTCCAATCGAACAAACAAAATTTCTCCTTTCTTGCATCGGACAGCAAGAAACAAATTGACCTTTTAGTGCGAGTTGCAGACATATACTCCCGATGAAATTTATAGTTTGAGGTTCTTCCCATTTCTCTTTGTCGACACATCAAATTCAGTTCCCGATGGAATTTATGGTATTCATTTATCAACCATTTTGACTATTGTTGATCATTTAGTATGGTGGTAATTAATCCTGGTAAGAGACATTTGTACATAGCGATGTTCATCTTGATTTAGATGGGCTCATTTGTGTTCATCTTGGTATAAAATAATAAATATATTAATATAATACCTAAACCCCAAATAAATTATTTTTGTGGAAACGTGAAGCAACTATTATACACCTCGTTAAGAATTGCAATGTATACTTGAAAAATTCTGAAAGATAAAATTTATATGAAGAAAGATATTTACCATAAATAATATGTTAAAAAGACATTGTGGTAAACATGTGGAAGATTTTTATTAAAAAGAAAGATATTTATATAAAAGGTTCATAATAGAAGCTTGGAGGGTTGGCATGATGACATGCGTCATTCATCGAATGGTTCTTTGTAAATATTTTTCCCTCTATAGTACTACCTCTGTTCCAAAATATAAGACGTATTTTAACCGGAGAAAAGTCAAACTTAGCAAATTTTAACCATAAATAAATCAAATAATATGCATTGGTAGTATACCAAAGTTGTACCAAATTGTTCATATTTCAAAGTGCCTTTTGATACAATATTATATTGTAACAATTCATAATATATGAGTAACAGAGGAATCTAATGGTTAAACTATACCTTTAAAAATTTTTATGGAGTCAAAATATGTCTTATATTTTGGAATGGAGGGAGTAATATACTAGGTCGGGCGCGCTGTAGCCACATGTACGCTGCGCAGGTAGGGGAAAAACAGGCGAGGGAAAAATGGGTGCTGAAAAATGGCAAAGCGAGGGTTCGAACCCTGGTCTCCTGAGCGAACACTAGCTCGTCTAGCCAACTCATCAAGCCGCGCGCTGTGTTGCTCGTTGAGCAGTACTCAGAAACACGGAGGGCCGAGGAGCGCTGCAACACCTCGGTAACTGCGAGCACTGTCTCCTCAGGCACAGTCTCCTCTTCACGGCCGCGTCTAGGACTAAGTGCGACTTCATCCTCGAGGAGGAGCAGATGAGACCCAAGCAATAAATCATGAGAGCAGAAATGAGGGCACTGACAATGCATGACTCCATCATCTTTCCAGTTTTCACGCGCGCTCCATCGTCTTTCGTCGACTCAAGATCATCGTCTCTCATATCCTATCATGCATAGCACGAGCACATCCTAGGCTCGCCGGCCAGCGCCTCCCCCTTGCCGTCGGCGGCTTGATCCACGACCTCAACGTCTAATCTGCGCCTCACGACGAGCTGGTGGTGGGGCTTGGCGCTGTTCCCAGCACTGGCGACGGGACGAGCGGGTGTGGTACTTCTTTACCCTCGTGCGCTCCGTTGCCAGCAAGAAGACGCGCGGCGGGAGGAAGTTGCTCACGATCGTCGCAGCGGCAACATTGAGAAATTACTCCAAAGTATATCGAATGATCTGTAAAAATAAATTTTAAGCCAGCTTTATGTTTTTAAATAGACTTATATATGCTAAAAGAAAGAGGGCCATGTCTATTCCGGTTATCACCGGATACATATAATCGATTATCTACACACAACGTTGTATATCTTACATTATAGTTCAGCCTCATTTAAGATGAAACAACATTGCCAATCGGTGAACTTGATCAGTAATGGCGACGACACTACTCTAACAACCATGAGCTATTTTATGTTTTTTGGGAGGAGGGATTCTACTATCGATATCGATTCCAAACAAGAACTCATTTAGTTTATATTCAAATTATGATAATAGATACAACAGGTGTGGCAACACTAGTGACTCATGCCCTCTCGCATGATAATCCCACTGCATACATGACGCAACAAACGTTGCCAATCGATGAACACGCTTGGGTCGGGATACAATTTCAACGATTCTTCCAACGCCCATGCATGAAAAAATGGCAACAGCAGAGATTGCTATTTGCCGTAACAGTGCATCAGGTATACCCTTCGATGCCGTGCTCACAATTGACTTTTTAGCCTCTGAGCCAATGGATCGAAGAGTAAGAATACACTACTACGAGGCTCATTGTTGAGTCAATGCCTCCGCACCAGGCCAGTGGAGCGGAGGGTATATAGGAAGGTTCTCTGAGGAGAAACAAATGATCTTCGTAGTGCATGTTTCTTGTACGTAAAGCGGCATGACACTCAACGAGGAATCATTGAGAGAAGAGGTGCCGAGGGGCATAACTTGCCTTTTGAATTCTAAGGCCCAGCTGATCATTTTCAGTTTGTTTAGTAATTAAGACTACAGGTAGAACATAGGTAGAGAGGAGGTTCATAGAGCAGTTACAACCTTTGTGCGGACGTGCGAAGGTTCATCTTTTGCATAAGGCTCCGTATAAGGATTGGCTCTGCCAAGAGCTTAGTCGGATAATGAGGAATGCCGGAGGATATTCTCCCCCCTTATAATGCCTTGGTCCCCATCATAAAAGTGAGGATATCTCCTATAATCCCCTGTATAATTTTGTCTTGTTGCATGTGCACCCAAAATTTTATAAATACAAGGCTAACCTCACCTTTGCGGTGATGGCATTACTATTAAATAGTGGTGTCCTCGCATCACTGAAAATATAATGTCTGACTTGATCAAGAACACTATTGATATGGTTTGAGAAATAAATAGGGAGCTGACAGTAACAGAGTTGAGATACCTGCTACCGATTCATTTTAGCATGGCCTCTCCCTCATAGGCCAAAGGAATATCTCATCGTAGCAATATTTTACTATCAACCCCAAAGGAACATGGTTTGTTCATCAACGGTAGTTCGACAACGTAGTAAGCGCCATATGCGATTCACTACAATTCTAGCTAGACAGCCTAACTAATAAGGTAAAATTGCTAATATAGCGCTCTAGAGTTAGAAAATGGCAACCGCAGAGAACCTCGCCTGAGCAACTGGGGATGGAAAGCTAAGGTCCCGTATGTGCGGGATTCGATCGGAGATGTTAATCTGTGGCCTGTGAGTCTGCGACACATGGATCGATCGATCGTTCAATGGAGATGATGGGCATGCAGCTAATGTCGCTATCGACAAGCCTGGAAGGGATCAATCAACGTCGAACAATTCCTATACGGCTAATAAGCTAGCTCCTCCATTAATTCTTGACTAAGCGTGGACCAACGCGTGCAAAGACCGCCGATATTCCAACCATCGCCGACCGACGGCGAACGCCTGGGGAATCAATGCCGGCCGCAAGCATCGCCGTCGCTTTTGTTCAATCCGCGGCTGCTCTCACGCGAGAATGATCAACCGCGTACTCCTCATGACGATGGCATCTCGTTGAAACACCGGCTAGCTAATAAGGACCAAGATACAAGATCTAAGTACATCATTTTCAAAGTAAGGGTGTATATACTTTAGGTATTTTTTTTATGATACAAGTATGGCCTCCTTTAGTTTATGGTTCTGTTCGGTTCGGTTAGGTTGGATCAAAATTTGCTATTTTACGGACTATTCGGTATAATATTTTGTAATAATTTTTGAAACTTTGTAGAATTTTACTCAAAGATCTCAAAAATATTTTTTTACATAATTTTTAAATTTTTTCATACTTTCATTTTATGGTTCTCAACTTTTAGCCCGACCAAACCGCACCGAACAAAACCGCGAACCAAAGAGGGTTTGCGTACTCTTCAGGTGTACTCTTTTTGAATTTCCTCTCTAAAAAAATGAAGCATTATCTCTATTCTTCTTCATATATATTGCTACATAATAAAAAGAGGAAGTAAAGAGCGCGAACACAATTTGTTTTTGTTGAAGAGCTAGTCTATAGCATAAAGCGAGGAAAGAGAAATATAGGTTCAATTAGTGTAAATCACTGTAATTCCTACTTGTCATTGATGTGGATGATTCATTGTAAAGTTTGCCTTTAGTACTCTCTTCGTCATATAAGACATTTTTTAATGGATTTGTCCACCTTATTTCATATTTAAATTCAAACTGGCATGTGATATATTCCTCAGTATCCCTAATAAATATGTTTCATTAGCTTGTATTCTTTAGATGCATGTATCGATAAAGTTCCTACAGTTAATTACTAGGACATAGTTACTCATTTTTAATGTTTTTTCTCTATGTGCAAAATAGAAAGTGCTTTATAAATTTCAACAGTAGAAGTGCTACATATATTAATATAAATGACATGTAATGTCTTTATAGTTGACAACTGTTTATACTATTAGAACATATGTATAACAGTTCACGTACCTCATCAGTTTCTAAGCCATATCTAAATAGTATCATGTCAGCTACTTGATGAGTTGAAGGAGAGAGAGCATGCATAGATATTTAAGCCATCTCCAAAGGAAGAGTCGATTTTTCAAAAGGATTAAGAAACTTTGTATGTGAGCAAATTATCTATAAAAGCGTGCAGTCATCTCTACCATTGTATATACATGCTATCTCTATTGTTGTCTGTAGCTGACATGTCAATAATTTAGATACAACTGTTATATCAACCATTGTACATGATTTTATAGATGGTCAACTACCAGCTTTGTCACCGAGCGTGCTAGCCACCAGCAGTAAGCAATATTTTGCTGAGCATACAGCGACAGGGACACAACTTGCTACCCTAATACTCCAGAGTTGTATGTTGAATTGTTAAAGAGCATCCGTAAAAAAAGCTATAAAATAAAATATGTAGGTATAAAGAGTCTGCTGAAAGAAAAAAATCTAGTGTAAAGTATAAAAAGCATTTAAAGAAAGAAATAGTACTACAGAGCTTGTATTTAGAGTTTGAAAAGATGCTCAGCAACAAAGAAGGAGGCGGGGAGACACGGGTGGGGCAACGGTGGGCTGGTGATGCTTACTGTTTAGACGATGGCTGTAGAGATAAGCATTTTGACCAATATCCTGGACCGCGCATGCATGTCGTACATATCAACGTAGCATCGGTCCAGATGCAAGCAGATTTGCTAATTATTTGGTGGCCCCACGTACCACTAGTTCTCTCGAAGGCAGTTTCAGAGAACAGAAATATAACGCATATACACATACACACATGTATATACACACACATACACATGCACACATATGAAGAGAGACTGGCTAGTGTACTCTTAAGAGCACGGATCTCTTCATATACTTTCGATGAGTTTATGAAATCCGAGAATTTTATCGACCGTCTTATCAAAATGTAAATTTCATAATTTTTTAAATTTATTTACTATTTATTTTGCATTTTTAAAAATCAAACTTCTAAAGTGGATCATCCAAAAAGCTGATTTATAGTTTTAACCAAAAATTAGAGATGGTACACACAATCTCAACTCAATGAATAAAACACATAAATAAATCCTTGTGGAAGATCAAACGCTAATGACCGAAGAAAACATGGTCCTAGACGTATGGAAACTTCTAAGAATCTCCGGTCTTTAAAAGCTTCTACTGACTTGAGATCTTGCTCATTGGAATGAGGAGCCCTTCATGAAGGATGAGGGTGAGTTTGCTTTATACTCCAAAAAAATTTATTTTTTAATCCTTTTTAAAAAAATTTATTTTTTAATCCTTTTTTAAAAAATTTATTTTAATCTTAACCCCTCGGTAGAACTATTTGCAAATCTAACCCTTTTGGACGTGCCAAACCGACCGGCGCGACATTTAAAGGCTGCCGCGCCAGTGCATGTGACACGTTAGAGGTGCCGCGCTGGCGATCACGGCCGACTGCGGCCAGCGTGGCATTTTGTGGGGCCCACCTTTGCCGCGCCACATGCACTGGCGTGTCAAAGGCCTGGCAGGTGGGCCCGCTTTGAGTAGCCTCGCAGGCTCTTTTCTTGCTCGATCGCTGGTGTGTGGGGCTGTCTTGCCGCGCCGTTCAGCATGGCGCATCAGCGGAACATAAATATATGTGGCTGCTATAATTGGCTAAGAACTATTCGTAGCCTGGTGGTAAGCCGTGCAGCTCTCAAGAGAGAGGTCATGAGTTTGATCCTCGCTAGGCCATATTTTTTTTGTCGTTTCAAAAAATTGTACAGGGCAAAATAAAAATGCAAAAAATATGGATTTTTTTGAAAAATTCATAGTTTGTCGTGTAGTTTTTTTAAAAATTATCTAACGTGACGAGAAAAATTCATATGGAAAAAATGTTGGATAATTTTTAAAAAAACTACACATAATCCAACATTTTTTCCATATGAATTTTTTTCGTCACGTTAGATAATTTTTAAAAAAACTACACGGCAAACTATGAATTTTTTAAAAAAATCCATATTTTTTACATTTTTATTTTGCCCTGTACAATTTTTTGAAACGACACAAAAAATATGGCCTAGCGAGGATCAAACTCGTGACCTCTCTCTTGAGAGCTTCGTATAACTTCGTATAATGTATGCTATACGAAGTTATTACGCTCACTCAGCTAGCCAACCCACCCACGCGTGACCTCTGTTGAGATAGGGGAGCTTTCCTTTTATCTATTTGAAAAATGGGCCTTTAAAAGCGGTTCGAGGCACGAACTGCTGCTAAAGCCTAAGCATTACAAGCGGTTCGTGTCCCCAACCGCTTGTAGTGCTTTAGAAGCAGTTGGGGGCATAAACCGCTGCTATTCCTTGACTTTTAGAAGGGGTTCGTGTCCCGAACCGCTTCTAAAGATGCTCTCCTAGCTTTGTGGCTAATAAACCGCTTATAAAGGCTGACTTCGGGTTTTTTGAACCGTTTGTGAATGTCCATTCTCTAGTAGTGACTGAGCTTGTATTTAGAGTTTGAAAAGATTCTCGGCAACAAAGAATGAGGCGGGGAGACACGAGTGGGGCAACGGTGGACTGGTGATGCTTACTGTTTAGACGATGGCTGTAGAGATAAGCATTTTGACCAATATCCTGGACCGCGCATGCATGTCGTACATATCAACGTAGCATCGGTCCAGATGCAAGCAGATTTGCTAATTATTTGGTGGCCCCACGTACAACTAGTTCTCTCGAAGGCAGTTTCAGAGAACTGAAATATAGCGCATATACGCATACACACATATATACACACACATATGAAGAGAGACTGGCTAGTGTAAAGCACGGATCTCTTCATATACTTCCGACGAGTTTATGCAATCCGAGAATTTTATCGACCGTCTTATCAAAATGTAGTTACCAATCAAATTTCATAATTTTTTAAATTTATTTACTATTTATTTTGCATTTTTAAAAATCAAACTTCTAAAGTGGATCGTTCAAAAAGCTGATTTATAGTTTTAGACAAAAATTAGAGTTGGTACACACAGTCTCAACTGAATGAATAAAACACATAAATAAATCCTTGTGGAAGATCAAACGCTGATGACCGAAGAAAACATGGTCCTAGACGTATGGAAACTTCTTAGAATCTCCGGTCTTTAAAAGCTTCTACTGACATGAGATCTTGCTCATTGGAATGAGGAGCCCTTCATGAAGGATGAGGGTGAGTTTGCTTTATACTCAACAAATCTACGGACACGTGCATTTTGGCTTTATCAAGAAAAGGGGGATTAAGCTCTTTTGCTAAAACCTAATTTTGAGACCTCTTCCAATAAATTATAAAAGCAGTTTTGTAAAAAGATTTGCATCAAAATCTTTTTTTTGGTTCGGCAATCTCACTAGGATAGCAATCCTGCCTAAAACTTTATTGCATGGACCTCATTGGCCCAAAAATTCTTCAACGCCAACATCGGCAAAACCATGCAATAGCCATACCAACTACACTAGACAATTGTCGTGTCTACAAACAACACAACTGTCATATCAGCAACTCACATGCACCATGACCAACAACCAAAAGGATTCCCCAGGGCCAAAACATTTTAAAATGAATGCTACAGTGTGAAACCTTACTTAGCCTCTATAATCGTGGACAAAACTATCTAGATAGTTTTGACACCGCAAAGTTTATACACTTTACCCACAACGGAGTCATGGTTACATGGTAGACTTAGCTCGTTATTTCACAAAGATGAGAGGTCCTTGGACTAGAGGCAGAATCACGGCCTTATCGGCAACCACTGACTTAATAAAACATGCAATATCTGCACCCGCCTTTCATATATCCTCACTAGTCGACCCATTGTTTTAGGGGAGGAGAGACACACCAAACCACACATCATCCCGCTACTACCCAAATTTTCTATCACGTTACACAAAATAGAACTTGTAAACATGATAAACCGGAGAAAAAAGTATTTAGCATGGCAACATGTGAACTAACTATACAAGAATATTGTCAATTATAGTCAGTAATAAATATTTCTAAGGCATCAACTTTGGGTTTAGGAATATTTTAATTACTATCATGGTGGCTGGGAATTGGCCATGTCCACAAGTTATTTTTCTCAATAATACAAGTCACATTCAATTTTATTAAATCTATAAAACATTTGAATGAAATCACAGGATGACAACATGCATCAAAGTATTCTAGAGAAGGAGTTCCTATGGCTTGCCCTAGTTGTTGTCATTGAAATCCTTTTCCTTCGGTTTGATGTGCAAACAATCTAAAATATGTTGCACGCAAAAAGAGACAAATAAATATTTGAAAATATCAAAAAAAATGTAAACAAATAAATATTGAATACACAAATTTTTTGAAATTTTTTTCATTCAATTTCAACCTGCTTATCAAAAGATAACGAATAAACTATACTCAGTGTTACAATAATCAAAATAGATAAATTAAGAATAAATAAATAAATTATATTTACATAACAATTAAAATTACAAACTTTAGTGGGGTTAATAAAAGCGAACGTAATTCAAAATTTCAAATAGAGCAAGTATACGTTTATAAAAGTTGATAACAAAACATATTTAAATCTAAAAAGGGAATTAAATGAGATAGAAAGAAAAGTTAGGGGAGGCCCACTCTGGCTCGGCCGAGAATCGCGGTGGCTTGGCCCAACGGTCAGTTCGGCTGCGTCATGGCCCAAACGGTCGCACAAACCAGGCCAGCACGAGCGGCCCCGACTTGCTTTGAATAGCTCAACTGCTCAACTCATGGACGCGGGATGGGTCCGACGGGCGTGTACTGTAGGACAGTAGGAGTGCGCATGTCCACAGTGAAAGGATATATATCCTTTAGGTCAAATATTTTTGGAGTGTCAATTTGTGATTAATTAATAACATTACATATGTATTCATTGTCATTTGTCCTTATATAGGGATTTTTCCCATAGGTACCAGGTACTAAATGAAGGGCAGCTTTGGCATTTTTTAAAAATACTTTTACCTCTTCACATGTGTGGCCAACGTTGGGCTAAAGCACCATGCCAATCGATGGGAACGCATGGGCGCAAGACGACGCGTAGAAAAGGGCCGGATCTCGCGAGGCGATTTAGCTCCCGGGGTGGCATAAGGTAAGGAATGGGTCGTAAAAAGATTTTCATTGAACATTTTCTAAGGACGTGTTTGATTGGTTGTCCGTATGAGTCAGGTCTTGCTCATGCAAAAAACAGTGTGCAGGCCTGGCTCTAGAAAAATAGCTGGCACAATCGTTTTCTCTTAGCCTAGGAAGCACAATGTCGTGTGCATGCGAGGTCAGCTGGGTGGCAGGGACGGCGCAACTTGATTGGACGGCGGATCCGGCAGCGGCGACCCTCGGGGGCGGCGGATTCGACGGCGGCATGTAGGTAACCAAACGCCCACGCGTATGGACTAGGCTCGATGATACAGGGGCAACCAAACAAGGTGTCTTGCATCGCCACATTCTGCCTACGCTGAGATTGTCTAACTCAACTAGGCTCGACCCTCTCATGTGCCACAAAGCCCCATGAAGTTGGATTTTTTTGCACCACAACCCCCAGAAGTTAGCTTTGGGTGCTGAAAAAATTAGCATGTGTGCCACCCGGAAACAACTTCTAGGGGCCGCTTGACACAAAAAAAAAAGTTTAAAAGGCCAAGTGAGATTTCCGTCCAACTTCAAGGGACAAAAGTGTAATTTACTCTTATTTTTCTTTCCCTATGTGAAAAAATCAAAAAAATATTAAAAATTATAAATATTCTCTAATCAGTGTCGGGTCTCACATGTATTTTATTCAATCTATATGATCAATATTCATTTATATAAACGTTTTTTAAAGAAAAATCTAGATGTATAAATGTTGCATAGCAATACAAAAAAATATATGTGAAAATAGACATGCATTAGAGAATATTTCTGATTTTTATTGATTTTTTGAATTTTTTTACACGGCGAAACAAAAAAATTCTCAAGATCTAACGCTGGCCACTGGGCGTCGGATGGGAGGCGCGTCCGACGCCCGTCCCCGCGTCCCTCAACTCATACGGCTAGCCAGCGCTTGATAGCCAAACTAAGAGCCAGCGAGTAGCGGCGCCTATGGCCAAGACAATGGTGCGGGGAAGTGCGCGTTGGTGCAGGAGGTACGGCAGTATGGCCGGTGAAGTTGGCGGGGCCCCACGGCGAAAAATGCAGTAAAGAAGGCAGGTGCGGCGGAGGGGTGAGCGGTGTGACGGTCTCAAATGAAGTTAAGTTCGGTCGCCTTCACTTGTACGTCATAGGCCACACAAATTTCTGATCTCAATGACATTATTCCTATTTTTTCTAATTTATTGTTGAGTTATCTTGTTTAACTCTCGTGGCTTGACTATTTTGTCCCTGTTGTGCAGCCTCAGGTGCCCAGAGCGAGGAAGGGCTCACAGCGGCGTCGCCCGCTGAGGCCCATGAGCGGGTTCGCGACAGTGCCAGCGAGCTCATCAGGGATCGGCGGGAGAAGGACGTAGCTGCGGGTCATAGACAGTGAAGTCCGTGAAGAGGGTGCGGCCGCCGGAGGACGTGCAGTTGAGGAGGAACCTGCTGTTGCGGTGGTCCCGGATGAGCCATCCGAGGGTGTCGTCCCTAACGCCGTCATTGGGTGGCATGGGAAGTAAGCCAAAGGAGAAGTATGAGACGACCGCAGAACCAAACGAGCGTGAGACGGTGGCGGACTGCCGTAGGCGTGGGGGCGTCGAACGAGGAGTGGGAGAGGTTGGGTGTGGAGGCGGGGAACAGGGTGAGGAGCGAGGGCACGACGACATTGAGGCGGCGGGAGGAGGAACCCGCGGTAGAGACGAAGAGGTGGAGGCAGACGGAGCGTGCGCCGACAGTGGCTGGGTGGGGCAGATCAACGGGGTGGCAGGTGCCGGAGTAGGGCGAGGAGAAGGTGTCGGAGTATGGCGAGAAGAAGTCCTGGGTGCGGGTGAAGCGTGTGGCGGTGACAGCCACCCTCCTACGGCGAGGAAGGGACAAAATAGTAAAGTCAAGGGAGTTAAACAGGATAATCAATTATAAATTGAAAAAAAATAGAAAGAATGAATCCCGCAGTCACTCACTGATGCATGCACCGCATCTTTGTCGTCAGGTGCCATCCCGACGTCGTCGCTGTCCCCTGGTCGATCTGCCTGTCCATAATTCGGATTCTTTCAGCTCTGATCCTTTCCCCAGCACTCGGTGTCAGGCCATGGCTAGCTGCTCATCCCGTCCAAAGGGGCAATGGGCGAGACGTGTCGAGCGCTGGTTAGGTGTTCCAGATTCCAGAAGCACCCCCACTGACAGCCTTCTCTCGTGGAACACAAGGGCTAATTAAGGGCACAATACTACAATAATTGAGGGGTTTTTCCCTCCTCTCCCTAGCTATGCCAATTTGGACAGCGCCGTGGCTACGCGCTGACATTGAGTTGACAGCATCTCGTCGCGTGTTTGCAAAAGAGCATAAGTAAATTGTAGCCTCTTCAACTTATTTACTTATCTATCTTCTTTAAAAAAAAATACGCTTCGTACCTATAAGATTTTAAATAAGCTCAAGAAATAGGGCCCTGTAATATCGCTGAAGATTGCGTCTATATGGTTTTGAAATCGCGTCAGGCTGAGCGAGCTTGCAGCTGTTGTGTATTTTGAGCCTAGAAGCACCACGGTCTCTTTGGGCTTCAGCCTACGGTGGAAGCGTTGCACTAGCAATGATCCGTGCATGTTGGATTTATTCATTCATATAGTGGCATCGAATGGGATTTATGAGGTGATTAAATTACAAAATAGCGAGTGTAACCCGAGCATGCATGCATAAACCCGCATTAGAATTTAGAACTGATCATCTGTCGGGTTGGGGTCATGTTTTCTAAAACCCGACCAAAAATTAGCCGGTCCGAACTCGACCCGACCCAATGCACCGGGCACAAATCCGGGACCAAACCCGATCCGAAAACCTGAACCCGTACGGCTGATTTTGTGTTTTTTTTAACCCGAACCCTACCCGACCTGACGGTCAGGCTTCAAATCGAGACCCGACCCGACCTAATGCACCGGTCGGGTCGGGTGGGGTCGGGTACGTCGGGCCGGGCTACCCATGAGTAGATCTAACCCGCATGGCCAGGGTAACCACGAGCAGTACCTGATCATGGATCCTCTATATATATACACATGCACTTGACACCTAGGCATTACAATGTACTACCTCCATTTTCTTTTGGACACACATTTGACTATTCATCTTATTTAAAAATTTAGTACAAATATGCAAAAATATAAGTTATGCTGAAAGTACCTTTAATGATAAAACAAATCACAACAAAATATTTAATATTTACATAGTTTTTTTAATAAGATGAATGATTAAAGGTGTGTCTAAAAGTCAAAAGTGTTAAATGAAAAAGAACGGAGGGAGCGCGCGCGCACACACATATAAAGAGTGGTACGTAGGATCTCGAAGAAGGCTAGTTGAAACCTACGGTATAATCCATCATAATATGAAGGGATAACACTACCCTAATAGTCGGTACTGCCAATACCTATATGTATGTGTGTGTCTTCAAGTTATAAATAACATAGTCACCTCACTTGCGGGTTTGCCTCCTTTCCTCTTCTTTCTTGCTGAGTCCACCCTCTTCTTCCCTTTATCTTCTCCACACATCTCCACCGCCGCCAGCAACCTACCTACACTCGGTCAATATCAGCCCCTATCCCCGTCGCCACTCTAGCCTCGCCTAGCTAGCCTAACTTCGACTGTCGACGCTGATCCACCAATGGCCACCTATTAGGATTACTCTCAGATTAACCAGTCCTTACGATAACTTAATTGAGTTTTCTTTAATTGAGTTTATCTCTAATCTAATTGGAGTCTTGATCGGGGACACCGCGATGATTTATTTGGTTTTGACCCTTGGGGGCACAATGTTATATAAGACAGAGGGGGTGCATGGCTTGATCAACCTAACCTAATCACGTCGATCAAATCACGCCATTAAGCCCTAACCTCTACATCCAATCCGATCTCATGGAATTGCGTCGGAGCTACCAGGAAGGTCGTTGTCGCTATTACTATTACCGGTGTTGCGGTTCTAGGACGCTAAAGGGAGTTGCACTGCTACCGTACAACTACATATGTCCGCATTGAATCGTTGTCACGCGGGCTATCTAGCCTAATTGCCAAGCTAGCTATTGGAGATGGCATTGACTAGCAACTCCGTCAATGGTGATTAATCTATCTAATTTACGCATTATGTAACTATGTTCAGTATTTTGGTTAATCTAATTAGTGTGAGGGTTTTCTAACGTTTGGTATTAGAGCCAACTTAACCATAACTAGGACCGATTAGAAAACTAATTGTCTTTGGCCTAGTCCTAATTGCTTGCCAATGACCTCTGTTAATCTAATTATGAATTAATCTAGTTTGGTTAATTATTATTTATGTTTACCGATTATGTTTATGGGTTAATTGTGTTAGCCAAAAACCTAATTGCTCACTGTCTAACCTCAATTATCTATGGTGAATGTCTAATGGGTCGGATTAGCATCAATCTTATTTAATTTGTTTCGGCCAGCAATTAGAAGGAGATGAATTGCATAGATAAGAACCCAAAATGCAAAATACTCAAATTTCTAAGGACCCAAAACCATAATTTTCAAATTTAACTTGATTAATTATAACCTTTTAAAGTTCAGCTTAGTGTGATGATTTTTGAAAGGGAATGATCATTTTGAGCTTCAATTTGTAGATCGAATCAAAATGTCTCCATCACCGCTACGAGCGAGTGCTAAAGCAGTGGGTGATTGCGACAAGGCGGGAGCAGATGCCGTGGAAGCAAGTGGTGGTTCAATCGCGGCACTACCTAATGCGACCAATTGGATGACGACGGCGATGAGGATGAGAAGGACCTCTGCTCAACAGCGTGCATCTTTGTGCTTCCCTATCTGGACGCTAAGAATCCGACGAAGCAACGTCCTTGACATAGTCCCCGAGGTTGACCGTCGTGCAGAGAACCGGCTCCGGCGACTTCTTAGGTGAATGGGAGACGAAGGGGACACTTGGTCATTTCATTTACAAAATCAGAAGAAAAAAAAAATGGAGGGGGAAGGAGAAAAAGGATAAAGAAAAATGGTGAAATATCATCGGTGGAAGAAATTCGAGTGCAATCACATGACACATTGTCTCCCGATAGCAATGACCCAGTAGAGTGGCACTTTTCTTTCAGAGCCAGTAGAGTAGAGCACTTCGAACAGTTCACATCGACAAGGGCAAACCGCAGACGCGCCGAGGCGCCGATTCTACATGTTCACCTCTCGCTCCTCGCACAAGCACAACGGGCACCGACCTACTACCACAACCAAACATGACGTCAGCAACCATCAGCTTGGAGATGGAAAACGAACAAGCGAGCGTCACCTCGCCACCGGACAATAATGCACCTTACGGATGGCAACAGCCGCGGCGGCGCCCGAGCAACAATGACGGCGACGTACGCGTCAGGTGGCGGCGCCCGGGGCGTCGCCGGCGGCCCAGACGATGTCCTTGAGCGCCGGCCGGAGCTCCTCGCTGCAGAAGGAGCGGTACTCCATCGTGTCGCCGCCGTCCTTCTTGACGTCGACCACGAGCACCGACGGCGCCACGCTAAAGATCTCCGCCTCCACGGCGAGCCGCCCCTTGCGCCCGCGTACCGCTCCCTCCAGCCTCACCCCGCGCGCGCCGCTCTTCGTCACGCGCATGGCGCCGCCGCTCGCCAGCGCCTCCAGCCGGGAGACCACGCCGCTCGCCGGCCCCCTCGTCGCGAACCTCATGCCGCCGGCGCCGGCGCCGGCGCCGCGGCTCCCGCGCCCCGACGACGGGTCCTGCTCGAACAGCGGCGACAGGTCGAAGCCCTCGGAGAGGGCGATCAGGTGGAAGGCGTTAAGCGCCTCGGGGGCCTCGTCCTTCTCGTCGCCGTCGGCCAGCGGCGCGGGCTCCGGGAAGGTGGTCGGAACGGGCGACGTCTTCTGGAACCACGGCGTCTCGACGAGGCCGGCGACCGTGACGCGGGTGCTCGGGTTGGGGTCAAGCAGCATTCCGATCATCTTCCTCGCGTCCGGCGAGATCCACGGCGGGCAGCGGAATTCGCCGCGCTGCATCTTCCGGTACATGGACACGAGATTATCGTCCAGGAAGGGGAGGGCGCCGGCGAGGAGAACGTAGAGGATGACGCCGCAGGACCAGAGGTCGGCCTTGGCGCCGTCGTAGCCCTTGCCGGAGAGCACCTCGGGCGCGGCGTACGCCGGCGTGCCGCAGGCGGTGTGGAGGAGGCCGTCGGGTCGGGCGTGGCCGGCGAGCGCGCTGAGCCCGAAGTCGGCGACCTTGAGGTTGCCGGAGTCGTCGAGGAGCAGGTTCTCGGGCTTGAGGTCGCGGTGGTACACCCCGCGGCCGTGGCAGAAGTCGACGGCGGAGACGAGCTGCCGGAAGTAGCGGCGCGCGGCGTCCTCCCGGACGCGGCCGGCGCGCGAGATCCTGGCGAAGAGCTCGCCGCCGCGGACGAGCTCCAGGGCGAGGTAGATCTTGGAGCGCGTGGCCATCACCTCGTGGAGCTCGACGATGTTGGGGTGGGACACCATCTTCATCGCGGCGATCTCCCGCTTGATCTGCTCCGCCATGCCGGCGCGCTCGACCACCTCCTTCGCCACGACCTTCACCGCCACGCGCCGCCCCGTGCGCAGGTCCCGTGCCACGTGCACCCGCCCGAAGTTGCCGTGCCCCAGCAGCCGCCCCAGCTCGTACCTTCCCTGCAGCACGCTCCTCCCCTCCGCCGCCGCCGCCGCCTTCTCCTCCATCGCCGGCGAGCCCGCACCTACCCGTCCTCGACGTGCTTGCGGTGGCAGTTGCGGCCGCCGCGGAGGCTGCGGTCGCCGGCGAGGTCAGCGCGCGTGCTCCGCCACATTGCTCCGCATTCCCGAGGCGCCAATCCGAAGTAGCGAGGAGCGGAGGAGGAGGAGGAGAAGGGAGAAGGGACACGAAACCCTCACGCGCTGGTCGCGGTGGCGAGCAGAAAGGCTTCGAGCTCACGAGGTGCGCGCGCGAGGGAGGGGGTGGATGGTGATGAACGATGATACCGCGGCGCCTGCGGGATCCGGGGAGCGCGCTTGCCGCCGCCGTCGATCGGGATCGGACGGCGGAGATGCGCTTTGTGGGACGACGGCGGACGCGTGGAACGGGGCCCATTGGACCGGGCGTCAGGTGGACGCCACGCGTGGAGGGGGCCCATTGGACCGGGCGTCAGGTGGGCGCGGGCCGTAATTATTGCTGGGCCAAGTTCTGAATCCAAGCCGTCCTCCTCTGGTTTTTCCCTCCTTTTTCCCCGTACGGAAAATGAGCATTGGGCTCCAGCGAAAACCCTTTGTTCCGACGTCTGAATAGGGGAATCAGGCTCATGCTATGTTTGGCATCAGAGTACTAGCGGCTAAGCACCGTGTGTGTTTGGATACTGTGACACGTACCTGTAGGTTTTCTTCACGTTTTTTTAGCCATGCATGTTTCTATTGAAGCCTGTTGGTTTCTATTGGCATCGATTGACCTTTTTTAATAAAAAAACACCAAGTTTTGGCATGAATTTAATGTTCTTGAAAACTTATTCTTTTCTACAAGTTTCACTGATTTTTGATCCTGGGTGTCAGTTTCCAAAGGCAAATTGATGAAGGTCATAATTCATGAACCATGGTTGCGGTGTGGACCGCTTCAACCAGGTAGCATACATGGCGAGCAACTGAGCATTGATCATCATGGGCTGATCGATTTTGGCCATCTGGCCGTAGAAAAGAAGCTTATAATTTTTTTAAAAAATCTTATAAAATCATGAAGAAATATTATGACGTATGGCCGTAAAAAATAATAAATTTCAAACAGTTCGGCTCGCTTTTAAGTTGAAAGAATGACCTCAGGGCTGCTACACGGTAACACAGCGTTGCTTTCTTTCAGGAGGCATTCGCCACAAATTTACCTCGAGTAGAAACGAGAAAAGATTTACAGATAGGTCAGTGTACTAGTATGATAGGGAAATTCTTTATTTTATTAATTAATAATAAAATACAAATTCCAAAGATTTTGCTCTTCCTGCTCCGGGTTTTAATCAGGGGAGTATTGTCTCTGAATTTATCTAAAAAATAATTCGGTGGAATGACAAGCAATCACATACGCTAGCACAAGAACTGAAAGTGAACCAATTGTGTAAGACCAGTACATATCCGTTAAAAAATTGTACTTCCTCCATTTTTTTTGTTTCACGTTTTTAACTTTTGGACACGTCTTCGGCCATTAGTCTTATTCAAAAAAGCTATGCGAATATAATTTATTTTGTTGTGATTTGTTTTATCACTAAAAATACTTTAAATATAACTTATATTTTTGCATCTTTAAACTAAACCTTTTAATAAGACAAATGATAAAACATGTGTTTAAAAATAAAAAGTCAAATAAAAAACGGAGCTAGTACATACATTTGTACATCGATCGTGTGTAACATATGGGCTGGCTCAGCAGGCATGTCCATATCCCACATTAATTCGACGCACAAAAGTGAGGAAAAAGCGCACGGCGCACATCGATCCTCTCCAGTCCCACGTACGCACGCACGTGCACTGTGCACACAAGCAAAGCAAGCGAACCAACCGGAGCTCGGTCTGTGTGCGAGAGAGACAGAGAGTGCCAGCAATGGCGTTTCGAGATGCAACCACATCAATGCAAACACTGACCGGCCGGACAGGCCGTCTTCTGCATGCGTCGTTATTGATGTTGGAATTAAGAGGAGGTTAACGCTGACCAGCTCCTGTTTACTTATTCAAAGGTTAGCTCTCTACGATTTATTTAAGTTATAAAAGATGATCGATGACATAACCCCTCCGGCTAATTCTAATTAAACCCGTAAACTGGCTAGACTAAGCTAGATCATAAAAGATGGTCTTAGCCAACACTATTGTTCTCACTGTTTTACAGGTAATTTTAGAATGCTACGAGTTACATAGCCATTATTATTGACATCATTCTCGATTCCCAACTAGGCACCGTATAGAAAACGAAACACATGATATTTGTAGCCCATCTATCTAAAAATCTTCAAAAAAAGATAATAGTAATAAACAATTAAGAACAAGAATTATGCAATCCTTTAACTCTAACCCTCTTCTCTTAAATCTTATCCTTTATATACAAGTGGAAGAACATGTGCCATTGGAAAACCCTCCAATCCCATATATAGCTATCACAAGCAGGTGCTGGACTTGCATCATAGACACATCGATGACATAAATGGGACTACATAATAATTGCAATGGATAATTAAGGAAGCTCCAGTCCTAAATAAAAAGCATTTTTTTAGATATGCTTGTCCATTGATATTATGTAAAACCTGTAAAATAGACTTATTTCAATTAGAAATATCAAAACCACTGTTGAAATCACCGTAGGGGACTACTTGAGAATGTCATGAAGAACTTTTGTCCTTGAGTTGGCCGTGCTACCACTTTCGTTCACCGCAGTAACCTATCGAAGCCTCGACCTAGGTGCTCAACTACTCACGGCCTCTGAGCACACAACTAATCATTCTCCATGGAGTCACTTCACTGATAATATTAGAGCATCTCCACAAAACTTATAAATACAAACTCTATAACACTATTCACGATATATTGTACACTTTATCATTTCTCTAATTTTTTCGCACTTTGCTATACTTTTAAAGATTTATTCTCTCCAGCGGACACTATCTCTAAACACTTTATTTTACAATTTTTTTCTACGAATACTCTTAACCAACTAATTGGATGCTCCCTAGACCTTCGTACTTAAGATCTCATTTTTGCACTTGCGCACCGAATGGTCTAATTCATTATTTGCATCAAATATAATTCCTTCCTACAGCTAATTAATGAAACATCCATATCGATCAACATTAATACGACTCACAAAAGTGCTAAAAATCAATTGAACCGAGGAGGAAAAGGCGATTATTTGCACATACGTACGTGTATACACGCAATATTTAAGCAACCAATCGATTGGTAATCCAGGAAGAATGCCAACAAGGGCGTTTCGAGAATTGAGAGAGAGCCAGCAATGCAATTATTTAAACTCTGACCGGACAGGCCTACCTCTGAAGTGAGAACAACATTACAACAAGCTTCTTACACTGAGATTAACCGGCGATTGATTTGTTAAGACAAACCGCACGTCGCTATATATTAATTGACTATGGAATTAAGAGGAGGTCATTGCTGGCCAGCTTCTTTTACTTGCAAATTGCATGCAGCCACCGCAGGTGACAAGCTGCCGATGGATGGATGCTGCAGCTGATTACGCCTGATGCGATGGTTGCTTGGTGACTTCTTCACTCCCCGGAGCTCCTCGTGCATTCGTGTATTGTATTGAGGCTAACCTAGGCGTTGGTCCTGCTGTTTGTATGATTGCTTAGTGGTGATTGAATCTGGCTTTTATTCATTTAACTTTATTGTAGAGGCTAGAATGTATTTTTATTATCTTAAAAAAATCAGAAATTTACTAATAAATAGTACAATAGCAAGAAAGCAGTCAAAAGATAGTTAACGTACTCGGTACTAAATGGTTCATCCATCTGTTGCCCACCCAGAGCATAGAAAATCATACCAGTGTTTCAAAAGTAGACGATTTTGGTGGTTCTATATATAACGCTGCTAAAAAGCCATTGGATTAGGTTAGATCAATGAAGATAGATTTTCAAAATAATAGAGAAACTGACTTTGGGTGTTCATGCATTATCTTTGGTACGGAAAATGCACATCCCTTGGAGGGTACATAAAATATTTAGTTTGTGTTCATTGGGACATATACAATGATAGAGATAGCTGTTGTCTATAATGCAATCCATGTCATCTATAGACAGTGCAAAAGATATCATATATAGTGCTAAAGATGGTTGCACACTGTTATAGGTACTTGTATCACACATAATGTTTCTTAATTTTAGTATTGAGTCGTTGACTCTTGAATTGTAGACAACTCAGATATCTATGTGCAATTTTCAGATTCAAATTTCATGATCTCAACCGACTATTTTTCAAATACTCCCTCCGTTCCATAATATAGGGCGTATAGATTTTTCCATGCAATTCCATAATACAAGGCACATCTCTAATTGCCCTCCCTCTGTTCCTCAAATACCCCTGCGTCCTGCTTAATTGGAGTCAATTAGCTCATTAATTCTTTCCAAACGAGAGATATTGCACGGCCTTATGTTGGAAACAATCGAGTCAACACCCAGCGCCATGCATGCAAATCAAGACGTTAATTAACAAATCAAATCACTAATCAACCAAATCAAGCTAATTAATCAGGGGCAACGGTGGAAGAAAAACTGATGCCAGACGTGCCTTGGTATTCGTGATTTTTTTAATACGCCCTATATTATGGAACGGAGGGAGTATATGGTAATGTTAAACCGTATGATGTATGTGTAGGTGTATTATGTATTATAGTTAGAAAGTTTAGCGAATGATATATTGATTTTTTTGTGGAGTACGCTTTGCTAGGATAATTTATTTTTTATTTATATTGCACTATATTGTAGAAAAGTTCCCTTCGAGGCGAAGCCATTTCTGAAGTATGGGGATTACCCTAGGGGTAAGGATTCTCCAGTTCGGTCCTCTCCTTTTTCGGTTCCAATTTGCGAGCACGGCATTCCTGCGGAGGTTCAACAGTGGGCTGCCGCGGGCACATACGTGGCACCGTTGGCGCGGCAGAGGCTATATGAGCCGCGCCTTATGAATTGGCGCGGCCAAAGGGGTCAGATCTGAAAATAGTTTTTGCCGAGGATTAATTTTATATTATCTATTTAAAAAAGGTTAATAAATTTTTTTTCCAAAGATAGTTAACGTGCTCCGGTACTAACATGGTTCATCCATCTGTTGCCTACCAAGAGCATAGAAAAATCATATTTTTCAAAAGTCAACGTCTGTGGTGGTCCTATATATAACGCTGCTAAGGAGCCATTGGATTATGTTAGATCAATGAAGATAGATTTTTCAAAAATAATGGAGAAACTAACTTTGGGTGTTCATGCATTATCTTTGGCATGGAAAATGCACACCCCTTGGAGGGTACATAAAATATTTAGTTTGTGTTCATTGGGACATATACAATGATAGAGATAGCTGTTGTCTATAATGCAATCCATGTCATCTATAGACAGTGCAAAAGATATCATATATAGTGCTAAAGATGGTTGCACACTGTTATAGGTACTTGTATCACACATGAAGTTTCTTAATTTTAGTGTAGAGTCGTTGACTCTTGCATTGCAGACAACTCAGATATCTATATATGTTCTCTCTCCTCCACATGACAAATCTTACAGCTGGCTTATAAACGGCTGACATGAACTATAATGTATGGTCTAATTGCAATCAATTGTACCATATACGATAAAGGTTCTTGACAGGATCAGGCTTCATATTGCTCCTGTTGGTAGGCGTTGGGTCTTTATCCGCGAAGTTGCATTATTCCTATGGTTTTAAGCATTTATTCTATAATTTAATGTAAGAGCTAGCTGTTTCTCAAAAAAAAAAAACATTGTGTCGCTGAAATTGCATCGGCTATACAGTGACATAGCTCGGGCAGTCAGCACCAGCACTACGTCCTACCATACCGTTTCCTGGCTACACTGTGAGCTACATTCCATCGGGGTGTCCAGTACGTTTAAACTTCTCGTAGGTAAACTTTGGGCTAATGGCACTTGCAGTTTTTAACAGCCCAAAGCAAGGCGGCAGTCTACATCGTCTCGGTTAGAATGCCCGCGTGCAGTCTCACTGTTTGCATGTATCTTGGTTAGTTAACTAGCATCGATCACTCTGCTTGGCCTCACATGGCAAAGCAGATGGTGACCATTTGCTTGCTTGCTTGCTTGCAACTGCAGCCCTGCGAATCAATGGGCCGTGGACAGGTGTTGCAGAAGCTCGCTATCTTGAGGACCAGCACCACATCCATGGCGAGCTGACCGCGATGGGGCACGTCCAGTCGCCATCCTGTTCCTGCTTTGTCTCGTTTACAAAGGAATTCTTTTTTTTAACTGACTTTAGATGTTGATGGAACGCGTAATATATAGCTCAGCCGTTTTAACAGCTTCACGTCTCAGGTGGTCAGCTGATTAGCCATGGTTAAAATCATGTGTGACCATATATACATTATTCTGTTGTGACCGTAGTTTGCTTCATGATTTTTCCTGGAATTTGTAGCTGGCCTGAGATGGTACTTCAGAGTTTAGACTTCAAGCCATGGGAGGAGCTGCTGCTACTGTCCCTGTTGCTACTTTCTCTAGGATCGTTCCTTGAATCTGTAGGCCTGAAGCAACCTTGATTAGCAGATGTGTTGGTTTGCCACTGAATTAATTTTCGGAGGAGTATTGATGAACTCGGTGATCATGTCGTGTCGCTGGAAAAAGCACGATGACGATGGTTTCTTTTCCCTCGAGAGAAAGGTCTGTACATGATATAAAGTTGCATCTCAAAAAGAACTGTGATCACCGCAAATAATATCTAGCACTGATTTCTACTAGAAACACGTTTAAAGAAAACAAAGCTTGATTATCTACACCCCCTCCTTTTTCTTGTATCACCGTATAATGACTACGTGCCGACCCTTGTGCCAGAGTGCAATCTAAAGAAGATACTCAAATCTTGGACGATAGGTTATCAATTTTGTTTGTTCTTTTTTTCTTAAGAACAATAGAATTAATTCCAATTAGACCATTTATCAAATCTTACAATCATTGAAAAACTATTATAATGTAACAGCATCTATTAAACCAACATCTATTTGAAGCACTATTAAGATCAACTTGCACTTCTCTCATCCGAATCAAACATTTATAATATGTGTGATATAGTGCTTGCACTGGTATCATACTAGGATTTTTTTTTGCATGTTCTGAATGTCATGCTTTTTCATTACCAAATATGATGCATGAACATCCAAATTTAGCTTCTCCACCGTTCTCTGATTTGCCTCCATTGACCATATTCGCAAATCGACAAAAGTATATGATGTTATCGTGGAGAGTAACTCTACACGACAACCCATTTCCCACACGGGGAGACACAAATCCCAATAACCCATAAATAGATTGATGACAACGGGTACCAACCCTATCAAAAACGCCGCTGAGGAGGTCACTAAAGGCTATCACTGCAATACTAATTAAATTGTTGCCACATATGACATGACGAACACCGCTAACTCTAGAAAATAGATCTGACAACATGAATCTTCAAGATGAGATGAAAATCCCCATCACCACCCTAGCTCTAGCAAGATCCCCGGAATTAGAGGGGCGACAGGACCGACAAACTTGCTCTTAGTCGTTGCCCTCTGGTTTTTTCACTATATCCCGCTGCTCAACAAATATTGTTTGTTCTTTCTTTCTTCATGACAAAGAAAAATCTAATTGCGCTCGATTATTAATGAACTTCCCGTCTTATCTTAAGATTATGTGGGCCAAAAGAGCTGGAAGCTAGCTGCAATAATGCAGCGATGAGTTCCTTTCGAATGGCTCCGACCACACAACCTAAACCCTTCCAAAGGTAGCTAGCCATGGCGTTAGCTACACCGGATCAAACAGCTAGGGCTAGAGGAGAACCTGGCGCCACCACGTGGCACTACCGGGCCACCGGCCGCTCGCTCCCGGCCGCGGCCGCCGTCGCCGTCAGAGAAATACAAGCTTGCAAGAGAGGGAGACTGGCTAGCAAGCAAGGCATAGTGCGTGTCCTCTCGCGGCAATAATGCCCGTCTTCTCCGACGGCGATGGCACGTACGGTGGCGCGCGGCCGGAGCTGCGCCGTCGCCGGCCCGGGGGAGGAGCCGACGAGGGCGAGGGGGAGGAGGAGGGGTCGCTGTGTCCTTGCCTCAATTATTTTGGGCCGGCTGAAAGCGACGCCTTTCTTCCCGTCGCGTCACCGGCGCTGTGCCGTTGGTACGTGCGTTGCACCGGCGAGGAATTAAACGGCGCGCGCGGCGAGCGCGTGGTGCCCATACGGGAGAAGCGACGCGTTGGATACCAGAATGTCCGTGGATTCTTTGCGCTTTTTGAACGGCACCCTTGGTGCCCATGTCGGCATGCATATATGTATAGGTGCAGCCGGTTTTTTTATTGGTGCTGTGTTGATGTGAGTGCGAGGTAACTGTGATCCGTTGGAATCATTTTCAACGGATGCTTCAGATAGTTTTGGATAGTTTCACTTGATTTTATATATTTCTATCCGTTAATTTTATGTAGTTTTACATAGCTTTACGAAGTTTCAAAGAGCTTCCTAATGTCTCGTACGGTTTTTCTAAAAAAAGTTCCACATAGTTTCATGATGATGTCATCAGCATGTATGAAGGTGTCATCGTTGTATTTCAGCTCATCCGTTAGTTTGCATTTCTGTTTTTATGCCTATATTTTGTATGTCATTGTATAATTAAATAGCTTATTACGTGCCATCGCTTAGTTATCTCTTTCTTATTTGCCATTGCAATTGCTCTAATATTATTATGTATGCCATTGCTGGAAACTTGTTCTTTTTATTTAAGCTATGTAAGCACATCAAAATATTATAAGAAAATCACAGTGTTATGATATATGCAATGTTTCAATCTATGCTTTATATTTTTTTGAAAAAGAAATATGTTAAACTTACAATAAAAACAATTAACATAAAGTATTTATTTCAAAAATCTTGAAAAAAATGTATATTCAGATTTTTGCATAGCTGATAACTTTGTGTTTTTAGGAATTTTGAAATGTTTACACAAAAGGATAAGTTTTCGTCAATAGCATGTAGGACAATAAGAGAGTAATTACAATGGCATAGAAGACACATGCCTCTTAGTGATGGCATATGTATTAGGGTAAAACTTTTCTATGCCATAATCATTTAGAGTCTTACGTGCCATTTCTTACGTATCATTCTCTTCTATGACATCGTAATTGCTAATTTATTGTCTTACCTCAGATGAAAACTTTTTCTTGATCACCACATTTAGCAACAAATCATCACAAATACCGCAAATATGATCACATATTTCACATTCACGCACATATAAACATCATATTCACATCAACACACATGTATATAGCCTAATCACAGCCACAATTCATTGATAACAACAATTACGTAATACACGAGGTTGATCCCCATCAACAAACTAGTCCACATTCCGTACTTCAACCACGACAAGCACAAAAGAGTTGGTTTTATCACCTTGCTCATGACCATCAAAAGGTCTGATAACTGGATGACAAAGTGTGTGTCCTGGCTCCTAGAGGTGTCCTCGCTTTGTTGCTCGTCCTCCCTATGATTCGAAGTTGGGGTTAGAGTTGGAGTTGGAAGTAGAGCCATCAAACCAGAACCCTGCAAGGCATACACATCCAAATTAGACAAATTTTTTTTTGAAAAATTGTTGTAAATGACATAAGATGGGAAAAAGACATTTACATTGTCAAGGATTGGCACCCCAAGGGCATAAGCCCCCGTAGGTGCGAACGAAGCTTGGCTTGGCCTCGTAGATGCATGGTGGGGTTGCCTGGCCCCCATAGAAGGCTCACCTACCTTGGTGGCCCACGTAGATGCCCGGACCTCCCTTGTAGGTGTTGGACCCACTTGCATGATCGAACTAGCCTGCACATTTCCTAGAGTTTTTGGTTAATGGATATAAATGTAAAAACTAATACTCACTCCAGTTTCATAATACTTGTCGTTTTAAACAATAAAAATCTTTTAAACTATTTGAATTATGTACATAAAAACCATACATATAAATTCGTCTCGAAATACACTTTCACAGTATGGTATTTTCATGAATTTTGTAGATAAATTTCTCGTTAGTAATTGATGGTCAAAGTTATATTTCGAAGACCGTGTGAATGTCCAAAATGACAAGTATTATAGAACTGGAGGGAGTAAGTGATTTCGCGAACACATTGCCCCTGTGAGTTGATCAAGACGCTCTAGGGCAGCGATTCTCGCCATTATGTCTTTCTGATCTTTCCTCTATTGCTCCTTTTTGTTGCGCGAAGGCTCTCCTGGATGGCCTGCACCATCTCCTCATGGTGCTTTCTCTCTTGCCACTTCTCCATCTAGATTCAAACCTCAAACCGACGACAGTTCTGTATAGTGCTTTGGCTAGCCCTCACCTTTGGCATGTAATCAGTAGACCTACTGTGTTGTTATCCAATTAGTATCAATATCAGTATACTATGCTGCATCATAAGGTGTAAGAAATCAAAATAGTTGTCACCAGAGAGGCTCATCACCGATCGCTTGCCACCCATGTCGTTTCCCTCCCATGTGCTTGTGGATCATTAGAGGGTCGATATCCACCTCTTCTTGGTTGCTTTGTGGCCTAAGCTACTCTTTGTGTGCATCTTTGATCATGCATGTACCGAATCAGAGTGTGTTACATAAGTAGAAACACTATAGATGACACTGTAGACGACACTTACCAATTTGATTTTATATATTTCTATCCGTTAATTTTATGTAGTTTTACATAGCTTTACGAAGTTTCAAAGAGCTTCCTAATGTCTCGTACGGTTTTTCTAAAAAAAGTTCCACATAGTTTCATGATGATGTCATCAGCATGTATGAAGGTGTCATCGTTGTATTTCAGCTCATCCGTTAGTTTGCATTTCTGTTTTTATGCCTATATTTTGTATGTCATTGTATAATTAAATAGCTTATTACGTGCCATCGCTTAGTTATCTCTTTCTTATTTGCCATTGCAATTGCTCTAATATTATTATGTATGCCATTGCTGGAAACTTGTTCTTTTTATTTAAGCTATGTAAGCACATCAAAATATTATAAGAAAATCACAGTGTTATGATATATGCAATGTTTCAATCTATGCTTTATATTTTTTTGAAAAAGAAATATGTTAAACTTACAATAAAAACAATTAACATAAAGTATTTATTTCAAAAATCTTGAAAAAAATGTATATTCAGATTTTTGCATAGCTGATAACTTTGTGTTTTTAGGAATTTTGAAATGTTTACACAAAAGGATAAGTTTTCGTCAATAGCATGTAGGACAATAAGAGAGTAATTACAATGGCATAGAAGACACATGCCTCTTAGTGATGGCATATGTGTATTAGGGTAAAACTTTTCTATGTCATTGCATAATCATTTAGAGTTTTACGTGCCATTGCTTAGGTATCATTCTCTTCTATGCCATCGTAATTCCTAATTTATTGTCTTACCACAGATGAAAACTTTTCCTGAGCTATATAAACATACCAAAAAGTTATCAAAAAATAACAAACTAGCATATATGCAATACTTTCAATCTAATTTTTATTAGTATTATTATAGAAGTTTTTATGTTAAATTTACAAATAAAAGGATTTTAAATAGAAAATATTTATCTTTAAATTACAAAAAAAAATGTACATCTAGATTGTTTCATAATTGATAACTCTCTATTTTTTTTGATAATTTTTAAATGTTCACGTAGTTTAAACAAAAACGGAGAATTTTTTTGCCAGTGACATGTAAGACAATAAATTTGCTTTTTGCGATGGCATAGAAGAGAGAAACAACTAAGTGATGGCATATAAGATATTTAATGGTTCTACATTGTCACGTAGGATATTATTATCCCTCTGTATTTGGTGGTTGTGAAATAGCATGTAAGATATTTTTCTTTTTATCCATCTAAGAGCATTTATAATGCAATGTGTTTATGCTGATGTGCTTTAAGTATATATTATACTCAAGCACCAAACACATATATAAAAAATCTCTCTTCCAATACAAAAAGCTTATACAGATAAATGCTATAAACTCTTTCAATCATATAGTATGCATTACGATTAGCTAAGTGAATCCTTATGACTTGCAGGAGCAAAGCATGTCTACCTTTGAGTGGTCCGGTAAACGAGAATCGAAGTGTGTTCTTGGACGAAGATGAATTCATTTGTCGCAGGTTAATGTATTGAGATAGTGGTTGGTACTATTGGTTCACCAGGTTTACGGATCGATCACAATCATAAATCCTACGCGCTGTGAAGATTAGGCTCCCTGTATCAGTACACCAACAAAACTCGTTAAAAATCCTAAAAAAATTATAGATGTACTTTATTGGTTACTCTACCTATGTATCTTGTAAGTTCAAATTTATTCTATACTAAGAGTGGACTTCCAAGTTTTACCACAGATGGGTATATGAGGCACGCATCTTTTTCAACTGGAATCATCCCAAAATAATTTTTCTAGAAATCTTTTACTGACTGTTGCGGATGAAAGTTTCTGAACAGATTAGCAACAAGTCAAGAACTTGATCTCTTGCCTCTCATATGGCTGCAAAGTGTGTATCAAATCATATTAGCAACCTCAAGTCATCATAGACCACCAATAATCAGCAAGAAATCATCCAAGCTCTTCTCAAAACAAGATCTTCAAAAGGGAAAACGAAAATAAGAAAAACTAAGAGCAAATCAATGCAAGATAATCATGGAGAAGAAAGATTTCATTGCATAGAAGTTGGGGGATTACAAACCACACTCCATGTGGTCACAAGCACTCTAAGTGCCACCCAAAACACACCCTACTCACCCTCTCTATTTCTGAAATTTTCAGCTCTAAGGGGATGAGGAGGAGGTGTTCCCCTCCCCCTCTATTTATAGCCCAAGGGTGAGATGCCCTAAACCCTAGAGCCCATCTCCACTCTTCATTTGAGGATGAGAGGTCTACAACTCACATACTACAAGACACACTCCCGAGAGGGAATATTCTCCACATATTCCTTCGGAAAAATATCTTCACAGCTTCCTCGGTTGCCGGCCCAAGCCTAGGCCCACCGGTAAGATCAACTTCGCCATCAGATTACCAATGCCGCATCATCCAGCTGCCTCGGATTCCTTGTCATGACTAAGCTTCTCGAGTACACCACCTCATGTGGCCGCCAGGTCATCGAACCTAGTCGCCTGCAAGCCTCCAGACGCACCAGCCTCCAGCTGTCCCCGCGAAGCATCAGTCACGTACCTACCGATACCTGCATCACTGAGGTAAACACACACGAAACCAACACACCTTACCTCACCTGCAAGGTTAGTTCATCACAAAATTACCAACATAATAATCCGTTCGTGACATCACAATTAGCACGCCCTAACACACCACGTGTCATCTTAACAAATTTCACCGAACCACATCCGATCAAAACTATTACCATGTCCAAGCTCAGTACAATGGTCCGGTTCCAATTTCATGGCAATTTACAGAAATGAACCATTTAATAATTCTTCAAAACACTTCAAATTCCTTCTTTTCAACATATATTCATCATCAAACCGGGGTACCCTTCACATTGTCTCAACAACCTTCCTTTGATGATTGTTGGTAATATCTTGAGATCATGCATTCACTTAATTAAAACTTAGCAACTAAAATTTGTTTAGTAATAAGTTTTGTGTAAAATAACCCTTCCCTCCATCCTTTTCTTTTGCATACAATATTGTTAAGGATCGTTTGCTGGGTAGCCGCGTACTCATTATACCTATTGCGGATAATTTTATTATTCAGGTAGCAAGTCTAATCAGGACCAGAAGGGTCCGAACTCAGGTGTGCAGGAGTAGGTGCGGGTGTCCGGGTCAATTGCTTGGATATCGTTGCTGAAGGCTGTTGCTGCTCTGATGTTATTTTTATTTGTTCTTAATATTTGGTAGTACATGTCTTATTGTAATAGCATATGATGCTATCTTGAAATACTCCGTTATTTTGAATAATAATGGAATGCCAGTGATGATAGCAGTTGAATTGTCCATCATGAGGTATTAGTCTGGGCCTAGTATCAGATCATGGTGCCGGATTCCCTGTGGAGACGCAGGGGGTCGTGACAGTCTCTCTTGAAGGCTAATCTTGAGTTGACCGTTGAGACAACTTTCTCTGGACGGCTGGCGTTGACAACCCTCGAGGAAGCTGAAATGTCTCGATGGCTTCACCAAGGCCGTCGAGACAAGGTGCTGTCTCAAGGACCCCCCCCCTCTTGGCCCTCCATCGATGGTCAAAGCACCTTCTTTATTTTTTAGAAAAATATTAGACCCAATGTTGATGGTGTACAGTAGTTAGTTTTCGTCAATACATCACTTGACCTCACATTATTTTTTAGGCCTCCATGACATTCGAAATTATTGATCCATGTGAAAATGATCGTTTCCGCTAAACTCCCCCAAGACATTCTAGAGCGACATGTACTAAGCACATGTCCGAGATCATTACAAATGCCAACTATGTATCATGATCACCTTGACATAAAATTTTCCACTCTACACTAGACATTTCATAATAATTTTGTCGAATTTTATTTTTTTTGTAAGGTTTCCAAGCTAAAATTGTAATTTTCGTACCTTTACATAATGCATATATCCAAAGCAATTTAAATAAATATTATGAAATAATGTAATCCTGGGTCCTCTACCAAATTTATGATACATCATAATTTATTTAAGATTTTTAAAATAATTACAGATTTTTTTAAAATAAGTTGAAAACATTTCATATGTATTGTGACCCGGAAAAATGAACAAATCACTCTTTTTTAACGGTCTATTAATATGTCAATAAAGCATCCCCGCGCGCCACAGCCCAGCCCACACACGTACTGTCGATGGGGGGTTACATCTCTCTTAACAGCAATTAATAGGTTGTCGAGAGATCTTACCATGGTACAAAAAACGCGTGCACCATGGAAGAATTGAATGCAATGAAGGGGTGGTATGTGGCGCAGACCCTCACTCACGAGATCGCGGGTTTGAGCCCGTGCCTTCCACTTGCCATTCGGAATTTCAATCTCTCTCGACGGCCATTGCGTGGGCCGTGGAGAGAGGTGCTCAACCACACTCTCTCAAGGTCCGACCTATCAGGGTGCTAGGGTAGAGAGCTCTTCTCTCGACGGCCATTGTATAGGCCGTTGAGATTGACTTACGTCAAATGTGGTGCTGATGGCAAACCTCTCAACAACATATTCTTCAGCCGCCGAGAGATGTTGTCTGTATAGACGGTCATGGATTGATTGTTGAGAGAGCGGTCATACTCTTGACGGCTGCCATCCGACCATCCACCCGTCTCTTGACCGTTGAAACTTGCCTTTCCCATAGTGATTAAAGGAAGGCGAAATTTCTGCAGCTCCGCGTTCTTTGATTTGCTTTCCGGCTTTTCTAGTTTAGACCTGCCTTGTTTGTTTGAGCTAAAAATCGATGAAAATTTTAATTTAAAAAGTTGTGACCCCTCGAAAAAATTATTGTACGAACTCTAAGAAAAACTATTTAAAACTCTAGAAAAAATGACTATAAATTATTGCATCATTTGGTTATACAAAAAATTGAAAATTAATTTTATTTAATTTAAGCCACAACAAACAAGTTGTAACAATATCTTGAGTTTCGAGCAATACAGGGCTGACATTGTGGATCCTGTGCGCTTTGAGAGGGGGAAAAACCGGCGCGAGATCCCCCTGGACGCGCGTCGTTACGAGATTGGCCTGCCGTGCGTTGAACGGTGAACGGGCGACGGCATGCAAAAAACGGCCCCGTTTTACCCGGCAGAGAAGCCTGGATCTCGTGCACCAAAAGTCACCCACCGTTGGCCTCCCTCGTCATGCTGCTGGTGGGCCCTCCTCCCCCTCCCCATGCCACCTGCCCGCCTCCCGTTGGCCGCCCCACACTTCAAATAAGCGGCCGGGAAGGGATTCCTCGCCGCCGACCCCCAAAACCCAAACCATGTGCCCCCGCCACATTCCGACGTGCGCGCCGCCGCAAAACCACTAGCTCCCGACGCCTTCTAGTTTAAGCGGGCAGCAGAGGCAGTGAGCTCTGCGCAGTGAGTGGCCATGGCGGGAGCGCGGGAAGGCGAGGAGGCGAGGAAGGTGGTGCTGGGCAAGTACGAGCTGGGGCGCGTGCTGGGGCAGGGCACCTTCGCGAAGGTGTACTACGGCCGCGACCTCGCCGCCGGCGGCGAGAGCGTCGCGGTGAAGGTGATCGACAAGGCGCGGCTCCGGCGGACGGAGGGGATGGTGGAGCAGCTCCGCCGTGAGATCTCCATCATGCGGATGGTGCGCCACCCCAACGTGGTCGCCATCCGCGAGGTGCTCGCCAGCCGCTCCCGGGTCTTCGTCGTCATGGAGTACGCGCGCGGCGGCGAGCTCTTCTCTAAGGTGGCGCGCGGCCGGCTCTCCGAGGACGCCGCCCGCCGCTACTTCCAGCAGCTCGTCGCCGCCGTCGGCTTCTGCCACGGCCGCGGCGTCGCGCACCGGGACCTCAAGCCGGAGAACCTCCTGCTCGGCGGCGACGGCCGGCTCAAGGTCACCGACTTCGGCCTCGCCGCGCTGCCGGAGCAGCTGCGCCACGACGGCCTCCTCCACACGCAGTGCGGCACGCCGGCGTACGTCGCGCCGGAGGTGTTGAGGAAGCGCGGCTATGACGGCGCCGCCGCCGACCTCTGGTCCTGCGGCGTCGTCCTCTACGTGCTCCTCTGCGGCTTCCTCCCCTTCCAGCACGACAGCTACGTCCACATGTACAGGAAGGTGCTCAAGGCGGAGTACCAGGTGCCGCCCTGGGTTTCCGGCGACGCCCGCCGCCTCCTCGCCCGCCTGCTCGTCGTCGACCCCGCCAAGCGCATCTCCATCCCGGAGATCATGCGCTCGCCGTGGTTCAGGAAAGGCTTCGTGCCGCCCGTCCCCTCCCCCGTCTTGCCCACGAAACGGGACCACGACGGCGGCGACGTCGGCTGCGTCGGCGGCGACGGAGAGGACGGCTCCCCGCGGACGTGCAACGCGTTCCAGCTGATCTCCGCCATGTCCTCCGGGTTCGACCTGTCGGGGCTGTTCGAGAGCGAGCAGAAGGCGGCGACGGTGTTCACCACCCGCGCGCCGGCGGCCGCCGTTGTGCAGAAGCTGGAGGCCGTCGGCCGCGCGCTCGGGTGCGCCATCACCAGGGGCAAGGGGTGGAAGGTGAGGATGGAGGCGGCGGCCGGCGCGACCACCGGTGGGTTCGCCGTCACCGCCGAGGTGCTCGAGGTGGCGGCGGACGTGGCCGTAGTCGAGTTCGCGCACGACGCCGGCGACGCGCTCGATTTCAACAGGTTCTGCGCCGAGCGCGCGCGCCCGGCGCTCTCCGACATTGTCTGGGCGTGGCAGGGCGACGGGCCCGCCGCGCCGCCCGCCGCCGTCGCCGGCTGCGCCTGACCGAATCCCCTTCGTCTTCTCTGCGCATGCTATGTGAAAATAATGTTAGCGATTTTGTTTACGTTTGCACGGCCATTGCACCGGCTTAATTGGGCTGTAAAATTTTCAGTTGATCCTTGGAGATAGCCATAACTAGAGTGCTCTTGCGCTATGCTACTATAGTTCTATGTATCGTTGTACAGGAAGAAGAGTTTAGCTGAGGACTTCCAAAATTTTGCTCCCAGATGTTTAAATGTGACAAAGTTTTGCTGAGGACTTGGTTCTACATGATCTGATATGGCCATGTATCCGTGAATGATGATTTAGAAATCATGATAATTTTAATCCTCCTTTTGTTTTCCCATTGGAAGCGATCTTCTCGACTAATAGCTCGACTGATTTCGGTATGGTCGGCCGTCATTCCTTTGCTGTCTAGATTTGATTAACTCACGAAGTGACTTCACATAATTAAACAGCATTTTCGTTCCTAATTATTGAGTCTTAGAAAAAGATTCATGATTCTTGCACTATTTAAAAAGGGTAGCGGATAGGTGATGAGTAGTGTACTTCCTTCCTGCATTATTGGCTAAAAAAATCATGTAGGCCCGGTTTAGAAACAAAGTATTTCAAAAAACATGAATTTGCAACACATGCATTTGTGATTGTGTCAACATCAATATCACCATTTTATCAAACTCTATTAAAATCATGATATTTCTTATAACTATCACCTGTTTGAAAACATAATATTTGGGATGATAGGCACAAGTGGTAGTGAGAGTTAGGGCTATAAAATTTGAGATTGAGGCTAGCGAGTAGGTTGGGCTCGACTCTTGAGTGAGCGAGATTGAGCTGAATCCTATTTCTAGCTTGTTCGTTTTAACGAGCTAGAGCTGAGCTAGGCCTAGCTCACTCCTGGCTTGTTCCTTATAAAACAAGTGCCCAAGTCGCATGCTCTCATGAGCTATACCCCAACAAATTCAGGGGCGGACGGAGAACAAAATAGTAGGGGGTCTAACAGGGTTATCTTGTACCTCCAGACCCATATTCTTCTTTCATGCCCTAAAAATGGTAGGTGGGTCTAAGGGGGGCTCCATTGCCACAACAAGGGTAGGAGGGGCTGGAGCTTCCCCCAGACCCGGTGCTAGGTCTGCCCCTGAACAAATTGCTACCATCCATGTCACATTCTCCCATGCCATGCATCCACGGTCCAATATCCACTACTAAAACCGAAGTGGCTGTAGTCCAGCCAGCCAAGTCCCTAGCCCCACACAGGGCAGAATGTAGTCGGACAATTGGGTCACGCGACATTGTTGCCCCTATTCTAGACCAGGGCCGATTGGCGGTGTCTTCTTTGCCTTCTTCCTCATCGCGTCCAACAACCTATCGCCTTCCTCCTACTTATGTCTAGCACCGTTGCCCCTTCCTTCTTCTCCATCCACCGCCTCGCTCCACCCCTCCCCCCTACATGGCACCACCGCCCTGCTCCGTTCCTCCTCCAGCCAGCAACGGTGAGGACTACACAAGGAGGCTGATGGCGGTGGTAGTGCTTCAGCCTTCAGGGTTGAGATTGGCAACTAGTGTTGCAAAGGGTACATATATTTTCTGACCATCCGACCGACCGAATTAATCAGATATTGATTCAAATATTTTTACGGCTATCTATTTTTTTTGCGGATGTGGATGAAGATAATTTCGACAGATAATTTCCAAATAAAATATGGATAAATATTAGGCGGATAATCCAACGAATATTATCTGACTCATTGGTAGAAGACATTACTCTACACCAAACAACAATTCAAATATGCATTTTCATAAATTATCCAAGTTACATCCATTCCGAACTATATCCAATAATATTGATCTTATATGATTTGTATCCGTATTCAACATCTTTCGTCTCCATATCCGACAGTATCCGTATTTGTATCCGTGTCCGGTACTATTCGTATCCGTATCTAGATTCGATAAAAAAAATATGGATTCCTATCCAACACTATCGACTGACCGATTGCGCCCATACTGGCAACGATGGTGACTTGCCTCATTGGCTATGGCCCAACAAATTGCTAGCTTCGATGGCCCATCTACCCATGTCATGCATCCATGGTCCAAAATTCACTACCCAAACAAAAGTAACCCAAGGCCAGCTCAGCCAATCCCCAAGTCCCCACTAGGCGCAAACCTCAGTCGGACGGTCGAGCCAAGCCACATTGTTACCCTCATTTTGGATTTGGGGCTGACTGACACCGTCGATGCCTTCCTCCTCCTCACGTCCAGCGCCGCCCCTCCCTTCCTCCTCATGTCCAGCGCCGCCCCTCCCCTCCTCCTCCATTCCATCACTTCGCTCCTCTCATCCTCTTGTCCCGCTTTGCCCCTCCTCTTGCCTATGATGGTAGGGACTACATAGAGAGGTCAGTTGTGGTGTCGTCACTTCAGCCTTCATAGCTGAGAGTGGTGACAGTAGGAATTGCGTAGGAAAGCCAATGATGTTGAGAACTGGGACTGCAAAGGAAGGCCGATGGCAGCGGCGCGAGGGTGGTGCTGGGAGGTCAACAACAGCGACGATGCTTAGCGGATGAGACCATCTTCTCCCTCCCTTCTTCCGTCCTATGGTGCCACTTCCTCCCTCCTATCAGTGAGTAGGTGACGAATATGCCTCCTTTCTCCCGGCCGATGCCTCGCGACGACTTGCGATCTGGATCAAGCTACTCACTGGCTCTCTCAGGTTCAGCTCGCTTGCCAAACAAGCTCAAACCGAGCCTATTCCTTGGCTCGGGCTCAAACGAGCCCGAGTGGAGCTACCACTTGTTTGCTCAAGCTTGGTTCATTTCAACCCTAAGTGAGAGCAAAATCAAGAAAACTTTAGCTAGGGATGGAGTTTCAAATACTTAAAAAATATCATGGTTTCTACTAAAACATGGTGTTGACGATTGGGAACAAGCTTCCCAAGTCGAGCTTACTTTTGAATAGCTGGGCCAGAAAGGCCCCTTTCTACCCCAATTCAAACTTCCAAGATGGCGAAGAGATCTTGGTGTGAGACACAAAAACAGACACTGGAGTTTTTTTATTCTGGTTCAGGTCTCCTAGGCAGGAAAAAAATAATAGTCTTACGTCCCGTCCTTCACTATAATCAAGACTAGTACAACGTTTGCGTGAGAAAGACCCAGGTAGAATCCTTCTCTAGAATAAGACAGTGCCATCTATGGCGATGATCGTGATGTGATGATGCTAAAGCTGATGTTCCGCTACCCTTGCGCAGGAGGGAGGTATTTGTACTAACCCTAGGGATGTATATATGAAAGATAAAATATATGGTAAATTTTTTCCCAAGAATCCGTAATATGGTAGTGCCATCTTGGACCCTAACACACTCCGCAGTCACAAGCTGGGCCGTAGCAAAGGGGAATACTTGATCGTCAAGCCTTTCAATGTCTTGGTCAACATGCCACCAGGCAACGCCTAGCCCAGCATGTTACATGTCATCCCGGGTGACTGCACGTGTACGGGCAACGGGCAAGAGGATACACAAGGAACACTAGTAGGTGTTTCACTGTCCTACAAAGGCAAAACTCAATCCCTAACATATGGTTTTAAAAGAGTCTTTTGGGTTATTCAAACACCTCATGGTTTTGAAAACCATGGTTTTCTCAGAAACCATAATTTTGTTTTGAAAACTATGAAAATACTTTGTCCTCAAACAGGCCCATAATCATGTACCCAAACAAAGATGTGTAAAAAACCCACTCCAGAACATCTAGAATACCCAAAGACAATATTACCTCTATGATGGGTCTCACGACTGCCAAGTTTAGGGTTCTTCGTGCAATGCTGAGAGATTAATTATGTGTAATTTTGGACCATTGGACCACTTGTCATGGACAGTAATAATGGTATTATGGAACGTGAAATATATCTAGTGATCCCTCCATATCAAAAACTTAATGTTTTAAATGTATTCGAAATACAACTTTATCGGTAATTGCCAATACAGTCTATTTATGACATCCATAAAAATACAATATTATGAAAGTGCTTTTCTAGATAAATCTATATGTGTGATTTTCATGTGCCCAATCTATATTGTTCAAAAGATTTTTATGGATAAAGTTTTAAATCTTTGACTAAGTACATGTTTAAAACGCTATGTTTTTGTTAAGAGGGACCGCTAGTTTATTGATTGCAGTGTCTATTTTTGTTGTAGATTTAGTGTGAACAACACAAATTAAATATCAAAAACTACCCAGACTGGTTTTCTAGAGCCGGAGAAACCATTCATCTGGGTAGACCGAGTAGTGGTGAAAGTTCGTAATGTTCCTGCCATTCATGCCACTTGGATAATGCTTAGGGCGTGCTTGGTTGACAGCCAGCGCTCGCCGTGCCAACCGTTGGCGCGCCCTCAGCCACAGCTCGCCCGCGCGAGTGTTGCCCGCGCCAACGCTCGCGCGCGTGCAAATCTGTCGGCGCGCCAGCAATTTGGCGAGGGCGAGCGGTTGCGGGCAGCGCACCAAATGGTGGTCAAATTCGACGGCGCGCCGGTGGTCAGCGAACCAAACACGCCCTTAGTGTTTCAAGGCATTTTGACATTTGTGTTTCACCATTATTTTTGTCATATAAATCATAAACACCTGAAAAGGAAACTTTAGAAACGATATCAAGTACACATACGTGTTATATCAGACATTAACTATCCATTTCTCTCTGCAAATCATCGTTAGGTTTGATTGGCATCTTGTACTGGTAGTACTTCCTTCCTTTTTCTTTTTCTTTTTTTATTCTTGGCAGCTACGGAGGCAAGAGCAACTCTCGCCTAGTCAGCGTATGACCACTAGAGTCATCACACGTGCCATGACCGATGGGGTTTGGGAACATGGAGAGCTGAGGCATTTCTTGGGGTTGTCCTGGATGAAAAAGCAGGCTAAACTTCAGTTATCTTAAAAAGTGATTTCGAAAAGAACCAAACAAGTACTCCCTTCTTTTTTTTTTGTTTGACGCCTTTAACTTTTTAGCACGTCTTTAACCATTCATTTTATTGAAAAAATTAGTGCAAATATATAAAAAAGTCATATTTAAAGTACCTCTATTGATAAAACAAATCATGACAAAATAAATGATATTTACAAAAATAATTTAAATAAGACAAATGGTCAAAGGCGTGTCGAAAAGTCAAAGGCGTCAAATAAAAAAACGGAGGTAGTATGATTTAAATCATGTTCTAGTTGTGACTTTAAAATTTGGAGTAATAACGGCAATAAATCATTTTTAGCACGTCTTTGGCCATTCATTTTATTCAAAATTTTAGTGCAAAGATGTAAAAAATAAGTCATATTTAAAGTACCTCTATTGATAAAACAAATCATAACAAAATAAATGATATTTACAAAAATAATTTGAATAAGACGAATGGTCAAAGACGTGTCGAAAACTCAAAAGCGTCAAATAAAAAAAACAGAGGCAGTATGATTTAAATCATGTTCCAGTTGTGACTTTAAAATTTGGAGTAATAACGGCAATAAATCAAGTTGTTAAAAGATAGTAAAATAATTTAAGCAAATAATCTACGGAGAACAAACTTACGGACATTATGGCCTTGTTCTTTTCAGCGTTTCGTTGTGTTGGCGTAATATTGTAGCAAATTTAAGAGCCGTCGAAAAGAGGTCTAAAGATTATAAAAAATAAAAAATAGTTTTAGGATCTTTGAAAGGACTACTAAAAGCCACGAAAAAATTGTTACAAATTATCACAACATATAGACTATATAAAAATAACAAAATTTGCTATAGTAATAAGCAACGACACGATACGCTGAAAAAAAGGCCTATATGGACATGGTAGGGCGACGGGCCCACTAACCCTATCATCAACTGCTGGTGATCAAACCCATTCTCGCCTTTGTTTTCTGGTGCATTGTAAAAATATAGTTAGTGCATGATTTTAAAACTCTCTGTGCCATCAAATTTGTTAGAGTGGGTGTTGAATATATGTGCAAGTCGGTTATGTGAACTCTGAATTGTAATAATAAGTATGAGAGGATCATATCAGGATCAGACTCATAGTCGTGGCCTCCACTGTAAACAAGGGGCACCCCTGGTTTAACCGTTCATAATGACCTAGTTGTAGCACAGGACGCATAGGGTCAATGGTCGGTTGTGCCTGCGACCTAGGTTATTTGATGTGCTTGTGCTAATTTGGGAGGAACACCCATAGTTAGAGCCACACAAACATAGACAATCGTACTAAACTGCATTACAAAATATCGTGCCTCCGGTATTGTCTAGATATTGTGTAGAGATTAAAGTCCTAACAAGTGGTATCATAGCGAGGTTGGTCATGTGAAAGATCTCGGTGGAGGTGAGAGGTTCATGTCTCTACATGAAGTTGGAAAAACCTCTAGGGCACAAGGTGGAACATCGAAGCAATCGACGAACCGATAGGTGGTGTTAGTCACTATAGGCAGGAGGCCTTTACCATTCGATGGATTACAATTGGTGAAGATTGGCTAGATGAGGAGATCGAACCATTGAGGTAGTCGGAGAGTCGATGTAGTGGCGGCAGCAGAGACTCTCGCTCAGGATTAGGCCAGTGAGGGCCAGATGTGGCGGGAAGCGGGATAGATTGGAGCGATGGGAGGATTGCAGTGATGCGACCATGTGCGATAGGGGGACACCATCATGACATTAGGAGTAATTTTGTGTCAATGATGAGGTCGTATGCGGCAACACGAAATCGGTGGCATGTGGAAGGCATGTAGATGAGCTTAAATTGGATCTGAAGGTAGAGGTGTGCTTTAGACGATTTTTTGGCGGCAGTGGACATCCTAGGTGGACCCCACGTCGCAAACCACACATTGTCGCGACACTGTGTCAGAGGCAGAATGTGCGTAATGGCGGGATCAAAGTAAGCACAGTGCGAACAGTGAGCCCCCATGCCGGCTGGCGTTTAGGCCACAGCGCGACGCAGAGCCGTGTGAGCCAGCGAGGCCTAGGCAGCGACGACCAAGGCACGGGGCGAGAGAGAAGGTCGTGTGGGCGTGCGACGTACTAGGCCCTCGTGGAGGGCGCGGTAGCTAGTTGTGCCGCGTGTGGGGGTGAACAGACTACGTCGTCAAGAGCGCGAGCTAGGCCGAAGGAGTGACTCTGGGTAGCAGAGGTGGCGTGCGTGGCGCATGCAGTGCAGAGTTGGCCTAAGGAGCTTGTGTTGGACCAAGGCTGCAGCTGGCCGCGCGATGACGCATAGTGGGCTAGGGCATATGTGAGCGTTGTGCGTGGAGAGCTGGGCCAGGCAGGCGGTGTAGGCGAGACACGAAAGCAGGTTCGAGGCGAGGCGCTTTAGCGCTAGGACGATTTGGGTCGAGGGCACACAACGTCAAGGATGGCCGCGCGAGGTCAGGCTGCTGAGCGAACAGGCCAAATCCGAGCCAAGATTGAACAGTGCACATCCTTTTTTCAAAAAATATTGGAGAAATTTGAGATCAAGAAGATCGAAGTGGAGTTCTAGTTGGACAAAATTTTCTTCACCACTCTAATAGCAAGTCCAAGGGGAGACAGGAGGCATAACAGAACATAGTTTTTCTGGGGCCAAGAAAAACACATATCTATACCCAGAAGGAGCCATTCTGAGCATAGTTTTCATGATAAGGAAATCATGCCAATCTTGAAGGGAGGTGTTCGAGGAAGCAATGAGGGGTCTGACAAGTGAAGGTCAAGCTGGCTGACGACCAAGTCAGTGTGACTTTGTCCAAGGAGGACGAGGGAAGTTGGACCAACAACGAGAAGATCATCGAATAATCTAAATCAAGAAGATCGGTATGCAATCATGTTGCTAAGCTGGTCAAACCGTGGGTCGGCTAGATGTCGACCAACTCTAGTTTCATGTTGGTAAAGTTCGATGATTCTGGAAACTTCGGTTTGTGGCAGACAAGAGTGAAGGACCTGTTGGTGCAACAGGGGATCTTGAAAGCACTTAGGCAAAGTAACCAAAGAAGGTGGACGAGGATGATTGGGAGGAGTTGCAGTTGCGCATAGCCGCGAATATTAGGTTGTGTCTGACCGGTTAGATCATGAACCACATGATTGACTCGAATACACTAAAGGAAATCTGAGATAAGCTAGAAAGTTAATTCTTGCCCAAGACTTTTAACCAACAAGATGTATTTGAAGCAGAAGATGTATGAGCTAAAGATGTATGAGGGGACGTCAATGCCTTTAATTAGTTAGTTGTGGATTTGGGAAAGTTGGATGTGACCATTAAGGAAGAATACAAGGCCACGTTTGTACATGTTGCAGATGAGCTATGAATTCTAGGTACAAAAATCTCTTATATGGGTGGAGTCATGAATAAGCCATAGTTCACAAGATAGCGGTATTTATTTCGAAAGGGCGGTATGTTTGAGGCCAAGTCAGACTCGTCGGGAGGCTCAAAGGTATTAACTCGAGTCTGAGTACATGGTGTTTCCATGGGACAATATCAAGATGCAGGTGGTGAAGTCATATTCAACAAGATGGAGTTTGTTAGAGTAGGTGTAAAATGTGTGTACAAGTCGATTACATGGACTCTAAGTTGTAATAGGCAGGAGATGGATGTCTCAGGATCAGACTCATATTCGTGGCCTCCTCTATAAATAGGAGCACCCTTGATGTAACTGGTCATGAAGATCTATATGTACTGCATGACACGCAGGATCAATGGTCGGCTATGGCCGCGACCCAGGTGGTTCGGTGTGTTTGTGCTGCCTGGGGAGGAGAGCCCATAATTAGTGCTCTGTAGGCATAGGCTTTGGCTATATATATTGATTGGAATGGGATGAGCGGTAGGGTTGGAGATAGGGGAGAAAATGGTATGGATAGTCCCTGACTGACCGGTGAGATACGTATAGGGTTGGATCGGATATTTTTCAGATATGTTTAGATTCAGATACGGATAGGGATATTTTGCCTCGGATACGGATTCAAATACGATAGAGCAGTATCCAACGTATACGGATAATGATATTTTTAAATAGCAGTTATTTGGATATTCGGATACCAACCTTCTAACATCGGGCCCAACCCACTTAGCATACAAACAACGACAAATTCAATACACAAAGATCTACCTAGCCCACAACTAAACAACTAAACGTACATGCTACCTTTTGTTCTCATTTCATAAAGGTGTAGCCATATATAGACATGTCAAAACACATTTTTGTTTCAATTTTAATATTCTTAAATTCATTGATCATGATTTTTTAAATAATTTGAACTATTAAATAATCATACATTTATATTAATTTTGGAAGTAAAGATATTGGGGTTTCTACATTCCGAAAAAAACATTTGCCGACATATCTAATTCGATTTGTATTCGCTTCCTACCCGTATTCGATAACATTAGTTTTCGGGCTATCCATATCCATATGCTTGTCCGAAAAAAATCAAAAAAATAGTATGAACATTATCCGACTATATTCGATCCGTTTTCATTTCTAGTCGGAGAGGAAGGCTAAATCCAGACCGTTGCATCTTTAATCGAATGGGTCCCAAAAAAGGATTTAGATTTAGGCCAAATTTTTGTGGGCTGAAGCTCAGACAGTCCTTTTTTTATTTTTCCCTGGAAGCAATCTTCTTGAGTCATCAGTTCATTGCTTGATTGATTTTCAGTGTGCTGGAGGCCAATTCCTATTGAGTACGCTATTCTTTACTTGTCCTAGATTTGATTGGCACACGACGTGACCCTAAAATAAAACAGCATTTTTATTCCTAATTATTGAGTCTTAAAAAATACCCCTGATTCTTGCACTTGAAAAATAGGGAATCTGATAGGTGTACAGTGTGCTTCCTGAATTATTGTCCAAAAAAACAATATATTCTTGTACGCTGTCAATGAAAAATTTGCCTTTTTCAATGTGTTCAAAAAAAGGAAGACGCCTTATATAGTATAAAAATATAGCGCAGTTTAGTTTGATTGTCTGTTCCTATATCTTTTATTTATATCCTAGAGATAATGCAAATTACGGGCCTGTTTGGTTTGAAGCTAACCTTGCCACACTTTGCCATGCCTAACATGCTAAAATTGCCTAAGCTTAGTTCTTGAAATTCCTAACCACACTTTTTCAACCACAAGCAAATTTGCCACACTTTTATGTGTGTATGGCATGTGGGGTCTATGGCAGAAAAAGAATCTTGACTAACCTTAGGTGTGAACCAAACAACAGCCTAACTCAGTCAAACTTTCCTAACCTTAGGCGTGGCAATATTAGGCAAACTTAGGCTATATGAGGAGAGAAAAAGAATCTGTCCAACAAGTTCAGAAGAGCCGGAGAAGCCACTGGACCAGGGCCACTGCTAAGTAGCAACTGTGACTGCCATCCATAGTCCATCTTGCCACCTGCACAACCATGTAACGCCAAGGCTTTGACGTTATTGTTTCGCCATGTCTTTTTCTCATACTGAATCGAAAACCACGTACGACAACTGTAAAAAGAAATTGAGCAACCACATCACAGCACACATACGTGTTGTTACTTGTATCAGATATTGATTATCCCCATCTCTCTGCAAATCATCACTAGGTTTGATTGATGCCTCGCAGACACAGTGCTACTACTAACCAGTTCGGCTCCCGTGGCCATCGACAAGTAGCAGTTCGTCGTGTCAGCGAGTGCCCCTGGAGCCGTCAAGAAACACCCCCGTGCACGCGCAGGATGGGGACATGCAGACCAGAGCATGGACATTAATTTTTTTAGGGTTTTTCTTGATGAGACAGTCGCCGATGACACGACGCTTTGCGTGCCATTGGGGATCACTCCCAAAGCAGCAACGCCAATTCGCCAGCTGATGCCCAAGCCCGAATGCAGCATCAGCACGTATCTGCAGGACACTTCACTAGCGCCGATCGTCAGGGCATGATCATTAGAGAGAAAAAAGTGGAAGGGAGGAGACGGATGAATAAAGTCTAATGATAGGCTTGTTTTAGGCGCTCTTGATGCACATGTCTCCGGTCTTGAAGCTTCCCGTTCGATCGGCCAAGTCGTTTTCACGTCAGGCTGAGTAGGTTGTATAACAAAGGGGCTGGAATGAATTTTCATTATCTAAAGAAAATCGTTTTCACGTATGTGATCTGGATAGATCACTCCGTACTCGACTTCCAACTTTACTTCAGGCTTAAGTGTCGTCGTTAGACTATCTTTTACGGTACTTTTTTGAGAGTTATTTTTTCTTTGCGAAAAGATTCTGGTCCTTGAAATGTTCCAACGGATTCTCTTTGCTGTTTTCTTTAAAAGAATTTTCTTTGTGCATTGTTTTTACAAAAAAAAAAATCTCTCACAGTCCTCTTGAGGAAGTTTTTCAAATGGACTTTGTTGAAGATGATGGAGAATGAATGGAAAGAATGTAGGAAAGAGAATAATAAAGGGAATGGAATAAAGAGAAAATAGTTGGAGATGATCGGATAAGCATTTCTCTCATTCGGATAAGCATTAATCTGCAGTTTGCTGCCAAAGACCGGCCAAACACTGTGGCTTGTGCCGTCTAATCTTGCTCCTAATGGGAAGAAACGCATGTGCAGCGCATTGCCGATTTGGACATCTTCCTACCCAATGGCAGCATGCATCACTTCGCATAAGAGCAAAGCTAATCACAGTATCACGTACACCTCCCTGCTTCTCTGAGATCATCTCACTGATCAGGAGGTTGGCATTTCTTGCAGGAGAGAGATTGTGTATCAGGAGGCCGTAATCTCGTTTTCGGATGGAGAGAGATGCCTAAACCCAGACCTAATGCAGCCAACAGTTGAGCGTTCAGGTGTGCATACGGCCTTTACCGCGTTGCGGAATCTTAGGCCTCGCATGCATTCAGAGGAGTAAGCAGGACGGCAAGCTTTCATGGTGAGATTCCACTGGAACACGGCGAAACAAGCCGGTCGTCAGGACAAAGAAGCGCAGCTGAATCTCCCCCAAGATCGATGCAAATCATACGGTTTAGCTCAAGATGAGGTGATGGCTTTGGCATTTGTTGCTGAATGATCATGATCAGATATACGGCGTGAAGGCTCGGTTTTGTGGATTCCGATCGTTCGGGGTGGTTGTTTAGGGAAGGAAACAAAGGGAGGGTCTTGTCAGGGCGTGCTTACTATCCGGCCATCCTGATATCCCCTGCCCATAAGGCCCGGGATATTGGAAATGTTCGGACATTAGCGCCTCATAATGCTGACGGCTAAGGTTGCATCTGCTTCTATATTCAGGAAAAGCACCGAGCCTTGTATATTTTTCTGTTGGAAAGGGTGGTGGGTATATAGGGCATGTTTGGATCATAGCCTTTGTTGGCCATGCCAAATTTTGGCGTGCCATGGTGATTTGGTCACCGTTTGGTTTATAGCCAACAAATGGCATGCCATTTGAAAAACGAGCCATGCCAAAATTTTCACACACAAAACGTAGCTAATGCAATGGTGCCCGAATCGCTCGCCATCGCGTCTTGCCTTCTCGCCACTCGTTACGGCCCCACACGCAGGCACACGCTCGCCATGCATGCAGCAGTACGACTAATAACAGCTGGGACGCAGTTGATTTAAATCAATTTTAGTTTTCTGATTTTCATATATATTTCATACGGTGTCCAAATTTTGTGAAACAAATTTTATAATTCATATAAAATTCTAACCAACCCATTTTCTATATTTTATATTTATATTTTTTGCATTTTGTAATTCATTTTTTTTATTTTTGGAACGGTTTTTTCAATTTTTATGACTTATTATGTATTTTTATTTTGTAATTAAATTTTATTTGCATATTTTTGAATTTATTAAATTTTATACGAGTTTATATGATTTTATTTGACCGAAAGAACAATTGGCACATTTTCAATTGGTATTCAACCAAACACACCACCTGTTTTACCAAAATTTGGCTGTCCTCAATTGGCTTTGAATCAAACGACTCAAAAACTGCCAACAAAATGTCATGCCATCAATTGGTCATGACCATTCATTGAAATGGCTAGTGAGGGTTACGAACCAAACAGGCCCATAATGCCAATCATATGCTGGTGTGCAAACAAAAGAGTAGATGAAAAAAAGAACACAATATGTAATCTCCGAGATTTCTCTATTTTGATGGTTAGAAGCATATAGGCATGGCGTGTGCAATTAAAGGAAAAGCCCCATTTATTTTTTATATGTAGGAAGAGAAGTTGCTCTTTCTTGGTTTCATAAATAATAGTAAAAAGATCCATTTTTTGTCCATCACCTTTGCAGCTTTGCTTATCAATGTCTTTTTCCCCTAAAAAGTCGTTCCCAGGTGGGCGACACCAAGCTCTAGCTCTCTCTTGCATCTGAAGTGATCAGACTCCTCGACGTGGCAATGGAAGCTCGGGCCCTATCGAATGAGGAGGTTTCCACCTGGAAGCTTCTCAAACTTCACGTCTTGGGGCTATGCGCCATCGAAAAAAACAAGTGAAAGCAGTGCTCACGCCTAAACTGGCTCAAGCTCAATGACTCCAACACCAAGTACTTCCACCTCAAGGCAAATGGCCGTTGGAGAAGGAACCTCATTCACTCCCTTCAGAGCCAATCCGGCTTGCATACTGAATTCCATGAAAGGGCTCATGTCCTGTACCAGCACTTCAGCGGCATCTTCAGCGAAGACTCCTCCGCCACCCACCCACCGGCGCAGTGCACCTTTGATTGGGACTTCCTTGGGCTGCCATCACTAGACCTCTCCTCCCTGGAGGCCCCCTGTCCTAGGAAGAACTCAAACAGGTTCTCTTCTTCCTCCCTAATGACAAAGCCCCCGGCCCAGATGGTTTAGCCTTGAACTTCTTCATGGCTTGTTGGGATTTCACCTCTGGCGACCTGTTCGCGGCTCTCCAATGCCTTTACCTCAACAACTCCAGGCTGGTTGGTCTCAATTCTGCGCTCATAGTCCTTCTACCCAAAAAGGACGGTTCGCTTTCAGCCTCTGACTACCGCCCGATCAGCCTAATTCACAGTGTGGGGAAGCTCTTCACCGAGATCCTCGCTTCCAGGCTAGCCCCGTTCATGGATGACCTCATCTCCCCCTGTCAGAGCACATTCATCAAGAAAAGGCAAATCCAAGAAAACTTCGTCCTGGTCCAAAGCAGAGCCAAGTCGCTCCATGGATCCAACTCCCCAGCCTTCTCCTCAAGCTGGACCTAGAGAAAGCTTTCGACTCCGTTTCTTGGACCTACCTCCTAAACAACCTCCGCGCCCGCGGCTTTCATGCCCGTTGGCGCGATTGGATCTCAATGTCCCTTGCCTCCTCATCCTCTAGGGTGCTCCTTAACAGCCACCCAATTGACACCATCCATCACTGCATGGACCTAAGGCAGGGAGACTCACTATCACTTTTTCTCTTCAATCTCTCCATGGAGCTGCTAATTGCCCTACTTAACCGGGCAACCTCCTCTGGAGCCCTTTCGCCTTTTGGGGGGCCCCATCATGCCACCCAGATTTCACTCTTCACCGATGACATCACTGGGCTTCGTCAAAATTTCTTTATAAGCCAGCTGATGCCAATCCAGTGCATGGGAATTGATCTCAACCATGTCCTCAAAGACTTTCCAGCCGAGTGAACCAGCTTCCCCATAAAGTACCTCGGGATGCCCCTTTCTGTCAGGCGGTTGTGCCACGTTCATTTTCAGCCACTTACAGACAAAGTATCTTCCAGGTTGGCAGGGTGGCATGGCCCATTAATTTCCAAAGGTGGCCGGCTCACACTTCTCAAGGCAATCCTGTCATCAATCCGCCCTCCTCCGTCATAAAAGAAAATCGACTCTATCAGGAGAGCCTGGCTGTGGAAGGGCACCGACTCCACGGGTGGTGGAGGCAGAGTCAACTGGCGTACGGTCTGTTCTCCTACTTCGCTTGGGGGCCTCGGGGACAGGGCGCGTGGCCAAACCCGCCCTGCGCCAGGTCTGGAAGCTTTGGGCTCCCTCCAAATGCAAGTTCTTCCTCTGGACGCTCCTGCTCAGGCGGGTCATGACTGTGGACGCCCTACTTCGTCGACATCTACCAACGAGTATTTTTGTCCCCTTTGCAGGTGTAACATGGAAACGCCTGAGCACCTTTTTTTGCAATGCGCCATCAGCTCTTTTATTTGGACCCATCTTAGCTTCCCTGCTCAGAATGTCGCACCTCGACCCTTCGGGCTGGTCACACTCTAGTTGCCTCGTCGACTGGTGGTCAAGCGACGTCCTACGGGAGGCCACCCCTCGCGAGGTCCTCTCGATCGCTGCAGCTACTATTTGGCAGGTCTGGCTTGAGCGTAATAACCGCTTCTTCCGCCTTGCTGATAGGCCAGCATCACTCTTCCTCACCCAACTTCTAGACAACCTGCCTCTCTAGGAGGCCGCGGCCCCCCTTTTGTAATTAGTTAATACACCGCGTTGGGCCCATGGGGGGAGGGGCCGTTATCTCCCCTCACCCTGTAATTCTCTTCTTTTTTTGATCAATACAAGGAAACTCTTTTGCCTTTGCTAAAAAAAAAACTACATAGGAAATTGTCCCTGATTTATGAAAACCATGCAAAGTCAACGATATCTTTGACCAAAGTGGCTTAGGTTGACCTATACTTTTTTTTATAAAATTTAATTTAAAATTCTAATCTAAATTGCGTATTTTAGTTCCTAACAGTTTTTGTAGTGCATAAACTTTTCCCATATTTTATAAATTTCCAAAGTTTTCTACTTCTTAGAAAATGGGAGAAAATGCTATTTATTTGTAGAAAATTTGTATTAATATGCAAGTTGATTTAATGAGCTAAGGTAATTATAAGGAACTTAAATATAATTTTTTTTCATGATTTTGTATGTGAAAATCTGATTCAAAATATCAAATATATGCTACTTAGATCAAAAGGGCTATTTGACCGCTGAAAGGACCATTTCTAGATGGATTATGTTTTTATCTAACAATTTAGATTGTTCCCAAACCGATACTCAAATATAAATTTAAGCATTAGAGGCCACATCAATCAAGAATACACGATATAATTCACCCCATCAATATAGGTTTTCTTAATTATTTATTTTCTTCATGTAAATCCTCACACTTTCTTGTAAATATGATGAGTAGGTAATGTCTATAATAAATAAAGGAAAAAGTGCCAACTTAGTCCCTCAACTATGGTGTTTGTGCCTATTTGGTCCCTAGGGTCAAATACCGTTTTTAGATGGTCCTCCAACTATCAAAACCGTGCTGATTTGGTCCTTTGACCGGTCAAACCCAGATTGGAGGGCGGTTTTAGCTGATGTGGCACTCATGTGGCAGATTCCGCTTACGTGGCGCTCATGTGGCACTCCACGTGGCTTTTTTTTCACGAGTAACAAAACAGCAGGCAAAAATAATTTTTAGAAATTCATACGTTGCTCAAATAAAAAAGTTGTTTATACAAAAACGATGCGTCTCGAAATTATCTACAACATTCGTGTTCAACCCAAATTCATCCGAGCAACATAGGACCTCCAACATGGCGAATTACCGAGGACGTTGCCGTCGGCCCGAAAGCAGGCAGCGAAAAAAATATTTTTTATAAATTCATACGTTGCTCAAATGGAAAATTTGTTTATACAAAAACGATGCGTCTCGAAATTATATACAACTTTCGTGTTCAACCCAAATGCATCCGAGCAACATAAGACCTCCAAAATGGCGAATTACCGAGGACGTTGCCGTCGGCCCGAAAGCAGGCAGCGACAAAAATATTTTCGAGAAATTCATACATTACTAAAATGAAAAATTTGTTTATACAAAAAAGATGTGTCTCAAAATTATCTACAACTTTCGTGTAGACAACTTGTTCATTTGAGCAATGTATGAATTTATAAAAAATATGTTTTTCGCTGCCTGCTTTCGGGCCGACGGCACCGTCCTCGGTAATTCGCCATTTTGGAGGTCTTATGTTGCTCGGATGAATTTAGGTTGAACATGAAATTTGTATATAATTTCGAGACGCATCTTTTTTGTGTAAACAACTTTTTCATTTGAGCAATGTATGAATTTGTAAAAAATTATTTTGCCTGCTGTTTTGTTACTCGTGAAAAAAAAAGCCACGTGGAGTGCCACATGAGCGCCACGTAAGCGGAATCTGCCACATGAGCGCCACATCAGCTAAAACCGCCCTCCAATCCGGGTTTGACCGGTCAAAGGACCAAATCAGCACGGTTTTGATAGTTGGAGGACCATCTAAAAGCGGTATTTGACCCTAGGGACCAAATAGGCACAAACACCATAGTTGAGGGACCAAGTTGGCACTTTTTCCATAAATAAATGTTCTTTCCATTCCAAGGTTGTCAAAATAATTTACAATAAAATATTGGTTACAACTAAGGTCTTGTCAATGAAATTTATACGGGATCTAAAAAGAACCCCCAACCCATTCTATATAGAATTAATTTTATTCCTTCATAAAATAACATAAAAAATACAATTAATTATTACTAATTTTGTTATACAGTTATACTATACACTTAGTATGTAAATACATGGATAACTTACTAAATGAACCACTACATCTAAAATATACCATCGTCCATTTGTGGTATGCTCTAAAATTGCTTGGAGGTAAAATTCATCTAGGCTTGGCTACCAACTAAGAAAATAGAACCAAGCCCTTAACACTTTAATTTTGCTTGGAAAATGGCTCATGTACCAAAAGAATCGATTGTTTTTCTTGGAATCTCCAAATTGGCTTGGTAGGGCTAAACCAATGGAGAAGAGGAAGGATGGTGGCGTGTTGTTGGGGAAAAGGAAGGACGACAAAGTGAGGTTGGGAAAGGGAGGAGGAAGGACGATGCGGCCATGGGGAGGAAGGAGGATAATGACATCGTTGAGGGGTAAGGGGACAAAAGAGCGACAACATGGATGGGACAGTGTGGACATTGTGGGAGATGAAGGATGTGGTGTCAACGCAGTGTTGGGGAGAGGTGATGGCAACATCATGTAGAGGGATAAGACTGGATAATGGGGAGGATGCTAGTGCAATGGATGGCCGGGGAGAGAGAGAGAATGTTGCCATCACTCATGGACTTGAGGATGGAGAGGGGCAACCATGGTGGAGGCTGAGGCGTTGAGCTATGGTTGGGTTCCTGGCTCTAGACATGGTTGAGTTGGGTAATTATGTATTTGTAGGAGATTGGATGGGGTGGCTGGACATTGGGGTGTGCATAAGATTTAGGATTCACAAGGAAAATTTGGGAAGGATTTAGATATTTGGAAAATTGCCTATTGTATTTTTAAAACAACTTTGGCCTATTACATTGAACCGAATCAAGCAATTCACCAATTTACCCACCAGTTGTATTGAACGTGAACTGAATCTTTGACCGGTTCGACGATTGATCCGATTTTAATAACTATGGGTGTGTTACCATCAAACGAGGTTAGCTATTATGTCTCATGTCTTGCTGTAGAATTACATCCAACTATTTTAAACAAAAAATCCTCGAAGACAAATTTATATAAGTTTCTTTTAGCCACAAGCCCACAACATGCATGTACAGTATTTGGATAGGGGAGTGGATTGGCAATATGGGAGAAAAGAGAAATGCTAGCTGATAAAGGGTCTCTTTATTCACGGTTCTAGTTTGGTTATGGTTGTAGTTAAAAAGGTGTTTAGATACACGGAAAGGCTAAAAAAATAATTTAAAAATATTTCTAAGATCTTTAGCAAAACTCCTATAAATTTTTTAAAAATTATTATAAAATGTTATATTGAATGATCTATAGAAAACAACAAATTTTATGAATCAAACCAAAGCTAAACCACAGCTTTATGAGATACACAAATGGCATGCAGCTTATGAGTTTGCTGATGCTCACCCCGAATAAAGATGCAGATGCCTCGAAAAATATCTGGACCAGTGGACCCGGCCCGGAACTGTTTATGGAAGCTACATAAGTGGTGACATGAGCAGGAGCTGGTCTTTCGCGACGGGCGGTTACTGATTGATTAGTCCAAATGCTGAGGCACTCATTTTCATCGTTTTTCTTGCATTGTGCAGCCGGATTCCATTTGGCTTTCTGCACATGCTGATAGATATACGTATTGGTACTTATTACTATGTGGGCATCTATACTTCTAGTTTAGGTTTACATGGTCATCTCTCTGCGAGCGACTGGGCACCTGAGCAGTGATGACATTTTGTTGTTTACTTTAGTAAATGAAACAAGTCCATATTACAAATACAACCTACCTCCACGTCAATTTTAAAGTTTATTCCACGTTCCAAACTAAAATCAGTTTTTAACATTCTCATCTATCTAGATATAATGAAACGCGGTCCCTTTTGAGAACTCTGGTGCTTCCACGTCATTATTTTTTTACGTGAACCGTCGGATAGAAATCGGACGGCCATGCTTCCCATTCGCGCAGCGTGGAGAAGCTTCGCCCCATCGCTCGCCCCGTCGCCCGCCCGGCCACCCCCGCGCCGCGCTGTCCCTCATCGCTCGCCCGCCCCTTCTCCTCTCCTCGTCTCCCCCTCGCGACCGGGAAAATTGGATTTTTGCCCCAAAGTTGCTCTGCTTTTGGATTTTTGCCTAAAGTTGCTGTGCCTTGGTATTTTTGCCCTGTAAGACTAGGTGGGGATAGTTTTACCACTGGGGGTTTTCTAGCAAAATTCCCACCGCTTGCTGATCTGCTAATGTGCTTCCGATACGTAGCTGTAGGAGATATTATTTGTTCTTTCATCTCCACGCCATGGACCATTTGCATCTTGCCATTCTGGCTGGAGCGAAGAACTCACCACATTAATTGATGTTTTGCGGTACACATTTGGCCTACCCACCTTCGTTTAGCGAGGAGAAATCGCCGTCGCTATGGATGCAGTGATATTTATGCTGCTTGTGGTAAATGTAGCAAGCTAATCAACGTTCTTAGCGTTTTCCCCCTGTATATTACGGTTAGAACTTAGAACACTGAATAGTTAGAACTAAAGAGGTGGTGGGAATTTTGCTAGAAAACCCCCTGTGGGTAAAACAATCCCCATCTAGTCTGACAGGGCAAAAATACAAAGGCAGAGCAACTTTGGGCAAAAATACAAAGGCAGAGCAACTTTAGGGCAAAAATCCAATTTTCCCCTCGCGACCCGTCTCTCTCCCCCCCAACCCCGTCCGCTCATGCCCCCACGCCTCCCCCTCGCGCTGCCTCCTCCCTCCCCTCTCGCGTCCTCCCCAATCTCCACCGCCGCCTCCTCCCTCCCCGTCCTCACACCTCGACCCTTCCGCGGCGCCGCCTTCCTCTCTCCGCGCCTCCCAAACTCCTTTTTTCTCCCCATAGCCTCCCACACAGGACGCCCGTGAATAGGGTTTGGACCCTAACCGCTTCGTCGCTGCAGAGTTTCGTCCCCACGCCGCCAGCCCGTCCCCTCCCTCCGCCTCTTGCCCCACCAGCGCTGCCACCTCCCTCTACCTCACCGGATCCGGTGAATACGGAGGTTTCTGCAGAGTGCTGGTCTTAAGCATCAAGAAGAGGTGAATCCTAATCATTGTTGTTGTTGCTGTTGTTGTTGTTGTTTTAAAACTGTAATTATTATGTTGACCAGACTGTAAATTTTCTACCTACTTGATCTAATCTAGCTCAGCCCCAGCTCCCTTTTCTCTTATGGACTTATTGTCCTGATAGGATTCATGCATCTTGAAATAGAAAGACTGAAATTATTAGCAGTCTCACTTGCATAATATCTGTGCATAATATTTTGGTTAGTTTAAGGTAGAGTTACAAGATTTTCTCAGATTTGCATGCGGCTTGTGATGTTTCCCTTTCTCCCTTTCTGTGATGTTTCCTAACCATTGGCAGAAAAAAAAAATCCTTACAAGCTAGAATTGTGCTTGCAATTATATATGTTTTGCTAAAGTCTAAAGTCTAAACTAAACAATCTATTCTTCCGTAAGGTTTATATCTTCTCAAGGCAATAGCTGAACCATTAATTTCTGTGCGTCATCCAACATCTGGTGTTAATTTATATGTTTTAGGTTATAATTTATGCATATGGCCCATTGAACTTTCTGTTACAGTGCCATGAATATTTATTCATAAATGGTTCACTCTGGATCTGATGCTTCCCACATATCTATTTATGTACCAAACTATTATAGACAGAGCTCTGAATACTTGTATTTGGGTTTCCATAATTTGGTATATTACCTTCATTTTTCTTAGCTCATGCCCGACAGATTTCTAACTGAAGTGCAGATTTGGATAGTGATTGTTCTTACATATCTCTATATATGCAACATTAATAAAAGCATAGATAATGATAGTAAATATCAAGTATTACACTTCAAGATTATTTTTGACACAGGTATTGGCAGCAGTATGCAATGCTACACAAAAACAAAAGGTATTCATGCATCATTGCGTATTGCCAGATTGCTTTGTATCCGAAGGAAAATGTAATCACAAGCCAAGAATTACACAGCTCCTCCTTCTTTGTATTTTTTTATTTAATAATCTCAGTTTCGTTTAGGGTGCTAAATATCTTATTAAGCCACTGATTATTGAGATGTAATTGTGTTCTAAAATCTTTTAATACATTAAAGATTAGTTATGTATATGTATCTTCCTTTTGATTGATTTGTATGTATGTACATTCAGTGTTATTGAACCTTACATCAACTAATAGTTTGTATATCAAACTTGCACATATGCATCTATATTACTTAATACCTTGTTACAGTTTTGTTATTGTATCGATAATACATATTTCACGGGTAATTAGAGCGCGGCAACGCGCGTATATTTTTTCTAGTTAAAACTGAATCGTTTAACACCTTGAGTGATTTGCATGGGTGGTTTTGATTACATGGCAGATAATTTTATCCATATCAGTTGCACAAGTGGCACAACTAGTGCATTTGATATAACTAACATTTTTTTACTACGAAAATTATAGACCAACTCTAAAAATATATCTTTCTGCAAAAGGATCTTTAAAGACATTCTTTAGAAAATTTTGATGTTTAAATGTCCTAACTAAATTTCTTTAATTAATGTAATATGAAATTTAAATGATTGGCTTCATTTTTTAATATAAATAAAATTTCTAAAATATTTAGTCTTGATCCTTATGCACCAAATTTTATGAAATTTTTCTACGTGTCCAACTAATTCACTATGCTATGTGTGCAAATGACATAGATAAAAGGGTAAATATCACTGTTGCCATTATAACTCACCCCCTGACCGCGCTTGCCATTTTGAAAAGGCCTCAATCAGCGTTGCCATTTTAACTGTCAATCCCTCTCAAATGTGCCATTATGAGGACTTAACAGGACAGAATACAACGCAAATACGAGGGAAATACGGGCTGATAGGTGGGTCCCAGTGATATTTACCCTTTCTTTCTTCTTCCTCCTTTCTTTCTTCTTCCTCCTCCTCCTCCTCCTCCTCTCTCTCTCTCTCTCTCTCTCTCTCTCCCCCTCCCCCAACTCCGGCGGCGGCTAGCGCCTCCTCCCCCAACTGCGAGCTCCACCGTCTCCGGCCAAATCGGTGGCGCGGCGGCGTCGAGCTGCGGACAGCGGAGCTTCTCTCCGAGGCGCGGCGGCGGCGGCGACGTCCTGCAGCAGCGGCCACGCGAGCTCCGCCTTCGTCGCCACGCGAGCTCCGCGCGACCTCCTTCTTCACCGAGCCCGTCCGCCACCTCTCCCGCCGCCTCGCACCTCGCCCCGCCGTCGCGCTCGCTCCTCCGCCGCGTGCCATGCCGGACCGCCGCCTATGCTCCTCCGCCGCCCGTGCCGCCAGAGCTCGCCGCCCGGGAGGTTGCCACCAGGGAGGGAGCTCGTCGGAGGAGCTCTCGGCCTTGCTGAGGAGAGAGAGAGAGAGAGAGATGAGGAAGAAGAAGAAGAAGAAAGAGAGGCTAACAAGTGGGACCCACCTATCAGCCTTGAGGAAGGAGAAGCATTAAGGGTATGACAGGTGGGACCCACCTGTCAGCCCGTATTTCTCAGCGTATTTGCCTTGTATTCTCCCCGTAAGTCCTCATAATGGCACGTTTGAGAGAGATGGACGGTTGAAATGGCAACGCTGATTGAGGCCTTTTAAAAATGGCAGGCGCGGTCAGGGGGTGAGTTATAATGGAAACAATGATATTTACCCTAGATAAAACCATTGTCATATCACAAAAACCACTCTTCTAAACCACTTGGCATGTTAAGCGACATTGTTTTGGTAGATGAGGATGTTAAACAACCGGTTTTATAGTTTGGAGGTGTATAATGGGCTTTTCTGATAGTTAAGGGAGTGTATTATGGACTTATTCCATAATAAATTGACCCTTAAATTGTCCTAGATTTCTCTTAGACCGGAACTTTCAAAACAAACATTTGTGCGTGTGTGTGTGTGCATGCTACCATTTTGATTAGATTCTCAAATTTGTATACAAAGCACAATCCGATGAAATGGACCGTCAACTAGCACTAATGCGTTCAACAAAATAGTACCAAAAAAACCTGCACTTGTCATCCCTAAATTTGTTTAAAGTATAACTTAAATTTTGATAGTTTTGTTATGTAATATGGACTTATTTCTTAGTAGATTGAATGATGACCCTGAGATTAATAGTTCCATGTTTCTCATAGGTCTAAAGCTTGCTATTTGAGTACATAAAGTTATGTTATGAGATCCATATATACATGAGTCACCTCGGGCTGGTCCTCATGTCGTTTGGCCTAGGTGACTCAGGGGAGACTCCATCCTCCCCTTGAACCACCTCCGCAAAGCCCTAGCTGGTCGTGGCCATCAGCAATGGCTGGCAGCAGCGACGCAACCCCTCCCTTTGTCTTTCCCCTCCCTCTCCCCTCCTTCCCTCTCCTTCCTGGTGTGTTGTTGCAGGTTGGCCGCTCGTGTTGGCGGTGGTGGGCTAGCGGGATCCGGTGGTGTGGCGATCGGATCTGGCGATGGGATGCCAGAACTCATCACTGATGTGAGAGGTGGCGAGGCGGGTGGTCTCGTCGGTGTTTGTTTCACCGGTGCATCTGCGCTACCCTTCTTTGGGTGCTATAATGCGGGAGTGCCAACGGAGGGGTGAGTCGCCGGATCCGCAAGGTGGGGACGTGGGGTGCCCCTCGTCGGTAGTCTGCTCAGGCAGCTCGACGATGGCGTCGTGGTGCCTATTTCCTATCTCGTCATGGGTGAGCGCGGCTAAGCCGTCACACCGGCTTCTGCTCACAAGACGGTGAGTTGGTGCTTTCCTTGGTCCTTTCGGTTCTCCATCGCGACCGCCCCTGTGGATTTCCTCCCGCTCAGCTCCCCCCACCCTCCTGTGGGTGCTTTGTCACGTCTGTGTGAGCAATGGCTCTAGCGGATCTAGTGGTGGCCGGCAGCTACGGATCCTTCATACCAAATGTTCTACTTCCCCCTTTCAAAGCAGCATTGGGGCAAGGGAGTGCCAAGCGAAAGCCCTGTTCTGTTGGGCTGGAGGTGGCGGTGTCTCCTCAGCATTGTTTTCCTCTCTTGTCTTCGGGTGAAAATTTGGTGGTGATCAAACAGCGGCGGCGATGGCGGCGGTTTTTGTTGTCGCTTCCTTGTTGAAGGAGTTGTTTTAGGGTCCTTATGTGCTGTGGGTGCCCTATGGAGTGTCATTGATTGCGGTAGCTTAGGTGTTGTCGCTTGTGCAGTGAGTTAGTTGTGTTGGATTGGGCATATGTTCTCCGTTCTTGTGCGGGTTGGTTGGTGTTGGCCGCCATGTTTTGTGGTTAGTCGACAGTGGTCGGTCGTTGGGCGAATGCTTTCGCCGTGTGGCAGCATTGTGTTGTGTTATTGTTTGGTCTAAGCTGGTGGCATCTTTGAGCTGTTGTGTTGGCGATGCCTTGTGCCGTGCTGTTTTTTCCTTTTCTTTTCTTTGTATTTCACTCCGAGTATTTGAATGAATTGATGGAGCTCTTGTTATTAAAAAATAAAGTTATGTTTTCGTTTCGATTAGATTAGATTTAAAGCGGTGCGAAGAGCACCATTTGATGGGTAAGCAGCGCAAATGTGGCCCACAAATAGCCACGTATCATCCATAAATTTGCTTTAAAACGTACTTTAAATTTAAAAATAGTAAAACAAAATTAACCTGCACTTGCGTTCATCCCAGTCAGCCAGATCGGATCATAAGGAGTGGTCCGGCATTGGTCGAGGAATTTTAGGGCGTAGACCAACGTAGCTGAGCACGTGCCATTGACCGTTGAGCTGAAGCGAAGCTAAACAGTCTCGGTTTCTTGCAGGAGTACAACCCAGGGTATACAAAACCGGCCAGGAGCTCCGAGCCGTCAACTGCGCGAAGGCTGTTAACCGCGGTTAGCCACGGTTTTGAGCCGGTTTTACCTCAAATAAAAAAAACTACCGTTTGTCGGTTTTGTTTGCGGTTAGCAGCGGTTTTTGGCGGTTAACCAGCTGTTTTCCATGGATAACCGTGGTTTGTGAGAAAAATGGTGAAAATCGTTGAAAATTACTAAAATTATTTAAAATACACATTAGAAATTTAAATATTAAATTTTGTTTAAGCCAAAATGTTTAGAATGATTAATAGTATTTTATGAATTTTATGGATTTTTACATTCAAAATTTATTTGAACAAATTTTGACCAAATCACTAAACCCTAAACTGCCGGTTTTCCAAACCAGGCCCTCGTGGAAGCGCTGTTAGCCGTGGTTAACCGATGGTTTTAGAATCCCTAGAGCAACCTAGGCTGTGCCGGTCGATGCCTAGAGACACGGGCCACACACACGCACTCCCTCCGTTCCATGAAAAGTGCATTTTAAAGGTTTTTTAAACAAATTTGTAGTCATGAAAAATGACCTGTCTGCCTCTAATTAAAGATGTTAACAACCGTACGCATGCACCTTGAAAAGGAAAAAAACCAGACAATTAAATGTGCATGCACCTTGTATAGGAAAAAGCAGGCAATTAAATGCGCATGCACCTTTAAAAAGGGAAAACAAGTAATTAATCAATCAAATAAACCCATCTAGATGGTGCAAAAGATACAAATACATTTTTTATGAGTCAAATTTTAAATGCTAGAAACACACTTTTTGTAGACAGAGGGAGTACGATTCACGAAGGATGGAGTAGAACTGTAGAAGCAGCCGAGATGGAGTAGAAGCAGACGACAGCAATCATCGCTTCCGAAAAAGGACACGGGTTAATTGCTTTGCTTCGTCATGGATCAGTGGAGTGGCTTCCCGAAGAGGGTGCCGTGGTGTTCCACATGCCGTCGGCCCGTGGCCCAATGGGCTATGGGGAGTAAAAGAAAGGGGTTGTCCAACGTCTACTCTAGAAATAGTCCCATCGGGCTGAAGCCCACCTAAGGTGTATACAAATTTAACAATTCCATTTTTTATGAGTCAAATTTTAAATGCTAGAAACACACTTTTTGTAGACAGAGGGAGTACGATTCACGAAGGATGGAGTAGAACTGTAGAAGCAGCCGAGATGGAGTAGAAGCAGACGACAGCAATCATCGCTTCCGAAAAAGGACACGGGTTAATTGCTTTGCTTCGTCATGGATCAGTGGAGTGGCTTCCCGAAGAGGGTGCCGTGGTGTTCCACATGCCGTCGGCCCATGGCCAATGGGCCATGGGGAGTGAAAGAAAGGGGTTGTCCAACGTCTACTCTAAACCAATAGTGCCATCGGGTTGAAGCCCACCTAAGGTGTATATAAATTTAATAATTCCTAAAATATATATTATCCCCACAATTAATTTTTTTAAAATATCTCTACGATTAAAATTTTATGCTAAATACGAGTTTTGTACCCAACAAGGCAACAATTAGTATCCTCGACGTCCAAATTAACCGATCCAAACGCGCCACGCTCCATTAAACATTTTTCGTTTAGGTTACTAACGCCTGTGTTTTTCAGGCCACCCACCTCGAGACGCATACACGACCTCGACGTATTCGACCGCGAACAACCAAACTGATTACATCTTTCTACATGGGTGGTATAAAAGATCCAAACCACGCTAGACCATTAATCGAATATCGAGAATATTGAATGGTTTCGATACATGTCATTACAAAAATGGCTGTTTTTTACATTTGTCATTATAAAATGGTTTCCCTAGCTCATGCCACCGCAAAATTGCAAACATATGATATTTGCCATTATACCCTTTTAAGCTTTTCCCTAACAAAATATCATCCAAAATATGTGTATCAGCTAGACCTAATCATCGGCCGGGCCGAGCTGGGCTTGGAAAAGCCCGGCCCGACACTCCGAGCGTTCACTTTGGGTCTGAACCCGGCCCAAAGCCCAAAAAAGCCCGGCCACGGCTAAACTTGTATTTTCCTCGGGCCCAAGCCTGGCCCGGCCCAGTGGCCGGGCTTCCAGCCGAGGCCCGAGCCCGGCCTGGTGCACTGGCCTAGTATCGGCTAGTATTGGTGGGTCGAAGTTAGCTCTCAGTTCCAAGCTTACTCGTTAAAATAGAAATCAATCAGACCCCCTCTTCGTTGAGTGAGGGCCAGCAGGGTTCCGACTTCCGAGCAAGGAGGTTCTCAAGACGGGCGCACCTCAATCATGTTGCGGGCTTGTCCATGGCCAAGCAATCTTGTGAGGCTTGGTTCTTCTGGTGAGTTGTGCTTTCAATGTGTTGTCCGAGGTGCCACGTCAACAGAGGAGTGACTCGATCCCGACGGCTACTGAATGGACTTTTTTTTTTCCTGTCCTGACATGTGGGCCTTCGCTGAATAATATTGAAACGAAAATCGCTAGATTGGCTTATATTAGGCCCATGGAGGGGCATCGTATAGTGCGGGCTGCCAAACCAGCTCAGCTGAAATAGCATTGCACGGGCCCAAGGCTGGCAACAAGGTAAGTGGTGGCCCTTTAGCCAATTCGGGTAAAAGTCCAACAGAAGCTGCGTACGAATTGTCGAGATGAATCACCATTACTCCGTTTAGGCACTGAAATTAATAAGAGCAAGAACAAGGAGGAATTAACTGGCCAACAACAACAATGAAACGACAAATCCTGTCCCATCGTCCGAGATCGTCCGATTACATTAACTCCTATACTAGTTAACACGGCCTTGACCAGCCCGCTTTCCTGCTCTTGATTGCACGTTGGAGTAGCTCCAAAAGCAATCTGCTTTGCCGACAACAAACTTACAAACACATATTCTTATAAAAATATTACCATATTGTTGAACCAATGAATGATAAAAATCTATTCATTGTCTTGCCTTTCAAAAGGGTAAGAAAATGCTAGACCGTCATATAGTAATTAAATAAATGGTCCAAATAGTTTTTGATTCTACTCTCAATCCTTTGTTCACTAGTCATAATCCATTTCTCTTTATTTTATATGATATAACGTAAAAAATACACTATTGCCCTTAAAATTCTATCAAAATCTCACTTAGCTCTTAAACTTTAAAACTACTTATCTAGTCCATTAAAGTTGGTTCCATTTGCATGGTATGTCCGACGTCGTGATTTCTGCTGTTAAGTGATGAGTTGGACAATAGCATGAATATTTTATGGACAAAAGTACACTATTGCGCCCTAAAGTTTTACCAATGTTTCACTTATCACCAAAACTTAGCTATGATGGTGGCTGGTGAGTGGGCTTTGAGCGATTTTCACGATGAAGGTAAGCTCCCGTGACACAATGAGCATGAAATCAATGCAATGCAATGCAATGCAAGGATGTAGATACAACTCTTACCTGTAGCTTGTGCTCTAAAATCCATGAGATTGGTCAAGATTATATCTAGAGAATCGTTGATGTTTGCAGTGATAGTTCGATGCATCAATTTGAAGTTTTTGTGCATTTATTTGGCAACAAGAATTTAGGATTTCCTCATTTTGATATCTGTTATTGTGATTTGAGTAGTTAATGTTTTGTTGCTTGTCAATTTGTAGACGCCAATAGTGAACTTTTTATGATGGAATTGCATTATGGGAATATTGTGTAAGAACCAAATGGAAGAAGTATGTCCATGATAAGGTCATCTAGTTTGATAGATGCGCCGTGGACAACTGGACACTTGGTCGATGCTCTGGATTGACGATTTTTTGGAGCAGGGCAAAAAAGATAAAATGGTAACTATGATTTATAGCCCGAGATGATAAAATGGTAACTATGATTTATAGCCCGAGATGAAGCATAATGATCCAAGGGATTGTAACCTTATAAGGAGTATCAGATTAATGGAGCAAGATGCAGTGGATGAATATGAATGAGAAGACAATCAGGCTCCAGTTCTGAAAAGCCAAGTTGGGTACAACTTTAGAGGGCAATATTGTATTTTTTCACAAAATATCCATATTAGCATCCAACTTAGCACTTAACAGCAAAAATTACGGCATAGGACTTGTCGTGCAAACAAAACCAACTTTAAGTCCTTGTTTGTTTGACCAGAAAGTTGCAGAAAGTTTTAATTGAAAAAATTGTGACCCCTCAAAAGACATATTAAAGAGTTCAAAAAATTAAGAAAAATTATTTTACGAACTCTAAAAAGAACTATTTTAAATCCAACAAAAATGACTACAAAGTATTACTTGATTTGGCTTATACAAAAATATCAAATTTTTCTTAATTTAATTTAATGAAATTTAAAACAAACAAGGCCTATGAGAGTGAAAAAGTAATTTTTAAATTCCGAGAGCTACGTGAGATTCATTACAACTTTGAACAACTCTCTCTAATATAACGGTTCAATATCATCTTGCCCTCCTGAAAGGCAAAACAATGAATAGATCTTAATCATTCATTGACCCAACAATCTGGTAATCTTTTACCTCTAAGAGTATGTCCAATTTTAAATTCTTTTCAACCAATGTTAAATATTTTTCTTGCACATTTAAACCTGGTCCTTTTATTACCTAAATAACACTGAGCTTATTTTTTCAATCCGTACCGATCCTACTCACAAGTCACAAACCATTTCTACAGTAATTAATGGATAAAAAATAGGTTTAGTATTGAGCGTGTTCTAGAATGTGCACGCTACCCTGAACAGCAAGGAAAGCCGAGGATGATTTTGTCTAGCGCATTCTTAGTTCTCAATAGTAAAACGAAGCCGAGTTATTAATTCGTTGATTACTCAGTTCCATCCTTGACCATCCGGGGCGTTGTCAGCTACGTTGACTGACATGTATCCGCAGCCGTCCGAATCACCTTGGCCAAGCAGTAATTAAGTACTCCAGTTCACATACGGTGAAGACTGAAGTACACCTCGGCCCCGGCCTCACTTCTTCACCAGAACGGACAGCTCGCGGATCGATCGAGGAAATTACCGCACGGGCCACTGGGGGTTATTTATATATGGATTTACGCGAGGGGGCGAACTGACGGCATCGACCGCATCAGCAAAAACGGGGTCTTTTCTTCCATTTCGGAGAGTCCACGCACAGATCGTCTGGTCAGCTTGTCCTATCCATCCATGTCGACGTCTACGCCGCGGCGCCATCGCCGTGACGTTGCCGCGGCGACGTGTGCAGGCCACCCCGGGTAGTTCGTCACCCTTGCTAAGCCCATTTCGCTTGCCCGGGAAAAATATCCGAAATAATCGACAGTTAAATTACATTTAATAAAAATAATATGTCATTAATATAAATTACCGAAATGACACGAGGGCTCGCCACGCCGTACTGCGGCAGCTTTGCTCCAGCCACCCCACTTGGCCGCTGCTCTGCCCCCGCCTAGCGGCAGTGCCCGATCCCGCCACACCGTATGATGGGAGCACGGCGACGGCGACGCATGGCACAGGACGCAGGAGGGAGAACCGAAAATGTGTTAATTTATTTATAATTCTAATTTTGTCAAGTTTTAGAATTCTAATTTTGTCAAGTTTTTACGTATGGACATTTCACTTCTATAATTTTACTTGAATTCATAATACAAGTTCTATGGTTTTATTTTTATTTATGGTTGTAGGAAAAGCAATGCAAGGAGGAGCCAATGCGAGGTTTAGATTTTTTATGTATAGCCTGGAGAATCTAGGTGTTTCATGTCGGTGTTTTCTTTTTCTTGTCTACAAAACTACAACCTTCGCAACCTTAATGATCCATATTGGAATATTTTTTCATGTCTATTTTTAAAATTTAAAACATGATAAAATTACAATTGTAAAAACACATTTTCAGTTCTCCCTCCTTTCCAGTGTGCAGCCTACACTGGAAAATATAAAAAATAATCAATAAATAAATCGTATTTAATAAAATAATCTACTGTAAATAAGAATTGCCGGATAATATAAATTCTAAACTTGATGAAATAAAATTTTAAAAAGGTGAAGATAAATAAAAAATATTTAATTGTATTTTTAAAAAAACTTTTACGTAAAAATAATGGCCTGGTTAGAATTTAAGCAAAAATAGGCGATCATCACCGGATAAACGGGGACGATTTTTTGTATATTTGTACTGAATTTTCATAAATCACTATGCCCAACCCCTAAAATGTAGGTGACACAGACAATGGCATGAATTTTCATTGCGAAATAAGAATTAGCGAATTACATGACACAAACAATGACTTGTACGGCACATTCGAGAATATAGCCTACCAGCACACCGTAGATAAACTTACATGACTTAGGGTAATTGAAAACATTGTGGGGGCCTAAGATAATCAACCTACTAGGTGCACCGAGGGCATTTCCCTTCTCAAATGCACTTGGTCCTACTCTCTAGCAGCCCTCCCATGCTTTCTTGAACGATCCGCGTCACGCTCACGGGTCACCTAATTAACTACTTAAGACATAATGTACATATATAACTATTAGCTTAAGTGCTGCATGTAACTACTGCACTAACACTAATTAACTACTAATTATTAGCTCCCGTCGTGCCGTGCGGCGGCCGCCATGCCGCATGGCGGGGATCGGTGCCAATTCTGAAATTTTGTTTACCTATAGATCAAATTTAAATTTCAAAATTTTTTCTAGATTATTTTAGGTTTTTTTTCCCTGAAATACATATCTGAGTACTGAAGTCACTATCCAGCTCCTAGAGCAAGGAATGAGAGCGATGGCATCCACCGGGTAGCAATATACTCCAAATCCAACAAAAATAACTATAAAGTATTACATGATTTGACTTATGCAAAAATAACAAATTTTTATTTAATTTAATTTAATTTAAAACAAACAAGGCCTATGAGAGTGAAAAAGTAATTTTTAAATTCCGAGAGCTACGCGAGATTCATTACAACTTTGAACCACTCTCTCTAATATAACGGTTCAATATCATCTTACCCTCCTGAAAGGCAAAATAACGAATAGATGAATGTTAAATATTTTTACCTCTAAGAGTTTACCTCTAAGAGTATGCCCAATTTTAAATTCTTTTCATCCAATGTTAAATATTTTTCTTGCACATTTAAACACTACAAGAATCGGCATGAATCTCGAGGACCAAAAGCCCTCGAGAAAGGGGTGAAAACCCTCGAGACCAAGCTTTCTCGAGGGCCAGCCCTCGAGAAATAGCCCTCATGACTAGCTACTCGAGAAAACAAGCTTTATCGAGTGCCTAGCCCTCGAGAAAGAGTAATATCGAGGGCCAGAGCCCTCGAGAAACTTGAGCATGGGACGGAAAAGAAGAGTTAACGGCGCTGGAATTAGTTGTCTCGGGGGCTTGGCCCTCGAGAGAGTTATATTTTTAAAAAAAAAAAAATCGACGAAGCCACCGCTGCCGGCCACAAAAAGATTAATTCACCATTACCGGTCACAAGAACAGCACAATTTTCACCGCTTCCGATCACAGGAACATGACCAATCAATAGATATTAATACACATGCATCACCAATCAATAGAAATTTTAAATAGAGGTTCCGGCGGATTAATACACATGCACAGTGACAAGAGAGACGATTTTCACCGCTTCCGGTCACGAGAACAACACGATTTCGAGATTAATTCATTCATCAGCATTCAATACAGATTAATACATCACCAATCAATAGAAATTTTGAATAGAGGAGCCGAATCACCACAAGAGAGACGGCGGAGAGAGAGGGAGAACCGATGGCCTCGACGAGGAGGTGGTGGCCGGCGTCGTCGAGGGGCCTAGATTTGGAGGAGAGAAGAGGAAGAAGGAGGAGGCCATGGATCCGGCCGCCGCCCCCCTCCTCCTCCGCTCGCCGCCCCCTCCACCGCCGCAGACGCCGCTCGCCGGAGCCTCGCTTCCAACGGATCCAGGTCGATGCCGCGCCGAAGAGAAGAGGGAGAGGGAGGAGGCCATGGATCTGACCGCGCCGAAGAGAAGAGGGAGAGGGAGGAGGCCACGGATCCGGCCGTCGCCCCCTCCGCCGTCAAAGACGACCCTCGCCGGAGCCTTGCCGCCCCCTCCGCCGCACGCCATGTCTGAGAGAGAGAGAGAGAGAGAGGACGGTGAGAGACTGAGGGAGGAAAGTGAGATGGAGAGAGACGTGCGTCGGTGGGATAAGAACGAGATTTTTTATTCTTGTCCCGCGCGCGTGGAATTTGAGTAGACGCACGGGAGTCCAAAAATATTTTTAGCTAGTCTCTCGAGGGCCAGACGCTCGAGAATACAAACGGCCGTCAGGCTCGGTTAGGTCCTCGCAATGTTTCTCGAGGGTCATCTGTTAGCCCTAGAGAAATATGAGTATCTCGAGGGTTTTTATTTAGCCTTCGAGACTTTTACGAGGGCCAGCCTAGCGCTCTCGAGATTAGCTCTGACCCTCGAGATTCAAGACGATTCTTGCAGTGAAACCTGGTCCCTTTTATTACCTTAATAACACTGAACTTATTTTCTCAATCCGTACCGATCCTACTCACAACCCATTTCTACAGTAATTAATGGATAAAAAATACGTTTAGTATTGAGCGTGTTCTAGAATGTATGGTAGAAGTGCACGATACCCTGAACAGCAAGGAAAGCCGAGGATAATAAAACGTATCCTCGCTGATTAATTCGAGATTAATTCATTCATCAGCATTAATCAGTTTAGTATTGAGCGTGTTCATTCATGCGTGTTCTTAGTTCTCAATAGTAAAACGAAGCCGAGTTAATTCGTTGATTATTCAGTTCCATCCTTGACCATCCGGGGCGTTGTCAGCTGACTGCATCTGCAGCCGTCCGAATCACCTTGGCCAAGCAGTAATTAAGTACTCCAGTTCACATACGGTGAAGACTGAAGTACACCTCGGCCCCGGCCTCACTTCTTCACCAGAACGGACAGCTCGCGGATCGATCGAGGAAATTACCGCACGGGCCACTGGGGGTTATTTATATATGGATTTACGCGAGGGGGCGAACTGACGGCATCGACCGCATCAGCAAAAACGGGGTCTTTTCTTCCATTTCGGAGAGTCCACGCACAGATCGTCTGGTCAGCTTGTCCTATCCATCCAAGTCGACGTCTACGCCGCGGCGCCATGACGTTGCCGCGGCGACGTGTGCAGGCCACCCCCGGTAGTTCGTCACCCTTGCTAAGCCCATCTCGCTTGCCCGGGAAAAATACCCCGAAATAATCGACAGTTAAATTGCGTTTAATAAAATAATCTGTTATTAATATAAATTACGGAAAGGACACTAGAGTCCGCCACGCCATACTGTGGCAGCTCTGCTCCAATCACCCCGCTTGGCCGCTGCTCTGCCCCCGCCTAGCGGCAGTGCCCAATCCAGCCACACCGCACGGCGGGAGCACGACGACGGCGATGTGTGGCACACGATGTAGGAGGGAGAACCGAAAATGTGTTAATTTATTTATAATTCTAATTTTGTCAAGTTTTAGAATTCTAATTTTGTCAAGTTTTTACGTATGGACATTTCACTTCTACAATTTTAATTGAATTCATAATACAAGTTCTATGGTTTTATTTTTATTTATGGTTGTAGGAAAAACAACGCAAGGAGGAGCCAATGCGAGGTTTAGATTTTTTTTGTATAGCCTACAGAAGCTAGCTGTTTCATGTCGATGTTTTCTTTTTCTTCTCTACAAAACTACAACCTTCGCAACTTTGATGATCCATATTGGAATATTTTTCATGTCTATTTTCAAATTTAAAACTTGACAAAATTACAATTCTAAAAACACATTTTCAGTTCTCCCTCCTTTCCAACGTGCAGCCTACGCTGGAAAAATACCAAAAATAATCAACAATTAAATTGTATTTAAAAAATAATCTACTGTAAATAAGAATTGCCGGATAATATAAATTGTAAACTTGATGAAATAAAATTTTAAAAAGGTTAAAATATAAAAAAAATTATATATTTTTATTTTTTAAAAAACTTTTACGTAAAAATAATGATCTGGTTAGAATTTAAGCAAAATAGGCGATCATCGCTGGATAAACGGGGACAAATTTTTGTATATTCATACTGAATTTTTCATAAATCACTAAGCCCAACCCCTAAAGCACAAGTGACACAGACAGTGGCATGATTTTTCATTGCGAAATAAGAACTAGCGGATTACATGACACAGACAATGACTTGTACGGCACATTCGAGAATATAGCCTACCAGCACACCGTAGATAAACTTACATGACTTATGGTAATTGAAAACATTACGGGGGTCTAAGATAATCAACATACTAGGTGCACCGGGGGTATTCCCCTTCTCAAATGCACTTGGTCCTGTTGCCCTATCTCTAGCAGCCCTCTCATGCTTTCTTGCACGATCCGCATCACGCTCGCGGGTCACCTAATTAACTGCTTAAGACATAATGAACATATATAACTATTAGCTTAAGTGCTTCATATAACTACTACACTAACACTAATTAACTACTAATTATTAGCTCCCGTCGTGCCGTGCGGCGGCCGCCATGTCGCATGGCGGGGGTCGGTGCCAATTCTGAAATTTTGTTTACCTGTAGATCAAATTTAAATTTCAAAATTTTCTCTAGATTATTTCAGGTTTTTTTCCCTGAAACACATATCTGAGCACTCAAGTCACTATCCAGCTACTGGAGCAAGGAATGCGAGCGATGGCATCCGCCGGGCAGCGATATATATAGGCTGAAATGTGTGATAACTGCGACGTTTAAACTCTATTAATTAGCATAAATCGCATGTTTACTGTCTGAGGAAAGCCACCCTGCACTGCTGGTGCATTCTCCTCCACACATTAGCATCGATGTAGGATTTTTTTTTTCAAAAGGAGTCACTGCTTTGTCGGTGCGTACCGCAGCTGCTAATCACCGATTTAATCGCATTCACGTGGGTCGCAGACATGCAGAGATTCCCGAGCAAGGGCAGCAGACATGCATACATGCAGAGCCTACCCGCGCGACGAGGCGACCACCCAACGAGCACCCGCCGCGCGGCGTGGCAGGAGCTGGCGCTTCGCGGCAGCGGCCAAGGTGGTGGAAGCAGAGATCCCGCCGTGCGGCGTGTCGGACCCGTGCCACGTGGCGGGCCCTCGTGTAATTCCAGCAATTTATTTTAACAGTAGATTATTTTATTAAATGCGATTTAACTGTTGATTATTTCAGGTATTTTTGCTCTCGCTTGCCATACAAATCTCATATTATTGTTCTTTTATTTGCTGGATTTAACGATGGCCATGGCCATGGGTCTCTACATTTGCTGTAGACGGTGCTGAGAAGTTGGGGAGTATTAATCTGTCTACACATTTGGTTTTTTTATTGGTTCGCTGATTCGATGAATAACTTTGCGGTGAATCTTAGGATATTGCACTTGGTTTGAACCAGTCGACATTTCTTAAGAGTGGTTGATTCCTTAACTGCTTGCTCTTTTTCTGGCTAAATTCTCGCGCGAGAGGATTTTTTAATTAGCGGCTATTGAATTGTTCCTATGAAATTGCAAAGAAATATCATGAAGATCGATGTTTATTTTCTATGTCACGACGCAGCTACAGTGATAAGGACTACCATTGCTGTCGTCTATGATTCGTACCAAACCACGATGGATGAGGACACTTAGATCGATATCATGGCCCTTTTCTTTTGAGCTGATCTTAACGGCTGAATAGCTGAACGGCTGAAATGACTAAATTTCAAGCACTTTCCAAGGTAGTCGCGAGATTCGGATCCTTTTTGTTTGACTTGCTTTTTAAAGCGTTAGGACCCACCTTCAAAACAGCGAAAAAATGGACTTAAAAAACTCAAAACATATGGCTTTTTAAAACGTAGATAAGTTGTTAAGCTGCTAAACTGAAAAGAACTAGGCCATAGTGTATAGAAACCTTTTACAACTCTAAAAATCTACCCACCCTGGAGCTACAACACACATCCGTAGCTCTTAACTAGTAGTCGTCGTTAGTCAAACAATGTATAAATAGAATTGCGGAATAAATGGTTCTTCCAAAAAAATTATATCCATCTTTATTATGGTAGTCCATCACAATTAGAACTGACAATTATAATATTTGAGAAATAAAGCAGAGAGGTTGTTGGAGAGAGTAGATAGCCAAAATGTTTATATACTAGGTTTTCTTTCTCCACAAGTATGCGAAGTGGTGCATATAACCTTGCAGGCGATTTTGAGACCGGTTTTATCAACAGGGTTATATATACACGTCGATTATTTTCCATGTCAAACCAAGCAAGCAACTATTATCCTCTCCTCTTCCTTCTTCCATAAAATGATAGAATACGTGGCACTTTTATTTCATAAAATGAATCTCAAACCATGGGGTCCACCTATTATCCTCTTCTCTTCCTTCTTCTTCCTCCTCCATTCACTACAAGAGACTGCCACAATATCAATGGTTTAAGCCGTCGAGAAAAGTATACAAATCGTCGAGAGAACATAGTCTGGACGGCCAGCCGTCGAGAACACTTCGTCGAGAGAGAGGCACTGATTAACAGTCTCATACTATGTTGTGTCGACAGCTAAGATGTGGCCATCGACACAGGCTTTCCGGTGCATCCTCTATCGACGGCTTAACGGCTAGCCGTCGATAGAAGTAGACGCCGTCATGTCTCGGACACTTCCGTGGGGCCTCCTCCAAGCTCTCTCGACGGTTGAAATTTAGGCCGTCGAGAGTGGCCCCGATCCGTGCTCAGTCTCGACGGTTCGTTATTGAGATACTAATGGATATGTATCGACAGTTGCATGTTGGCCGTCGAGACGGCAATTCACTACACCATAACAGCGTTTTAGGGGCAGAAGACTGCCGGGAAAAATACACAACAATGTCAAACAATCTGCCGGCAAAAATATGGACAATTCCCGATAAATTATCTGCCAGGAAAATAAAGTTTTACTGTCAAATTATCTGCCGGTAAAATTGTAGCAAACTGTGTGTCGGGAAATCTCTGAATAGGAGACTATCTATCCGCCGGCAATTTTGTCAGGAAACACCGGTCGACTCTACTACCGATTCTAGTAGTGTTCTCCCCTTCTTCCTCCTTGCTACGCCCTACAGCTCCCGCGCCTTCTTCGCCGTGCCCCGTCGCGTACTGCAGCTCCCGCGTATCCTCCCTCCTCCATTGCTAGGCAGTAGGCACTGGACTAAAATGGCCGGTGCGTAAAACAATAACAAGCTATGAATTGAACTGGACTGCAATGAAAAGAATCATTTTCATGAACAGGAAGAAGGGTTAGACATTTCAGCTAATTCGATTCATCCTGGAGTCGTCGCCTAGCTAGCCTTCTCAGGAACAAATGTTGATACTTGATAGCTAGGGTTCAGATGCAGAGTTGCAGACTTGTCCAGGAAGCTATGGCAATTCAGCGTCAAGATAGTGTCCTGTTGAAGCAATGCCACCATGACTGCTTCCACGGGAGAGCACCGACAAGATCTACACGACTGCACCCACCCACTCCCACTCCACTGTAATCACAAGATTGAACTCCGGGACAACTGAGGCAATCGGTGACGCGAGGATCCATCTTGGAAATGTCTAGGCTCGCGAACTCTGGGACAACTGAGGCAACCGTTCTATTCTAGGAGTTTTTTGTTTAATAATGCAGAGATCAACTTACAAAATGCGTACGGATTATAGACGTTTATTAAAAAGTTTAAAATTAAAACAAAATATTTGCTAAAACTTTTTTAAAACAAAATAATTAATGATTGCTGTGCAAAGATAAATAACAAAAACAAAACAAAAATTACATCATACCTCTAAGATAAATACCATATGATCCACACACACACACACACACACACACACACACACACACACACACACACACACACACACACACACATATATATATATATATATAATTA